>RJWJ010000051.1:153507-350217 GCA_004363605.1 Indri indri
AATCCGATAAAGGGCTGATAACTAGAATCTACTTAGAACTCAGGAAAATCAACAAGAAAAAATCAAACAACCCTATCAAAAAGTGGGCAAAGGACATGAACAGAAACTTTTCAAAAGAAGACAGAATAATGGCCCAAAAACATATGAAAAAATGCTCAACATCTCTAATCATCAGGGAAATGCAAATCAAAACCACAATAAGATATCACTTCTCTCCAGTGAGACTGGCCTTTATCAAAAAGTCCCAAAACAATAAATGTTGGCATGGATGCAGAGAGATAGGAACACTCATACACTGCTGGTGGGACTGCAAACTAGTGCAACCTCTGTGGAAAGCAATATGGAGATACCTTAAAGAGATACAAGTAGAATTACCATTTGATCCAGCAATCCCATTACTGGGCATCTACCCAAAAGAACAAAAGACACTCTATAAAAAAGACACCTGCACCTGAATGTTTATAGCAACACAATTCACAATTGCAAAGATGTGGAAACAACTCAGTTGTCTATCAATACATGAGTGGATTAATAAAATGTGGTATACGTATACCATGGAGTACTATTCAGCTTTAAGAAACAATGGTGATATAGCACCTCTTGTATTCTCCTGGATAGAGCTGGAACGCATTCTACTAAGTGAAGTATCCCAAGAATGGAAAAACAAGCACCACATGTACTCACCATCAAATTGGTATTAACTGATCTGCACATAAGTGCACATATAAGAAAAACATCTATTGGATGTCGGGCAGGGGGGAGGGGGAGGGGGAGGTGGGGACAGGTATATGCATACACAAACAGTGCGATGCGCACCATCCGAGGGATGGACACACTTGAAGCTCGGACTTGGGGGGGTGAGGGAGGGCAAGGGCAACATACGTAACCTGAACATCTGTACCCCCGTAATATGCTGAAATAAAAAAAAAAAAGAAAATGTGCAATTTTCTTTTATGTTTTAGAATTGATTGTTTTGAGAGCAAATGTGTCATATTTAACACATTTGATGATTAAACAAATTTCTGCAAACATTATTAAAGCTTATTCCTAGAATGGTCATAGATACATAAAATATAGCTTTTTAGCCCTGATTCCGATTTCTAATTCACTCAACAAAAGAATTATGAGGACAATTAAAACCAGAATTCCACATACAAAATTTTAAACACGGGCTCATTCTTAGGAGCAAAGTCATTTATATAATAACAGGACATTAGCATAGGGGCATTTTGCAGTCGATCCAGTTAAATATTTTGATTTTTAACTACTGATATTTTGTAAGAAACTATTCTTATAATATATATAAAATTAATTGTATTAATTAATCTTTAATTAAGTCCATCTTTTACTCAAGATGAATTTGAAGGAGTGACTTTAACAACTTGATCAATGTTCCTTGGGACTGACAAATTGCTAACATGTAGGAACGAGTGAAGTTTCTTTTCATGATGACTGCGTCTATAGGGAAGTGACTTGGAGCTAATAAATGTTTGCTAAAGTGAACTAAATTTTATCTAGCTGATGTCTCAGTATTGTTTTCTCATAATTAGTTTTACCTAAGGCAGTTAGTCCTTTCCATTCCTACTCTTAGTCTTTTAGCCTATAGACAGTTCATTTATTTTTTGACTTAGCATGTTTGGTTGTTTGTTTAGATATTCCTTTAAAGCAAGTCTATTGTTCACCCTGCATCCCTCCATTCTTTGTCCAGCATGCTTTCAGTGTGTCACATTCTAGCTGATTCTTCTTCCCTTTGCTAATGTCTATACGATCTGCAAGTCTGCTTTGTTTCACAAATCAAATTTTATCCAGCTTCAGTTATTTTATTTCTTACATTGTTTTTGCAGCAAACGTCAACCTATTCCTTTTAGACTCATGATGGACATTTCTTTTATGTACCTCGCACCTATTTGGAACCTCTTCCTTTTTTGTCCTCCTGTCCACCATCCTTTGATATCTAAAAGTAAGTGGCATGGGACAAGGGTGCAATGTGAGAAGTTATAATCACCCCACTGTCCTTATCTCCCTAAGTACCAAACGGCTACTTGATTGATACTTCCAGAAAATGTGGTAGACAACAGGCTTTTGTCAGATCTGTCCCTGCTGTGAAGTCTACGTCATTATCCCAACCCAGAGACTCACATGTAGGACAAGTGGCATGGCTCTTTCTCGGTCCTGCTTCAAGTGTGGATTAGTAGAATTAAATCATAATAGGTGTCTTTGTTTGAAAAGAGGGCTTCCACAATTTGTTTGTTTATCTGTTTGTCATTTAACTTTTCTGACACTTTCACAGCTATTTTAATGAGAAATAGAAGCAATCACAGAGAAACTTGACTACCAGCTTCTGAAAACCCCAGCTGTGTTCACTGATGTAAATATAATATTTGGAAGATCAAAGAAAACTTTGAAGTCAGCATTTTCTCACCCAGATATTAATTCAAGAAATCTTTGCTTTTCCTTCCTGTGTTTAGACTTTTTGCTTTCAGATAAATATATTCAGTTATTGTTCACAAACATATGCATATCTAAAACATAGAATATATACAAAGTAAATTATTCTGATATTTTAAAGGAGAAAGGTTCATATGTACTTTCAAAAAATAAATAAGAAAAAACCATATCAAAAATAATAATATAATTCAATGAAAAGTTACATGTTATCTCTGCAAACATCTTGTAAATTATTTTAAGAATCTCGACTTAATTTAATTTGAAAATTTATTCACAGATATAACCATCTGTCTTAATAATAAGTGTTTGGGATTCAAAGTCCTACACCCATTAACTAGATATTCTCCCTATTCTCAAAAGTGTATTCTGTATTTCAAATAATATTTTAAAAAAACAAAGCTTATTCTCACATTGTTTTACAGTTGTTTCCTTGGAAAGCTGTTTAACATTCTTTCCTACTATGCATGAGTTCATTTTGTTTTTATACGTTTATCTGTCTCCAGAGATTTTTCACAAAAACATTTCTGCTTTGCTCCTAAAGAGAGCCTCCTGGACTTTCTAACTGTTTTGCTTCCAGCCATTAGCACAGGCTGCTTTCCCCAATATCTCCTTTTTCCCCTTCAATACCCGTACACTTAGCTGCTTTTCATTGTTTTGCCACTATCCATTTTCTACCCCTCAGCATTTTTCTTCAGGCTCTATCCTCTGCTATTCAAAGCCAACTTCATCCTCTGCTTTCATGCCCCTATTTATGTTTCATACCATACAATGCTTTCCCTTTTTACCTTTGTCTATCTCTTTTCTGTAGACTCAATTAAACTCTATCTTTTGCATAAAAACTTTCCAGCAAATACAAATGCTGATTTTCCTCTGGATTCCCAGACTCCTTATAATCAATACAAAAGGAGTAAGTACTTACTTACTTATTTATGCTTCTGTATCGTTTATGCTGAAATTTCAAAATTTCAGTTTTTCAGACTACAGTCTTCACTCCCACAGCAGTTTTCCATAATAATAGGAGAGTTACATTATGAGAACTCTTAATAGAAAGAGCTATGAGAAAGATATTGGACCACACTACTGGACTATAGCTTGGTTTGATTCAGTGTTCCTGTATGATTTTGCCACAAAAGGTACAGAGAGAGAAATACCCCCTAAGGATTTTGAGATTTTGACAGATCTGCAATTAGTTAACGTAGCACCCCCCTGTAGCCAACCAATCTTCAACTGTCAAACAAACACTTGATTAACAAAATAATCTTTTTTCTAGTAAAATATTTTGAATTTTCCCTTTGTAAGACTCACCTTTGCCTTTGTTTGGAGTTGATTGTGCTCCTGGAAAGTGCTCTTTCTTACATATATGAGTTGATAAATTATAATTTTTGAAAACTTAAAAGTATGACTGTAATATAGATATAAAATTAATTCATGTCAAAGATTTTGTTTACATACTTATTGAGGGAACCAGTGTTCCCTTAACTCAAATAAAAATTGGACATATATAATTTGTGCAGGCATACCTCAGAGATATCGTAGGTTTGGTTCCCAGCCACTGTAACTGAACCAAACTGGGTTCCAAACACTGAAGCACTGAGTCTTTGCATAGAGGAAGATTTATTGTTAGGTGGCGAAAACAAGGAGACAGGAGTCAGACCCAGGTTTGTCTCCCCAAACTGGGGGTTGGGACAGGTTTTATAGCCAGAGGGTAATGAGGCATGATCTGATAGGATCTTCTGATGGGGTGATGCCAGGAAACATACTGTGACTGAATTTTGCCGTGGGATGACACCAGGGAGGGATCTGATTGGATCTTGGGTCTTGCCTTATGGTGTCCCCTCCTTATTAATTCAGTCCCTGTTTCTTCGTCTGAACGCTTAAATTCCAGCTGTGATTGCATGCATGGTTCATCTGGGCTCAGGTTATGTGACCTTTAACCTGAGGCTCCATCGCAACTAAAATCTTTTAAACAACTTACAACTTTATTACATGAAAGTTAAACCACATTGATCTGATGCAGTTATACCACCACAGTAAAGTGAATACAGAAATAAAATGATTTCTTTATTCAATAAAAGCAAATTATTTGGTGTCCCAGTGCATATAAAAGTTATGTTTACACTGTACTGTAGTCTATTAAGTATGCAATTGCATTATGCCTAAAAACACAATGTATATACCTTAATTAAAAATACTTTATTACTAAAAAATGCTAATGATCATCTGAGCCTTCAGGGAGTTGTAATCTTTTTGCTGGAGGAGGATCTTGCCTCAGTGTTGATGGCTGCTAACTGCTTAGGGTGGTGTTTCCTGAGGATTGGGGTGGCTGTGGAAATTTCTTAAAATAAGACAACAATGAAGTTTTTCCTCAATTGACTTCCCCTTCACACACACACAAATTTTCTCTATAGCATGCAATGCTGTTTGATAGCATTTCACCCACAGTGGAACTTCTTTCAAAATTAGCATTAAACCTCTTAAACCCTGCTGCTGCTGTATCAACTAAGTTATGTAATATTCTAAATCCTCTGTTGTTATTTCAGCAATGTTCTTGGCATCTTCACCAAGAGTAGATTCCATCTCAATAAACCAATTTCTTTGCTCATACTTAAGAGGCAACTCCTCATTTGTTAAAGTTTTATCATAAGATTGCAGCAATTCAGTTACAGCTTCAGGCTCTCTTGCTATTTCCACCACATCTGCAGTTATTTCTTCCACTGAAGTCTTGAACCTCTCAAAGTCATCCACGAGGGTTGCAATCAACTTCTTCCAAACTCTTGTTAATGTTGAGATTTTTACATTTTCCCATGAATAATGTATGTTCTTAGTGGCGTCTAGAGTGGTAAATCCTTTCCAGAAGGTTTTCAATTTGCTTCGCTCAGATCTATCAGAGGAATCACTATCTATGGCAGCTGCAGCCTTTTGAAATGTATTTCTTAAATAATAAGACTTCAAAGTGGAAATTACTTTTTGATTCATGGGCTGTCAAATGGATGTTGGGTTAGTAGGCATGAAATAAACATTAATCTCCTTGTATATTTCCATCAGAACTCTTGGGTGATCAGGTACATCGTCAGTGAGCAGTAATATTTTGAAATGAATCTTTTTTCTGAGCAGCGAGTCTCAACAGTGGGCTTAAAATATTCAGTAAACCATACTATGAACAGGTGTACTTTCATTCAGGCTTTGTGGTTCCATTTATAGAGCACAAGCAGAATAAATTTAGCTTAATTCTTAAGGGACCTGGGATTTTTAGAATGGTAAATGAGCATTGGCTTCAACTTAAAGTTACCGGCTGCATTAGCCCCTAACAAGAGAATCAGCCTGCTCTTTGAAGCCAGCCATTGACTTCTTATCTCTAGCTATGAAAGTCCAAAATGGCATCTTCTTCCAAAAGAAGGCTGTTTCATCTATGTTGAAAATCTGTTGTTTAATGTAGCCATCTTTATCAATGATCTTAGCTAGATGTCCTGAATAACTTGCTGCAGCTTCTACATCGGCACTTGCTGTTTCACCTTGCACTTATGTTATAGAGATGGCTTCTTTCCTTAAAACTCACGAACCAGCACGTGTAGCTTCAAACTTTTCTTCTGCATCTTCCTCATCTCTTTCAGAATTGAAGATTGTTAGCTCCTTGCTCTGGATTAGGCTTTGGCTTAAGGGAACATTGTGGCTGGTTTGATCTTCTGTCCTGACCACTCAAATTTTCTCCGTATCAGCAATGAGGCTGTTTCTTTTTCTTACCATTCATTTGTTCACTGGAGTAGGACTTTTAATTTACTTGAAGAACTTTTCCTTTGTATTCACAATTTGCTAATTGATTGGCACAAGAGGCCTAGCTTTGGGTCTATCTCAGCTTTAGACATGCCTTCCGCACTAAGCTTAATCATTTCTAACTTTTGATTTAAAGTGAGAGACGTGTGACTCCTCCTCTTATTTGAACACTTAGAGGCCATGGTAAGGTTACTAATTGGCCTAAGTTCAATATTATTGTGTCTCAGGAATGAGGGAGGCCTGAGGAGGTGGAGAGAGAGAGGGGAAGTGCTGGTTGGTGGAACAATCAGAACACACACATTTATTGATTGTTTGCCATTTTATATGGGCGCAGTTGTGCCCCCCCAAACAATTACAATAATAGCATCAGAGACCACTGATCACAAATCTCCATAACAGATATAATGATAATGAAAAAGTTTGAAATACTGCAAGAACTACCAAAACGTGACACAGAGTGAGCATATGCCGTTAGAAAAATGGTGCCAATAGACTTGCTCAACACACAGTTGTGACAAACCTTCAATTTGTAGCAAACACAACAATCTGTGAATACAATAAAGTGAAACACAACAAAATGAGGCATGCCTCTATTATATATACATATTCTCTCCTGGATATAATATATTTGTATTAATATAGACAAACATTTGCATTGCTATCAGTTTTCTACAACCTAAGTTGTTTTAGCCCTGAAAAATGTAAAATGGCCTAGTCAAAAACAGTGAGAGATATACATTCTTATTCAATATGATAATCCCCAGAAGGGTCTGCAGTACAAGGCCTAACAAGTCATTGTAAGGATACTCCATAATCACATACGTCCACTTCCTGACAGTCAATTGAGGAAGTCTTCGGCCTTTTTAATGAATGGCCTCTGAGTTATTGCTTGACAGTTTTAAGCACCTATCAAGTTCTAGCAGTAATAAGCATGAGAGTTGCAAAGATAAAAATAAAGGAGAGAGAGGAGACAAAATTTCATAAGCAGCTCACAGTCAGATATAGTAGAATGACATATAAAATAATTATTATGGTGTAGGTCTACTTGTGATGAATTCTTTCAATTTTTGTTTAGTTAAAAAGACTTCTTAGGCTAGACTTCAGAGAGCAATACCACTTCTGTCTAGCTCTCCCTCAGTGGTATTGTCCTTGGAATTTATTCACTGCCGTGGGAAAGCCCAGATCGCATGGAGAGATTTCCAGTAGCCCGCATCGATTGCCTTGTGTATGGAAGAGGCCACCATCTGACTATAACCTAATGAGAGGCTGTGAGCACAAATCACCCAGCTGAGCCTAGTCAGTCCCTGGAACCATGCAATATAAAACTATATATTTTTTTGTTATTACAACAACCCCAAGTTTAGGATGGTTTCTTATGCAGCAGTGGGTAACTAAAAAATTTATCTCGTGTAGTTTATTCTAGGAATGTACGTTGGTTTCACGTTTTAAAAAAATCAATTAATCCCATTCACTACATTAATAGAACAAAGGAGTAAACTCATATCATCATCCCAGGAGATACACTAGTCCAAACTGCAAACATGTAACTAAAGCCAGAAAAATAAGAAGACTTCCATGGTTTTTGTTAGATTTTGCCAGGAAGAAAAGTGGTGTTTTATCACAGATCAAAGAGCTGTGAGCATGAGTTCTAGAGATAAAAAGGTAAATGCATCTAGTGTTTTTTTTTTTTTTTGAGAAGTACAGTCAAAGAGAATTCAGCCAGAATAGAGACAGATGTAGAAATAAGATTTAGAGAGGGAAAACTGAATGTATTTTAATCTGAAGTTCTAATTACCGATACCTTTTCCTGGTTTCTCTTTCTTTTATTTTTTTTCTCCTTTTTTAAGGGGGGGGGGTGTGTCTCTTGGTTATGAGTCCAATTTTCTGTATCCTCACATTTTCAGTAATTTTTTTGTTATTATTATATGCTACAGATCGTCAATGCTGTGTTCCTTAGGGTCTGGAATTAATTAATTAATTTGTATTTATAAGGTTTTAACATTCATTCTATCAGGCTGTTTATAAAATGGTGAATAAGCTTGATTATTGTTTTAAACTTTTTTAGGGCAGTTCTAGAGTAGCCAATTTTCTCTTGCTAAAGTAGTTTTATTTCTGCAGTATAGTTGATTTTTAATTTGCCATTACTTCATGCTGACTCCTCTTTCAAAGAAACTTTTGCTTTTTTTTCTCCTTATCCCTGCTAAGAGAAAAGAGAACAGCTATTTTTGTTGCTAAGAGAAAAGCTGTTTCTTCAGGATTGGCGAAGACATGGCCTCATAGAATCAGAGCGTTTGGTTTGTGCTGAGTTCCATTTGTGCTACTTTGCATTAATGACAATTGGGGTGAAATAATAGTGATGTCAAGAACACTAGTCTAATGTTCACTTTTATGCTGTGTTCTTTCACTAGAGCAATACAGAAAGGATCAATTTACAAACCATTGCTATTTTTGGAATTGCTCCCAGGATGGAAAAGAATAGCAATTCCTCCATTACATCTTCTGACAAATCACTCTTTCTTTACCATTATCCTCATTTTTGTATTAAAATTAATTTTTTTACTTTAACAATAACAAATTATGGCATCAGTTTGTTACAAGGTATGAAGAAGTCAGCTAAGTAAGCCAGTGCTGACAGCTGTAATTCATTTCCACAGCAATCAATATGCTCTAAAATGAAATCATGTATAAAAAAAATCTCAGAAAGCAGTTTATAGGGATCAGTTAGTACCACATGGTAGAGAGGTTATTTTGAGCTGCATTTCATCGTACAAAGATAAAATCAAATTTGCTACTTTGAAATTATAAAAAGAGAAACTTGAGGTTTAATCTTATATATATAGGTTCAGAAGCATTTTTTTTCTTTTCTATTTTTATTTTAACTGGGTCTAAGCTTGATATTTAACGTATCTACAAAATATAAAAAAATGCAAAATAAAAAATTTAATTTGCCTTTTAGAATGTATATTACTGAATTACTTCTTCATTAAATATTTTCACTGAAACTTGAAGCTTGGTTTGGCATGTTTTACCAAAAATTCTAAATTAATATATATATATATATATATATATATATATATATACCTATTTTATATATACATATATATATATACCTATTATGTGAAAATAATGGCAGAATTCTTGCCTTAATAAGAAAACATTTCTTAACCATTTTTATTGCCAATAAGATTTATTTGGATTTTATTTGCCCCATATATAATTGTTATACTTTTTACAAAATAAAATTTTAAAATTCAAGATATACTCTTAACAAAATGGTTTTCCAATGATATCTATTAATAGAAAAATCAAATATAACTGATCAAGAAATGATAAATTAATAGAACAATGAGAAATATAACTGACCCAGAAATGGCAAATTAATAGAATGATGATCAGATGAATAGAAAAAGATATTAGAAAAGTTACTGTATCTGTACATCACATGTTTAAGAATCTGGAGAAAGATTGAACATGTTAAATGGAAACATAAAAGAACAAAAAAGGCACAAATGAACTTCTAGAGATAAAACTATAATGTTTGAGATAAAAAATACACTTGATAGATATAGTAGAAGATTAAATTTTGCAGGAATAGAATTAGTAATTTTAAAGCCACAGTGATAGAAACTATCCAAAATGAAATACATAGAAAAAATAGATGGACAAACCAATGAGCAGATTAACATTGAGCTGTGGGACAACTTCAAGCAGCGTAATCTATGTATAACTAAAGTAACTGAAGTCCCCAAAGGAGAGACGTGTGGTGGTTTTAAAATATGACCATGAATTGTATCTATCTAATTCATTGAGAATCCTTGTTTAAGAGATGAAGTCTGATACCCATCCTCTTGAGAGTGAGATGGACTTACTTAGTGATTTGCTTCTAAAAAATAGAATGAAGTGGCAACGGTAGCATGTGACTTTGGAAAGTAGGTCATAAAAGGTACCGTAATTTCCTTCTCAGTCACTGTCTCTTGAGAAAATTAGCTGCCACATTGCGACAAGAGCCCATGTGGCAAGAACCTAAAGCCTTCTGCCAAAAAGAGTCAAGCAACCGAGGCCTTCTGACAACAGCCATATCAGTGAGCCATCATTAAACAAATTCTTTATTCTACTCAGGCATTCAGATGACAGCAGCCCAGTCTGACAAATGACTACAACCACATGAGAGGCCCTGATTCAGAACTGTCAGTACACTTCTCCTGAACTCCAGACCCACAGAAACTGTGGTATAATATTTGTTGTTTGAAGCTGCTGGGTTTTTAGAAGAATATGTTCTGCAGCAGTAGATGACTAATATACATTTTGGTACCTGAAAGTGAGGAGCTACTGTAAAATCATCCTACAATGTGAGAGTGGCTATCAAACTGAACAGTGGGCAGAAGCTGGGAGAATTTAAGAGGGTTTGTAAAAGCTGAAATAGCTTAGAACAAAGTGTTTGTGAAAGCATCATGAACTTTTAGTAAGCTGTTAGCAAGGGCTTAAAGGAAAGTGAGAAAATTCTTATTTAAAATTAGAGGAAAGTAGATACTTGCAATGTAATGGGAGTTAGCAACATGGTCTCCTCTGATAGTGTTCAAAATGGAAATACACATCATGAACTGGAGAATATAGCTAAGGATGTTTCCAACCTAAGTGTTGAACATGCTGCTTAAAGCAAAATGTGAGAGGAAAGAGATAAACAATGGAAGGGCTGTAAAACCTTAATGATTAGAGGTTTTATAGCAATGAAAATTATCAGACTTTCCAGAAGGCAAACAATATTAAAATTAAGCACTGACCTCCAAGAGAAAAAATCAAATACAGTTCATTGCAAGAAAAATCATTTTTTAAATATGCAAAACCCTTTCTTATGGTTACAGAAATATTAATGGTGGTGCCTCAGACAAAGGGTCCTCTGAAGAATTTAATCATCTCATGGATCCTCTCAATCAATGATAAGTTTCTAAAGAAGCTTGAGAGCATTGTACTCACTGTCACATCAGAAGTCCTAGGTAGAGAGGATTTATCTTGAGTACGATTTTTGAGAATAAAGTAAATCCCATTATTATTCATGGAGGACCCACAAAGTTTTAAGACAATTATATTTGTTAAATATTGCCAACTTGCAATAAAAGGCACAAAGACAATACAAAATGAAGAGGTTCTTGGATTCCTAAAATTTAACTAGCAGAAAGCAGGCTAAGAAAATGATGCACCTGTAAACATGAGCTACCTTCTTTCATGTAAAAGAAGGATGGTTGAGAAGGAGAAACCAAGAGCCTAAAAGGTGTAATAAAGAGCCGCAAAAGGCAAAGACAAGAGTCAAAGAGAATTATTCACTGAGAGGACTAGGATGGGTTATAATCAAGAAACTTCTAACACTTGTTTGCTTGAATTTCAAAATTAGTATGCATGAGTGATTCTGTGACTTCCATTTTTCCCCTTTTTGAATAGGAATGTCTATAGTAGTTATACAATAACCGTCACACCCATTGTACGTTGAGTGGGCAGAGTGTCTGTTTATGTCTTAGCTCATACTTCAATAGCTGTATTTAAGTAACTAAATTAAGGAAGCAGCTTCTGTATTCTGGAATTGATATAAAAGTCAAGATTACAAACTTTTTTCTAATTGTATAATGGAATGAGAGTTTGGAGAAACTTGGAAGGGGATGAATGTATTTTGCATGTCATAGTATTATAAATAGTTTATGGCCAGAGGCTAGCACCATATTTTGCAAAGATTCGTCTTTTCTTTATTAAATTACCTTGGCATTTTTGCCAAAGATCAATTGACCTTATATGCGTGGGTGTATATCAGGGTACTCTATTCTGTCACATACATCTATGTACCCATATTTTCACCAAAACTATACTCTCTTGATTAACATTGGCTCAAAAATCAAATAGTATGTGTCAAAATTTTTTTTCTTTTTCAAGATTGTCTTGGCTATTATAGTTATTTTGTATTTTTCCCATGAATTTTAGAATCAGCTTGGAAATTTTTACAAAAGAAATCCCACTGGGAGGTTGATTGGAATGCATTAAATCTCTATAATAAATTAGATGAGTTTTTTATAAAACTTCTCAAGAATATTGAGCCTTCCAATTGTTGAACTTATAAATCTCTCCATTGACTTCCATCTTTTGGATTTCTCTCATCTATGTTTTGTAATTTTCATCATATAGATGTTTATATCTTTTATGATATTTTTACCTAAGTATTTCGTGTTTTGGGGTGCTATTATAAATCATACCGTTTCTTAAATTTCAATTTCCAGTTGTTCATTGCGATTATGTAGAAATACAACTGATGTTTATATACAGACCTTGTATATATTGACTTCGTTAAGCTCACAATATTCCTCTCTTTGTATCTTTGGATTTGTCTATGTAGAAAATCATATGTTCTATGCATAAAAACAGTTTTATATCTTCCTTTTCAAATGTCTGCCTTTTATTTCTTTTTCTTGCCTCACTGTACAGTCTAAGACTTCCACAACAATGTTGAATAGGAGTGGGGAGAGTGAACATTCCTTCCTTCTTTATGATTTTAGGGAAAAAGGCAAACACCATTATGCATAATGTGAGCTGTATATCCTTTATCAGGTTGAAGAATTTCTCTTATTTTACCAGTGTATTTAGAGTTTTTATAATGAATCAATGTTGACATTTTCTGCATTTAACGAGGTTATTATTTTTTCTTTTTTCAGTCCCTTACATGTTTAATTATATTAATTGTTTTTCATGTGGTGAGCTGACTTTGTATTTACTGTATAAATCCCATTTGGTCTTGATGTATCATAGCTTTATACATTGCTGTATTTGATTTCCTGGTATGTTTGGAATCTTTGTGTCTGTGTTTATTAGGGATACTGGTCTGCAGTTTTCTTTTGTTGTAATATGTTTTTATTATATCATTTTTTAAAAACTTATTTTTAAACTTCATGTCTCTCTTCTAATTTTAGACTTATATTTAAACTTTGACAGGTCAACATCTTTGCCAAAATCACAAATTCCTTTAATTGGCAATGTGTCTATTATATTCCACAAAATTGTCTGAAAGTTAGGGATAACCCGTGTTCTCTAAATTTCAGTTTTTATCATTCAATTTAATACTAAAGATATGAGTCTGTGTCACTGGAGAATGCAATGCCATGTTTTAGAAATACTATTAAAAGAAAATACTAGAAGTAAAACCTTATACCTTTGAGTAGGTTTTTAAAATTAATGTTATTATGTAGACATCACCTCAGAGTGTTGTGATTATCAAATGCACTGATACGCAGTGTGGTATGTTATTCAGTATCCATTGCCTCCTTCCCTGTTACTAAATTCCTGATTTTTTTCTGTTGTCCATCTCTCCTCCACACACTTCAGAAGAAACTGATCCCACCATAACCTACAGGACTGGACTTGTTGGCTTAAGACATTCAGTAGATTTCATCCTTCTAGCTTCAGTGGGCATTTCTGAGGTGGATATATGATTTACACATAATAAATAGGATGAATTTCAGAGATCTTTTTGATATTCTGTAAGAATAGCTCCTTCTTTTCTTTTGGATGGTGTATGTGATATGAAGCCTTGAAGTGCTGCAGTCATTTGGTTACCATGAGGGAAAGGAGTTTTTTGCAAGGGTGAATCATGGACTATATTAGTGAAGAAGAGAAAGGAAATGGGATTCTTTACTGACCATTTAGGCCACTGAATCAAATTAAATCAGAAGCTCATTCTATCCCTTCCCTTCCAATAATATGAACCAGCTTTATTTAGGTTTCCTATTATTCATAAGCGTTTGCATCCTGACAGAAGAATGATGTTTATGAAATTATTTTGTGAATCTGATTATGTCAGTTTCCTGGATAAAGCCATTTTATAAATTCCAATTGTTTAGTGGATTAAGTCACTGCAAGAGTGGCCTAGTGAAGCCACCCTCCCCTTCAGTCTTTAACCTTCAGGCTACAGTTGTTTGACTTTCTCAAATTTACCACATCCTGTCATGCTCAAGGGGTTTGTATGTGCTATTTCCAACCCTGGAATGGCTCCCTTTGTTTATTCATTTAATGTATCTCGCCCTAATATTTAGTCAAATACGCCTCCACTTATGACCATCCAACCAAATTATGTATTCCTAATATAATTCATATTTTTCCTTTTTTGCTCAGGTGATAAATGTCTGCCTCCCCACAGGCTTTCAAGGCATCTTCTTCGCAACTATTTTATATCAAGGTCTTACATTAATGCCAGAACATAATACATCCTCAACACATATTTTTGAATAAAAATTATGCTTTTCATTAATATTAATGAAATTATATTTCATACAATTACAATTGACAATAATATAAATAATAAAATTATTGAATTATTGTACCATATTCTGTGGCATTATTATCTGTTTTTACTCTAAGAATTCCAACATCAGATGTGTGGGGTTTTTCCATACCAACAACACATTCTCCAATTCTCTGAACACCAATTCAATTCTGACATTAACTACTCAGAGTTAGTGTCAGATTCAGGTTTAAGGGCTTAGTCGCACAAGACTGCCCTCACTGAAGATACCAGTTGCAAGTATTGTGTGCCCGCACTTCTTTCTGGTTTGGCTATGCAGTGTTGGGGGTTCCTAGAACTTCCTCCTTCAGATTTGATAATATGCAGAAGGGGTTACAGAACTCAGGAAGACCCCTTATTTACTGTTATTGGTTTATTATAAAGGATAAAATGAATAGCCAGATTAAGAGGTACATAGGTCTGGAAGGATCCTGAGCACCAGAGCACTTGTCTCACAGAGTTTAAGTGTGCCACGATCCCAGCATGTGGCTGTGTTCAGCAATTACAAAGTTCTCCAACCACCCTTCTTTAGGGGTTTTTATGGAGGTTTCACTACATAAGCACGATTGATTAAATCAATGGCCTTTAATGATTGACTCAATCTCCAGCCCCTCTCCTCTCCTTGGTGGTTGTTGAATGGGGCTGACATTTCCAAGCTTCTAATCAAGACTTGGTCTTTCTGGTGATTGGACTCCATCCTGAAGCTATCTAAGGAGCCCTTCAGCCAAGAGTCATCTCATTAGCATAAAAAGACACTCAACACTCAAGAGATTCTAAGGGTTTTCAGAGCTATGTGCCAGTAAACAAGGACAAAGTCTAAATATATATATATATATATATATATATATATATATATATATATATATATATATATTTCTTATTTTACCACAGGCATGGATTTAAAAATGTGGCTACAATGGTTTATGAGAAATGACAACTACTGGAAAAGAAGTATTTATTGTATCATAGTATCATAAATGGGGAAATTTTGAATAATGAGCTTGTCTTTTAAAATTGAACATTATCAATTTTTGAAGGCAATAAAAAAAGAAAAAAAATCTGGTGTTTTCTAAAACAGAGTTGACTCATGTTGTAAGATACCTGCTAACTATTATATTCATATATATGGAACAAGCAAAACTCCAAAATGATTCTACAGTGGTATTTTCAAATATATAAGCCACTAGCTTGCTTAATTTATTTTTGCTAGTTTGAGTCTTTTGGCAGAATAGATACTTCAGGTTTTTCTTTCAATTTCCAGATGGTGAATAGTTTAAAATTAAGTAAATCCTTGCTATTAATAACAAAATATTTTACATTTGCATGTTGTTATAAAGTTTTTCAATCAATTATGAGGTAAGTGGTATTAACTGTTATGTATGTGACTGTGATTTTTTTTTTTTTACAGCTGCGAATACTGTGTTTAAATAGTATTCTTATGTGTTCTGTTTTCTCCTGGGAAATTTGGAATGTTGAAATGCATGGGATAATTGAAGGCTGGACTGTTCTAGGTTGGAAGATGTTGAAGGGACAACTTCAGTTTTCATGGAAATTGTCTTATTCTTCAGCTGCTGTGGAAATGGAAACAAACAAATAGACAAACACAAACTTAGGTTCTAACTAGGAATCCAAGAAATCTTTCTGTTATGTCTTCTATTTCAGTAGGTTGAGAAGAAAATGAATGGATGAAAGAAAATGATTTTGCAAATGTCTTATGACATTAATATTTCTTTGGGAGCAAGCTGTTAAAATAACCTTTAAAAGAAGGGCACATATTTGGGAGCAGTTTATATTGCTAGTTTTCCATTGTTTAGCACATTTTGTAGTCCTCTCTAAAGAATATGGCTTGATAACATTACCAAAAATAATCTGAGATTGGCCAAAGTGTAGAAAATGACTTCCACTAGGATAGAGTGCAGTTGTTACACATAATCAAAGTAATTGTCTGATCATTTTCAGTGGTCTGGGGAAGCATTAGAGATATTCATAATGACCTGTATGCCTAATTTATCTGAAATGAAAGGGAAAGTGACTCACAAATGTGAGATACTTGAATATGCCCCGGATTGATCATAGGTGTTGTGTTCACCCCTCACAACAGAGGAGAGATGGATCCTCATCCAAAATTGGTTAGGATTTCAAGACTGATAACATTGTACACACACAAAAAATGTCAACAGATTTATAACCAACACGATGAAGCTTTTGAATGAAGCAGGGAAGGCTCCCATGCATGTCAAAAGATGACTTGAAATAACAAAGAGAAATCACCAGTGTTGGCTTTTATTGGGGTTAGGAGTGGGGCTGATGTGAGGGTTTCCTCTGGAAGTCAAAGGACTGTGTGATTTGAATATCCTGCCAGTGCCACAGGAGGGAGTATAAAGCTTTCTTATTGGCTTGTCCAAATGTGAGGCAAGAAGAGAGGAGGGAGAGGGGAGAATTGAAAGTTGTCTGCTGTTTAACATTTAAAAAAAAAAAAAAAAGGCAGCAATGGAATAAGTTTGAGAAGCTCAGCCAGGGTTCTTTCAAGACCATGACATCACTGCCTGCTCCACCAATCAATGCCCAGCAGAGAAACTTCCTGAATCACTAGCCTTTGCCTGGGTTCCAAAGATTCATTCGTATTTTTCTAGAGTTCGGCAATTAAATTGCTAAAATCCCAAGGGAGAAAAAAAAAATGGAGTCAGTCTTTCTATTACAATAGGTTTATCGGACAAATCCTTTACGAAGGGATCCTGTTTAGGTACAGTAAGTATGCAGGACATCTTATCCCCAAGGAAAGGGTCCTTTCCTGCTACTCCTGCCCCATGCACGCCACCACGATCCCCGATACCAGGATCCCAGATCCCCACTGCCAGTCAGCTCTGGAAGAGGAGTTTTGCCACTGCTTAAAGGGGAGGAGAACTAACTGGGTCTTAATGCTCAGATGCGCAGCTTTTCAAGAAAAATGAATAATTTTATTGCTCTCTTGTTTCCTCATGGGGTGTAGGTGAAGGCCTCAGTGAGACATCTCTTCCAGCTGTTATTCCTTTGTCCTCTTTTAGGATTTTTCATATTTCCTTTTTTGGTCTTTTTGCCATGTCCTCCTTTGGGATACCTTACTCTGCTTCATCTTCTTCTTTTTTGAAATGCTTCTCTGTCTGGTCTCACATAGCTTTTCCAGTAAAGGGGTTAGGATCAGGCATATTTGGGAACCTTACTGCTGCTCGTATCTTTACCTATAAAGTCAAGTGAAAACTTGGAGAAGGTCTAGGAGAGAGTGGGTAGACAGTTATGTTAGCCTAGGCAGGCTAAAACACTGTGCTCTTTTGCTCACATATTGTCCTGCTTGGCTCACATTTAATATATGTAAAACTCTTATCACAACTAGCCTACAGCAGACAAGACCAAAGACTTCTGAGTCACAGCTATATGAGAATACTGTAAATGAGTCACTGCATGTAAAACACAGATACATAGAAAACTTCAGTAAATGATAGCTGTTATTATTACTATCACTGTAATTATAACATGTAACTAGCACATATTGTGTTCTTGATCCCATGGTTATGAAAATGGAACTGAGAAAATTTTGGTTTGTTAGCAAAAAAAAAAAAAAAAAGTGTATATATGAGAGACTGACTCCTGTGACAGGCTCTGGTGTAAACCTTGGGAAGAGGCTATGCCAATCTCTCTGACTCTCAGAATGTGGACTTGGGAATGATGGCAAGAATGTGTCAGTCGGTGGCAGGCAGCAGTCATGCTAAGATAATACTGGAGCACAGCCTGATCATAATTCAGTACAACACAATCCATAAATGTCCATAAGCAAGTCTAATAGTACCCTGTGTATCTATAATACTTATACCTCTGTCATCCTTCCAAGTGTGTGGTGAAGTAAGTACCATGTCATGCTCTTTTAAAAGATAGAAAAAGTGAGGCCCCAGAAATGATGGTGTAACATTCAGTTTGTCTCACTCATTTCATTTTACTCAAGCATTCAATCTACTTGTGTGTGCTTCAAAGCACCATGTTAGGCAAGAGAGGTACAGATAGGTCTATGTATCTGTATGTCTGTATGCTATATCTACATATAAATATATTAAATATATAGATTTAATAAAGCATATATGGATCCTGACCAAACTCATCAAAGAACTACCTATGTTGTTAGACAAATGAAGCTAAAAAGTTTCACATTTAGATCTACAACCCAGAATTCTCTCTCAAACTTTAGACTCATATCTTCAGTCTTCAAAAGATATGCCTATAAGACAAAAAAAAACAAAAACCCAGCACCCTTGAACTTAAATCACCTCATCCCCCAAACTGTTCTACCTGTATCTATTCTCATCGTGGTAGCAACTCTGTCTTCCAGTTTTCTGAGTACCTTCCTTGATTGTTAGCTTACTCTCGATACTAGCCATCCAATCCACCAGGAAATATTGCCACTATCTTCAAAATACATAACAATTCAACCACCTGATACTATTTCCAGTAATTTTGGTCACCGCCATCTTTTACCTGGATTTCTACAGTTGTATGCTTCTATATTGATTCTCTGCTTTCACATTTGCTTCCTACAGTGTTCTCAGTAGGACAGTCAATGTGATTCATTTAAAACACGGTAGATCATATTCTCTTCAAAACTCTCCAAAATCTTTATATTTCACTTAGAGTGAAATACATGAGGCCCTGCCTCCTCTGCCTTCTCCCATACCCTCTCTGAGATCATCTCCTGCTAATGTCCCTGATCAATACCCTTTAACCAACAAAGGTTACCTTATGGTTCTTGAAACATGCCAGGTGCACTCTCACCTCCGACCTTTGCTCTGTTTCCTCTTTCTGGATCATTCTTCCTGCAGACATTCATGGAACAAACTTTTTTACCTCTTTCAAGTCTCTACTCAAATTTCAGCTGATCAGTAGGAACTTCTGATTAAAATTACTATCTATTTTAAATTTTGAAATTTAAAATTACAGTTCTAAATTACAATGCTTTTTCTTGCATTTTTCTTTTTTTCCCCTCATAATATATATCACCATCAAACATATTACATTTACTTTTAAAATTATTTTTTAGTGTTACTCTCTTGACAACTGAAATAAACATTCAAGAAGTCTGTATATTTATTTGTTTTGTTCACTGATGTTTTCCAAATGCCAACAACAGAGTCTGGCACATGCAGACATTTAGTAAATATTTTTGCATGAATAAGAGAGCCAATTGGTAACAGAAAGAGACACAAATAGATCCAGATGGAAATAGACACTAAGAGAACTGTTGAGACACTGTAAATGGGAAGCATTATCATGTACATTATTAAAGTCCTGTGGCTCACCAATGCCTTGAATCCAGAAAGAATTCTAATCTCCAGTCGTGTAAAAGTTTGTCCTCATAGAGGTTATAAAATGCAGGGTCTCTTATATCCATGTATGTTCTTAATCCTACCCTGCACACCTGAAATAACCTGTTCCTGTGATCGATAGTGCCTAGCCAAAACCTAAACAAGAAAATTATTTTTTAGATTATGAAATGAAGTATCTACAAAATATGTTTCAAAATAATTTTGGATTTCACTCAATATATAATGAACCTTTATATCTATAACTGAGGAATATTTATGCTAGAGACTTGATTATTAAGTTTATTCATTAATAATCATCAATTTAATGACATTCTAAAGTAGACTGGGATAAACATATCTAGTTGCCATATTCAGAATCAATAATTCTTAGATAAACTTATTTTCAGTTAAAAAAGAAAACCCAAGGGAGATTATATGTGATGTTATTAAGAAACCGCAGTCGAAATATGGAATTAAAGAAATCCAATTAATCAAAATGTCTTTAAGTATTCAATACATACAGTATATTTATACCCTTGTGTTCTGCATGTCCTTACATAAGTTAACAGCATTAGGCTTCTAAGTTCAAACATAATTTTGCTTGTTAATTGAATAACCTTGAATGTTTATCTCTCTACCAAACATTGTGGTTGTTTTTTCCTTTTTCCTTTGAACAACTTCACATTACAGTGTTTAGAATTTGCAGTAAGTTTTAAAGATGGTTCTTCCTACTTTGAATCTTAAGTATTTAAAAAGGGCTAACTTTGTCAACTACAATTTGTCACATCAAACTTAGTAAATTTAATGTTCTAGAAAGAAGCCCTTTAAAATCTCTTATTTCCCAAGAAAACACAAGTTCTAAATTGCCTATGTTATGGTATATTTTTCCCCTTTTCATTTCTTAATAATAATATTTCGCTTTCACAATCCTGTTCTTCTTGAATATACAGATGATCCAAATGGAAGGAAATGATTGAGTGCTTACCTTTGTGGGGTGAATTAGATCTTTTGGGCCACTTGAGTCCATTTAGTAAATTGCTACTCTAGAGCATTAAGTGGAACTCCAATAGCCTAAAATTGTTAATGCAGTTAATAATTTGGCACTTGTAATTTCCAGTGATGGTAGCACATTTGCTTTTACATTCTCATAATACTGATTAGGAAAAAAGAATTTGTGCCCAAAGAATTACATGGTTAGCCATTAGAATTATAGAGGCTCTCTTAAATTTATAATAAACCCCTTTGTCATCTAATATTAAATAATGGATATTTCAGAAGATGCTACCAAAGGTTTTGTTTCATCTCAAAATGCAAAATTTATTCCTCCCTGCAACAAGAGAATCCACATATATATACTCTAGTATTTCAGTGCTTCATTTTCATTTTCTCCTTATATTTAACCATATTACCTCTTTAAAAAAAACCTCATGTAAAAGGCAAAAGATTTACATAATATGACAAGAAATGGAAGTGTCATGGTACAAAGTTTCAGTTATGCAGGATGAATAATTTCTGGAGACCTAGTGGATAGCATGGTGACTATAGTTAATAATACTGTATTATATACTTGAAATTTGCTATGAGAGTGCATCTTAAGTCTTCTCAACATATACAACAAATGTAACTATGTGATGTTATGAATATGTTAATTAGCTTGATAATGGTAACCATTTCACACTGTATATGTATTTCAAAAAATCACATCATACACCTTAAATATATATAATTTTTATTTGTCAATTATACCTCAATAAAACTGGGGAGGAAATAAACTCATGGAATTGGAATTAATTTGGACAGATCCTTTCGGGAGTTAAAAGACTATACCTTCACAACAATAATTCCGAATCTTATGTTTAAAACTCTTTAGGGAGTTTCTCATAGGCATCAAATTTTTTTTGTTTTTTTGGCATCAGATTTTTAAACAGAAAACCATGATTAATTTTTACCCTAATTGAAGGCATAACCACATAATTCTAATTTTCTATGTTGCACTAAATGAGTACTCAGTTATCAAGTGCAACCATTGGTGCCAAGTAATTAGTTTTAGTCAATAGACTTGCTTTATGGCTCATTTAAAGCCATCTATTATCTCTCTACATTGTGATTCACCTTTGTCAATGTAACAATCAGAGAATAAGCATCTTTAAGATATTGTGCTTTCCAAAGCATAAGCAAATGTTACAGAAGATCCAATTCACCCACCACATTCCAATTCTAAAAGCTCAGCAGAATTCACCATGTGTTTTCAGGCATCCTAATTTCCTGGTATTCACTTCTTAATTAGGCAGTGAAAGGTACACCAAGCTCTGTAATCCTGAGGGGAATTGACGTTATCCTTAGAGATACAGTGTCTCTCCATCATATTGGTGTCATTAAGTATAGCCAATATAGATCGAGTCAGCTTTTAAGGCTGATAATGAAACCACTTCATTTATGCTTTGCTTCTGTACATTTTCTGCTATATTCTGTAAGTAGTTTCACATTGCGGGGTGCATGAACTTGGTCTGCTTCTCTCAAACTTCCCTTTCCTCTGTCCTTGCTTTCAGGGGATGGGACAAGGAGAAGGAAGAGGGAGAAATGACTGTTTCTGAATGCCCATGGCAGTTTAGTTGATTCCTACAATCATGCATAACAGGAGTAGGCACACACTGGAGGTAGAACAGTTGTGGTCCTTTTTATGGCGGTCATCACCTATCCTGTGGTTTACAGAATCAATGAGAAGAAAGGCAAAAATCTCATTGAGAAGACACTCAATTGTTAACAGTCTCCCTAGGCATTGGGGATTTCTGTTGGCTTGGCCTGCATCTTTCAGCTGTCCCCGACCTGGGGGCTTTACATTGCATGCCATATTGCATTCCATTGTGTGGATACTCTTGGCTCATGTTGCAGTAAGTGAAGCAAACCTGCTCTCGAAATCTCATCTACTTCTTATGTCCCAAATCTGGAGCCCTAGAAACATGAGACATCTATTTTCTCTACCTTTCAGGAATCTAAACCGGCAGTCTGCAGTCAGAGTCTCACAGTTACTGAGTCATCCTGGGTGCTCCTTGCAGCCCAGCGGGTGAGTGCTTCTTTGGCTGCCTCTGAACTTCTACTGTTTACTCTTTATTAAGTGCTGTGGATAACATCTTCAGGTAATGGTTCTCGAAGTATGATATGCATAAGTTTCAGTTGGGGAGTTTGTTAAATGCAGGTGTGGGTTTATTTTAAGGATATGTGCTGGAATAAGGACAATAAAAAACCATGGGAACCCAGACTGCCTCAAAGCCAGTCCTCCTAGCACTGGGTGTGATTCCAGGGTAGCTCAGCAGAAATCTGTAGGGTTATATCATCTGTATGACTCAGCATCTCTCCACACGTCTTCTCCTCTCTGGGACATTATGAACTGCTTTTTCTCTTCCTTTACTTTTAATATTTTTTCCCAACTTCATGGCTTCATTTTCATATTTTTTTGAGATCTGCTCTAAAGTGTCCCCTTTCCTACAATGGGAAACAATGGACTCTAAACTCAGCCCCATCCCAAGCTGGTATCAGGCAGAAAGATTTAAAGAATCCTGACTCAAGATTTTTGGGCTTAGCACCAAAGTAACAATCTTGCCAATTATTTCTTTGTTTTTGATGTAATTCAATGGAACTTAATTCAATAGCCAATTAATTGGTAAATACGATGTGCCTGACGATATTTAAATTATTGGAACAAATTTAAATAAGGAGTTCGCAATTTGAAAGAGAAGGCAAATGTCTGAAGAGATATATATGAAACAATTTAGGTGGATGTACAGTATATTTTAGGAGCACTGAGAAATCTGAAACTAACTCAGCTGTGGAGATACATTCTGGAGGAGGAGACACATGAATTGAGTCTTATAAGGTGATTAAATTTGGGGTTGCTAGATTGGCTTTTGACCCCTGCAAAAATAGCTGCTTCCCAGTGCCCACTCATTACAGAGGATGGGAAGAATTCTAGAGCTTCATTTTCCTACTGTGGGAAGTCACGGCATGCCCAGCTGTGATTTTTATTATATTTTATGTTTTATTATATTGTGATTTTTATTTATTTAAATTTGAATTTGCCAAGATTCAAATCAATAAAACAGTATTGGATTAGAACAAAACAATATAAGCCATGCTGATGAGTGATGAGGCAACAAGCACGAGTGTACATAAAATAAAAAAGGGACTTTAGTGGACAACAGTTAACAAAGGACAGCTTCTTGAAGATCTAATATTTGAGACAAACATTGAGTAAAACTATGCGTGAGACCATTTTGTGCAGAAAGAAAAGAAGATATCTTGGAAAAGAAAATGTCATGAGCAAAATTATATAGTCAGGAGAGCAAAGGGTATAAAATCAGTAATGCAAAAGTGATGGGAAGAAGAATCAATTGGTAGAATTTGCTGACTGAATAGATTCTAGAGAGATAATGAAGCAAGGAAACATGGGAGTTGAACTCTATCCAAAATTTTGAATGTTTTATCTGGAGATATAGGTTGGAGAAAAATTTAAGATAAAGGCAAGATACACACACATACACACACACACATAGTTAAAATTATGAACCTTCTTTCTCTCATTCAAGTGCCTTTTAGAGACAGAGAAGAAGACAAAATAATAACATGTTGGTCAGACTAAGTAAATAATCTGAACACCCACCTTTCAATTGGTAAGCAATGTATATAGTAAGGCAACAAACTGAGTTGCTTTGCAAGTAATCAACACGGAAATATAAAGATTCAAACATGCTAAATGGAAGGTAATTATTTAAATATTAACTGTAATGTTTAAGTTACTTATGGTAAGTAGGGAGTAATTCAATTCTTGAGTTATTGATTTTCTCCTTTCTAAATATATTTGATATATCCGAAGTTTTAGATGACCTTACCTATAGCTCTAAATATTTTATGGCAGAAAGTGAGAACTTATCTGCAAATGGCCCCTTTTACCCATCTTCTAAAACAAAAAGTGGCCTACAGGAGAAGGGATATGTGGATAATAATCCACATGCCTCATATGAGTTTCAAGATCAAGATTATTAATACTTTAAAATTCCATTTATTAAAAATCAATCCTAGCTTTCTTTAATCATCTGAGAGTTATATGATCCCTAGTCAGTTCTGGACATGTGTAATTATTGGTTTTCATTTTTTCTGTTCCTCCCATTAGGGGGAAAAGAGAAAAAATAAATTTTTAGGTAATTTTCATTATTTGTTGGTTTGATAGAGAATTAATTTTTTTCCTCTTTATTTCTTTATTGTGGATCATTATCAATTTATTTGCTAAAGTATTCTGAAACTTATTAAAGGCAAATGATCTTACAACATTCCACAGTTCCAGTGCTTTCCTTTGCCTTCGTTTTATTATTTTTTCTTCCATAGCATTCTCGCCATTTAACATACAATACAATTTAGTTATTTTGTTGTTTTTTTGTGGTGATGGCGGGTTTATTTCTATTTCCATTAGAATATGAGCTACATAAGGGTTGGTATTTTTGTCTGTTTCTGTTTACGCTGTTGTGTTCTTAGGACATTTGTTGTTCTTGCTGTTAAATAAATGGATAGATAGACGCATGCATACATTACCCTAAATAAGTCCATCACACTATTTGTGAATAGAAACATTTTATTAAAACTTAGTGATTGATTAAAGAAAAATGAAACAACTTTGACTATAATGTTACTATGAAAGCTGTCACTTTAAAAAAATTGAATCTGTAGCAATTCAACAGATTGGGTACAGAGTATAGATGAAACAAAATACAGGTAATCCTCTAAATGGAATGCTTTTATTTCTGCGTTATTCTTCCTTTATACTTGCAGTTCAGTTCTGGAAGGTTTGCTTGCAATAGCTAATCAGATAAGTATTACTTTACTTAAGGATAAGGAAAGTCAGGCTTGTAATAACTTCTTTAGAAATGGGCATATTTAACCAAAGACTCTTTAAATATAGCTTCTTTCTCAATTGACTGCACAGCTTCACAGATTTCATTAAGCTCCTGGTAAGTGTATTTCTTTTTTTAAATTAAATTTAAGTTTCAAGTCAGACCTAATCTCACAAAAAGATAGTTTGCTTATGTTATATCTTTAAAATTCTTAATACATTTACTTTATAGCTTTAGCTAATAATTTTGCAAAATATCAGATCTGAGAGAAGTGAGGGCTTTGAGCAACTGACTTTCACAGAGCCTCGCAGAATCCTTTCTCCAAAGCTCCCGCCTCCCTTCCATTTGTGATCACCATATTTTGGTCACTATACCAGTTTCACACAATAAAGGAATACTGGGCTTATGAGCTAAGAATGGTCTATGGAGATAGAATTCAGAAATCCTGGATGGGTAGGGTATATTTAAGAGATACTGAGAGTTGAATAGAGTTATTATAAGTATGCACATAAATATTTTACTCAAGATTTATTACTGTTTTCCACCCAGAAGATTGAAAAAGCAAAATCTCACTCAAATTGATGATAGAAACTTGAGAATGGGCAGTGTCATACATCTTGTTCACATTGCATTGCTAGTTCTTAGCACCATGTCTAACTCGTAATAGCATGTTACGTAGTTCTGTTGAATGAATGCATGCTTGAAGAAATGAATTCGGAAGTGAAAAAGAAGCAAAAGAACAGTTTTAAATCCAGCATGACTAAGTTGTAAGGCCTACACTCTAACTAATACAGACAACCCATCTGTCTTCTCCTCAACACTAAGTGCCCGACCAGGTCACAATTAAAAAGAATAGAAATTCAAAAGTCAAAGAGAAAAAAACCTCTGAAGAATTTGACAAACCGAATTGCATCACTAAAACTGTTGTTAAAAGATTGAAATGTTCCCCTTGTCAATAAACATTTCTTAGAACACAATTTTCATTTCTAACAGAAGGAATTACATTTTGTATAGGGCACTGCTCTTATCCTATCAAGTTGCAAAATTGATATTTTTCTAATCAATACTTTGAGATAGAGAATAAATTCATTTAAAGGAGTCAATAGCAATATTAGGACATCTTTTAAGAATATGCATGACATTCTTTTAAATCTGTTTATTATAAATACAAACATTAATCCACCATACTCTTTTAACTTATTAAAATTCTAACTTTATGAAACTTACCTCTACTCAATTTCAACATAGAATTAATGGTCTAAAACTTCTTTTTTGGTATTTATAGCCAAGCAGAAACAGCCATAGAACTTCTCAACAAACCCTTTTTTGGAGAGAGGGGGAATTATAAAAATAGATTTTCCTTACAGCTAAGTCATGTCATTTCTTTAGCAACATCAGTGCACTTACACTTAAATCTCTTAGTTATACCAGGTTCTCAGTATGAGTGTGTCAGAAAAAAGATCTTCTATATATTTTTGATATCAGAACATTTCATGTTACCACCATGGCATTTCCAATTCTTCTCTTGAGCCTATAATACATTCAGTGCTAGGGATGAATGGAGAAGACTATTGAAGTTTGAACACCATGACTTCCTTGTACAATTTTCAACATGGCTCTAGATCCAAATTGCAAAGTATCACAAAGGATCTGAATCTGGCTTATTCATGTGAAGACTGCTGTGTACAAATAACACTAAAATAATTGAAGTGGCTGCAGTTATATGAAACTTATTTTATACTGGTACATCACAGATAATTTCAAACTAAAATGAATGTTAAATTTCAACAGGAATATAAATCTTTCCCAGTTTTATCTCTTTTGAGCAACTATATGGTATACAGATTCATGATTCTTTGTCAAGAGATTAGTATTGCCTCTGAGAGATAATCACCTTTGTTTTAAATCATAAAATGTCTGGAAGAAATAATTGTATGCCTAGAATTTTCAATCATATACTATATACCTATATATACTGATATATACATATATACAACCAATTGTGTGTATGTGTATATCTACATACATATGCATGTATATAAAAATGTATACATAATTGTGTGTATATATATGTAATTACAAGTAACTGATAAATTCTTATTATTGGCATTTATTCATTTTGCATTAAAGAGTTTTGTCAGTTTTTCCGCCATCTTTCAGAATATTTAGAATGTGTTCTACATATATTATGCCTTTAGATAAAACAAAACTTAAACTCTCAAACACCATTAATGTATTAATTCACTTTGTATCTGCAAACAAATAATACTGGGATTAGGAGACAGTATGTTATAGTAACAAATTTTAAAATACCCTGGTTTTAGTTCTAGTTTTGTTATCATTTATGTGACCTTAAGAAGTTTTATTATAAAATTTCTGTATCCAGAGTATTTCATGTTACCACCAGTTTACTGATCTATAAAATGAGTGTTCTATTATTTGTTCTATCTCACAGAGCATTTGGGAAGATTGCTTAATGTTTTATTAGAAAGTTTGAAGACAATTCAATCCCATAAACATGAGTAATATTAAATCTTATAATAAAACAAATGATACAGCAGAAACAATAAATTCTTTATTCTATACATTCTGATGTACAAATTTGACTGATTTCTTAAATTTTTTTCTATATATACACATTTTTATTAGTTTGGTTTCCTACATATTTAATTTAATTCAACAAATAGCAATTGAGCACCTAGTATAAGCCAATCCTTGAAATTGGCATTGCAAGGAACATAAAATTAGTAAGAAATAATGCCTGCTCTTAAGGAGCTTACAGTCTCTATTAAGGAAGCAAGACAAGGACCCAATATTATAATACAAAGCAAAATATTCCATAAAAGAAGTGCCAAAAGGTGTTATGGATTTCAAGAAGGTTATCAGGTAAAAAGGTAACATTTGCTGTGAATATTCAAGAATGGGTAAGACTCCCCCAACCACCAAGATCATAAGTTAGAAGTCACTTAAGTCCGGTGAGATAGTAAGATAAAATTCAAAGAATTTAGAAAGGGTGAATATGTTCTAGGAATTGTATGCTTTCTGGTAAAATTGCAATGCATAGTAATCTGGCACAGTATATTATAAACATTTAAGAAAAACTGTGGGTACACACTTAGGTATTTGTACCTTAGTCGGTATACAATAGGTAGACACTAAGAATCCCTGAGCAGGGGACCAATATGTTTGAGAGTCCATATTCTTGTAAAGAAGTTCCACTCTATTTGGGAAGACTAATTTGACAGCAGGGGATAGATTGGGGGCATCAGGATGATGACATGAGTTAGGAAGCTATTACACTGTCTAGAGAGGTAAAAACAGAAGTCTGAATTTCTGTGAAATCAGAATGGAATTTAGGAAGGATTAAAGACAGAAATGAGGAAGCAATATTAATTACATTTTGGATACACGGAAAATGGAGGCAAAGATATTCTATGGGTTTTGAATATAGTTGAACATAGATGACTGGGAAAATGGGAGCATAATGGTGGCCAAGTTAACCAAGATAGAGAATTCAGAAGAATTTCAGAATTCAGGAGAAAAATTTGGTTGTTAGGGATGAAGAGGAAGCTGATTTCTGATTTGAACTGTAGAATGCTGGATTCATCATAAATTTTGAATCTATATAACCAATGCCAGGCCTGGAGAATGAGGTCAATTTGGACATCACCCGTTGAGATGTAGTTCTTATAGTGGATGGGGTGGGACATAACCAAAATGAACATACCTACAGTTAAAGATAGAAGAAGAAGAAATATGTGGCATGTGAGGCAATAGTATTCAGAAAAAATCAGGAAAATCCAGTAAACACAGTAACACATACCAATGTTTTTTAATTTCAAAATTAAAAGTGTGATGAACAGTACCAAAAAGAATAAAATGACTGAAGAGAATAAATCTTTGGAGAAGTCTTTGGACTTGGTTTCTAAGGGATCAATAATGGGGAAAAAAAAAACAGTCATTTGTTGTTGCTTAACAAACATTTGAGGTTCCCCTATGAATAAAAAAAAAAATAGTAAGGAAAACAAGTTTACAGAGCAGTAAGGGGACTGATAATAAAAAAACACAAATGTTCAATTAAACTTCTGAGAAATGTTCTAAGGGAATATAATAAAACAAACCTATGTGGCAAAATGATGAAGAAAGGATTCCCAGGGAAACACGTGTGTAAACTGAGACCAGGAATGAAGTGGGCAAAGGGAAGGAGGGCTTAGAGCATTTGAGACACAGCAAAAGCAGACACAAAGGCCCTGAGTATGCAGTCAGACCAGGGGAAACTAATGAAAAGCTGTTTCTGAAGCAACATGAGCAAGAGTGAGACTGGTAGGATAATTTATTTCTTCATCTAGTTTGATTATAAATTATATACTATGATATGTCCAGGGAAGTAACAGTGCTCAGCAAACAGAGAAGATAAGGCTGGATTTGTGAGAAGCAGCCAGATCATGCAGGTCTTACAGGCTACTCTAAGTAATTCTGTCTTGATTTGGTGAGGGCTTTAAGGAGGAGAGTGAACTTACACAGTGTATATATTTTAGACAACCACATTGGCTATAATGTAGAGAATGACTTGGGGATGGCAGGACTGGACGTAGAGTCTACAATGAGAAGTTATGGCAATGTCTTAGCTAGAGTTCACGGTAACTTGGTCTCGGGTAGTAACATTAGTGATGGCAGCAAGTAGTTATATTCAAAATACATTCAGGAGGCAAAAGTCAGCAAGACATGGTGATGGATTGAACACAGGGAATGATGAATGCGGAGACATCAAGGTTGATTCCCAGGTTTCTGGCTTATGTTATAGTGACTGTTGGTGCCATTGTAAACATAAGGAAAAGTGGAGAAGCAGTAGGTATTAATACACCAATATAATACAAGTTTTCGAAATTTTTACTCATTAGTGATTATGAAAACCGTTAATTTAGTTAGCCACATAGTCTTAGTCTCATTTCTGACCAATAAAAAACATTGGTCAGATGTTTGGCTGAGACTAGCTGTGTGTGTCCATTTAGTTCATCTAGCTAATTAGGATGGGGTTTTAATCTACAGCACTAGCCTCATTAGCACATGCCCAAATCAACAGAGCTAACCAGGACAGAAAGATGAAAAGAAATGCACCCACTGTGATGGAGATTACTTTCATGTGCAGTGTTCTACTTTCCAGAACAAATAAATGCAGTTGAGGGACCATAATTGAGATCAGCAAATAATTAGTATACTGGAGAGAAGAGATAAAAGTCAAAAAACAGTCTTAAAGAACATGCCCATTATGTTTTAAGACAGAAATTCTGCATATTTCTTTTCTTATGAAAACTATTATTACCCACCATTAATGCACATATTATAGTTTTCCTTAACTTACAGATAAGATTTTCACTTTTTTTCAATTAATATTCCCAACCTAAATTTTGAATTAAGAACATCTCACCAAGTAGAGCATATTTTGACTCTTCAACCTACATGATTTTCTCTGCAAATGTGCATCAATAAATAATATATTGGCCTTGGTAATTATCTCATTTTCGGTATTCCAGCACATCCCTAAGACCTCACCAGGAAGACATGTGGTTCCCCTTCCTGTATTATGCCTCCACATAGAATGCTTAAAGCTTTATTTTCCAGGCCATCCAAATCTAGAAAAGATCTACTTTTGAATAAGAAAACCCCCAAAGTAGACCTTTCCTCACACTGAAGCATTTTCTTCTTTTTCTCTCCTCAAGTGTGCTGTTTTAGACTAAAAAATTAACATATGTTTAATATTAAAAAACAAAACCCAGGAAGAAAATAAATGAATAGAAAATGAAACTGCTAAGCTGTATCTATCACACAAGAAGAAAATGCTAGCAGTCTGAAATACACATATTTTTATAAATATATCAGATTCTATATAATGTCATATGTTTTTTAACCAAACAATATATAGTGGACATATTCATATTTTAATACATAGAAAATATGTTAAGTTTGAACCCATTTTTAAAAATAGATTCTTGCTTTTCTCTTCTAAAAATAAACCAATGTCTTAGTTTGGCTCTATCAGAAGCAGGGTTTTGAGGATTGCAGTAGTTTATTTGGCTAGGGATGCCAAGAAATTCTAGTAGTGATGTGAGGCAGTGAGAAAGGGAAGTTAAGGCAACCAATAATGGATTGCTCTCAATCCAGGGACCACTGTGGGCAATGAACTTGGTCTCACTGGAGAACTCTGAGAGTCTATACGACAGGTTCCTCAGAGCTACTCTCCCTCAGGGCTAGAAAGCTGGGAAGTTGGACAAGGGCTGCTGATGAAGGGTGGGGAATAAAGGGGAGGTGTCTGGCTGTGGTGGTGTTAAGTTTCGGGTACTTTTGAACTACAATCATGGGTAGGCTGTGGCTCCTGAAGAAATCTCTCATGCAATTGTCAGTCCTCAGGCTGCACTGTGCTATTAAAGCTGTAGTAGATATAAGAAGAGCGTAACTATGCTTTATTTAACATTTCTGCTGGGCATTTAGATTGTTTCCAATTTTTTCATCATTATAAACTGTCACAATATCCTTATACAAAATTATATGTATGGCTGTCTGACTTTTTCCATTACATAATTCCTATAAGTGAAATTAATGAGTTATTCAAAAAGTTCAAGGTTGTAATCTTGGAGTATGTTTTAGGATGAAGAAAGGTAACTTTCTCATGCTTACGTAAGTGATTTTATGGAATAGTCAGGTAATATATAATTAAATTTAAATGTAACATTCTACGTTTTCATTTAATATTTAAAATATCTAAATTGTTAGCCACATTTATTTATAGTTTCACATATTCCATCATTGCCATGAAAAAATGGCAGTATTTTGAATTAAAATAAATACACCTAACATTATAACAGGACTAAAAATGTGTTCAATTTTCTATCTTAGTATAAGGGCAACATTGATTTTAAAATAACAACAGGGAAAAAAATCTTTAGTATCTAATCCTAGACAAAGTATCCTTAGAATTTATACCAAAAGCACAATCCATAAAAGAAAAAATAATAAATTGGACCTCATCAAAATGAAAAACTTTGTATTTGCAAAATACCCTGTGAAGAGGATGACAGAACAAGGTGCAGACTAGAGAAAATATTCGAAAGCCACATATCCAGCAAATGACTTGGATGTAAAATATGGAAAAAAACCTCTCAAAGCAGTAGTTTAAAAAAACTATAATTAGAAAACAGGCAAAGGACATGGCTAGACATTTCACAGAAGAGGATACTCAGATCAGATGGCAAATGAAAAGATGTTCAACTTTATTGGCCTTTAGGAAAATGCAAATTAAAAGTGCAGTGAGATATTACTATACATCTATCAGAATAATTAAAATTTTAAAAAGTAGTGAGAACATATATTGGTGAGAATGTACAGAAATTGGATTACTTATAGATTGCTGGTAGGAATGTAAAATGGTATACGTAGTCTGGAAAGCAATTTGGCAGTTTCTTATAAAACTAAACATGCAACTACTGTGTTGCATGCTATTATGCTCCTGGACATTTATCTTGGAGAAATAGAAGCCTACATTCACACAAAAATCTGTACATGAATTTGTAATAGCCTCACACTGGAAACAACCCAGATGTCCTTCAGCAGGTGAATGGTTACACAAACTATATAGTGTATGCATACTATACAATATTAGCAATAAAAATGCACAATCTGTTGATATATACCACAACTTGGATAAATCTCCAGGAAATTAGGCTGACTGGAAAAAAGCAACCACCCAAAATTTATGTAGTGTCTGATACAATTTATGTAACATTATTGAATTGAAAAAATTGTAGAAGTGGAGAATAGATTAGTTGTTGCTAAGAGTACAGGATGCGTCAAGGGAAGGAAGATGTTATTATGAAAAGGCAACAATAAAGGGATTCTTGTGGTGGCTGAACTGTTGTTATCTTGACTGTGGTGGTAGATACATGAACCTACAGATGTGATAAAAATACACAGATTAAACATACATATATATGTAAACAAGCACAAATAAAACTGTGGAACAAGATCAGTGCATTGTATCAATGTCAATGTGGTTGTGATACTGTACTCTAGTTTTGCAAATTATCGTTGGGAGAAAGTCAATAGAGTGTGAATGAAATCTCTATATTATTTCTTAAAACTGCATGTGAATTTAACTATATCAAAATAAAATGTTAACTTAAAAAAACTAGCAACATATGTGTCTAGAATTATACACATATATAAATATTAATGGTTAAATTTTGAAGAACAACAAACTCATGCTTATTCACTAATAATTGTCTAATTTTTCTAAATTTTTATATTCCAAAATAAGCATGATTATTCAAAAATCATTTAATTTTAAAGTAATGCCAGGGAACTTACTTTATTTGGGAGCTAATGTAATTTATATCAGGTAAATAAGAACATTAAAATATCTGAATCATTAAAATATTGTGGAAAATTCTTTCTGGTCTATCTTTAAGATAAAACAAGGAAAAGGAAATACGAATTATTCATGGAAAGAATTTTTGAAGAACTTATTTAAGAAGACGTGTTGTTTTATTAAGCTAATATTTTAGGAAAAAACTCTCTTTGCTAAATACTTGCTATGCCTTACCTCATTTAATCATCACGGCATTTTGAGGTGGTTACTGCCCATTTTTGTAGGTAAGCAAACACACAGTACTCTAAGTGTATTCTCTATGTAATATTAGCTCATTAATTAGAAAATATACTATCCCCTTTTACAGATAAGGGAACCGAGGGAGATTATATAAGGAAGAACCCCGGTGGTCTGGTTCCAGCTCTACGGTGTGTCCAGGAGACAGTCACGGACAGAGTTTTTAAACCACCTACTTAAGTCCACACAGGTAAAATAAGGATTTGAACTTATGTTCTTTCCACTGCACTACACCAATGTCTATCAAATTGCGTTTTTATGATCATATATATCCGAATAATTTAGACAGCTTGTTTATACCTGGCCATTTCCCTTCCCCCACCTCTGTTAAATCTAGGCCTCTGGTGCCAAGACCCTGAAATCTGAATTATCAACAACCATCTCAGGAGACTTTGATTGACATTAAAGTCCAAGTCTGGCTGCATTCTAATACATAAAGTAGGTTTCCTGTGAGGTTCAAATGAAACATCTGGTATAATTATAAATGATGCCCCATTTCTTTAATCTTAAGGTTCAATTTTGTTTCACAATTTAACATCTCTGAAATAGGACCGTCTATTATAACTGGGGGTGTCTTGCAATCACAGTAAAAACAGAATGCTTTTTTCTTCTCAGTGCTACATAAAATAATGTTGTTTTACATTTGTTAAAGTATAGAGATTTACTAGGTAATAAACTACAAAAGATATTGCTTATTAAGCACTGGTCTTTTTACTCTTGGGTCACATGTGAAAGAGTACCCTTCTGTATTCTGTGAGAGACAGGGTGCTGGAAAGACGATCGTAAGTCATCCACTTAACTAGAGTCACATACAGCATGGGTAAGTCACTAACCATTAGCGGGTAGAGCAGATGAAATGATGTGTTTGAGAACACTTTGAAAATGATAAATTGTTATGGAAATGATGTGTGTGTATGAATTTTTCTAAGCATGGGCTTGAAGTAAGACTACTAGAGAAAATAGAAATAAAATACTCATTTCCAAACCTGGCACATGTACAATGTAGTAGACATTATGATTTCCAATGCTCTTCTTTCTCTAAGAATAGCAGGCATATCAGTAGACTTAGTTCCCATTAATGCTTGGTATGCTGTAAGAAATTGTTTGAGTGTTTTACACAGATTATCTCATCAATCCTATGAAATACCATATTATCTTTTTTCTTTTCTTCTTTCTTTCTGGTGCTAACAATTAAAACTGAAGTATTATCATTGTTGTTATTTATTCCTGTTTTACAAGAGAGAAAACTGAATCGTAGGGACATTAAATATGTAGATTAAAATTACATAATGAGAAAGTGGTGGAGTATGAGGGTGAACAGAGGTAGTTTGAGACAGGACTTGCTGAAATATATCTTAAAGTAAAATTTGCTCTAGACTAATCTACATTCTGTGAACTTACATAACAAAGAAAGGAGAAAGTGTGCAGAGAAGCCAAGTTGTACCTATAGTCACTCAGGAAAGAAAGCAAGAGGAGCATGTGGTAAAATATTTGTAAATATGTTTATTGCCATTCTTTTTTAAGCTTTCTTGATTTAAATAAATACTTTATTTTCATTTTCTAGATTATGTCTCTACCAAATGCATTTCATTATGAAATTTTCCTTTCCCTCTCTTCTACTGATGTGAACATTCTAGTTTGATTAATTTCATTTTAAAATGCATTATCCATATCTATCGATATTGTCCCCCTCTCCGTGACCTCACTGTCTGTTTCTGTTCTGTAAGTTCTACCACTGTGTTCTTTGAGCCTTTCCATTTATCTGACAGCTAGATATTCCTCTCATTCTACCTACATTTTCTCTATTGGGTATGCTATCTGCACCTGTGCTCGGGAAACCTGTAAAATGAATGTAGTCTATGAAGTTCCATACCTCTCCTTTTTGCATGCTTTTCCTTCTTGTTCCTTAGCTCCTTCAGTAGGTCCAGTGTTTTCTCAGCCTTGTTTCTAGTTCTTACGAGACTATGAGCTGACAAAATGCACCCCACAATACTAGGGACTAATATTCTTCCCATTATGGGAGTATCTGTAGTTTAAAAGAAGACTAATGAAGAAAGGAATGGTGAGGATGAAGGAATGGGCGGCTGGGTGAGGAATTGCAGACCCCAGTGGCAGAACTGATTCAGAATGAATACCCTTCCATAAACCTCTGATACCATTGCATTGGAGAGGCCTTTTGGATACACTCAAAATTCCAATCTTGTACATGATATTGTCAAAATCTAAATCAATATAAAAGGAAATATGCATGTTTATTTTATTAAAAAGTTATAGCACTGTAGTATTATTTTTTAATTTACTGAACAATTAATTATTGTATGGCTGCCACATTTTAGCACTGTACCATCCCTTTATTTTGGGCTCATTTGCCTACTGATTTGTGTTAATTTTGGATATTAAAACATGTAATTCAAAACAGAAATTAAAATAATGAAAATTAATAGTCCTCCATTTAGTACTGTTTCCAATTTTGAAAATTAAATTTTCTCATTATTTTTGTTCTACTTGTAAGAATCTAGTTTTAGCTATATAAAATATTACCCAGAACTAAATACCTTCTTATTTTTATAATTTTGTTTTACAATTCCAATTATCATACAACTCTTACAAGTATTTGCATGTCTAAGTATACTACATTTCAGGTTTAGTGGATGATTAGATCCCAAGAAATATATACTGCCACAAAGTCTAGAAAGGAGCCAAGACTTTGAATTTAGCTAGAGCTCACATGATCTCACTTTATGTAAGATTAAGCATAATATTCTGTAATTAACACATTTTACTTGAAAGAAGAGATTCCAGAAAGTAGTATTCTCATGTATAATGCTGGCATCTAAAACAAAACATACAGAATTAGTCTAATTTTCTTTAGTTTAACCATATAATGATTTTTCTTACAAAAACATTAACAACATTTGCCCTTTTATTAAGGAATATAATAGTTTTCTGTTAAACCAAGAAGTGCCAGAAAATTGTGTAGCAAATGTTTACACTGTTGCATCAGTTGGGTTGGCTTCTCATTTCTCTCAGTACACAGGAGATATCTTCAGTCCATAAAATTTCATTGATTTTATAAGTAAAAGATGAAATTGCTGCTTATTTCCTAGAGTCATTGAGTAAGTTCTGTTCTAAATATAGCTCTAAAATAATGAATTAATTCAATTATCATTAAATCAATAGTCTCCACAGAACCTAGACTCAAATAACTTAACTAGGTTCTATTGAGACTGTTGAAGATGCAAAAGACACATTCTCACCATGGAGGAGGTTATAATTTCATGTGGAAGCAAATACGCAGACAACTAAAGAATACTTTAAAGGAATATAAGTACCACAGAAAATAATGATAGCGGTAAGAGCCTTAATTCAACTATTAATTAAAATGGCTTATGAAGAATAAACAGTAATTAATACATTCTTAGAGAGTGGTTGGAGGCTTGACTTTCAAACATGGTAATAGATGTGTTAGTGTTAATCGTATCTGTCTTTCCAAAATTTTATGGATTTATTTAAAGATATAATATCAAGGATAAAGAGAAAATTATGCTAAATTGACAGCAGGTAAACAATGATAAGCAAGTTAATTTATAGGATTTCTTTTATACTTTGGTTCACTCAAATCATTGTCAAACAGTATTATTTGTTTCCCCCACAAGACTCACAGTTAGCCTACAAGTATCCCCATGAAATATATGATTAAAAATATCTTCCTGGATAACATTAGCGTCATTAAACCGCAATTATTTCACATATCACACAGAAGCCCAAAGTTACTAAATTGAGTCATGATTCTTAAATCACATTCATTCAGGAAGATTTTAGTGCCTACTCGTTTAATACAATCTTCTAAATGATCCCTACAAAGGATGTAAAAATCAACACAAATCTTAATGGGCTAATTGTGCTCACTGCAGTGTTGAGTCTATAAAAGCTTTTCAATAGTGAGAGAAATGATGGCATTTTCATCTTAAATTGCAAACATAATTGCTGTTCTAAATATCTTTTTGTCTCTAACTTAAGTGCTTATTGACAGCAGAAATTTCCCCAAAACACTAATAGAGTATTTAACATAATTTCATTTATTGAAAAAAAAATCCGAGAGAAAATAACATACAGCTATCTGAAACTATTTAGCAGAAGAAAAATATCAAAAGGAAAATTTAGTTAAATCTAAACTTTAAGATCTCAAATGTAACTAATATTCAATATAAATTTAATACAATGTTTATTTAATTAAACTTATACATTTAAATATACTGAGGAGACTCAAGAAATAAAAATGAAATCCTGGAAATCCAGGACAACAATTAAGAGCCATACAAAAACAACTGAAACTAACAAGCTATCCCCTATTTTAAAGAATTTCCCATTGTTTTATTGAAAAATAAGAATACATTTCAGCTCAACTCATGGAAAATTAGTACAGTTGAAATTAAATTCAATCAGTTGTAAATATTCCCTTGAGAAAACTATCTCAGTCTACTCAAAGTTTAACCTCTGCCCTACTCAAAATTTTGAATTCCAATTCCTTAATTTCATTGTATCCAGTGTAGTTTCAGGGTAGTGAAATCGCCACTCATAATTTACTAAGCTTTAAATTAATACATGTTAATAAAGTAATCCATATACAAATATATGGACTATTTCTCTCTCTCTAACTCTCCTTTCCATTTCTAGGAAGACACGAACATATGATGGATTGATTCTGACTTGACATATTTCACATTAAGATTTTAAGTCTTTTAAGTTTTTTTCTATGTAATAACATACATGTTTACTTATAAATATGGATATTTAGCAAACAACTTTTTATATTAGATTTGAAAAAAAAGTTCTGATTGTTCTGTGGTAGCTTTTCTCCTAATAGAAGTAGAAAATGCCAGACATTGTTTTTTAAAAATAAGCACTAAGAAAACTAATTAAACTGGCTAGTCACAAAGGGAACATTGTAGGAAAGGAAATAGCTTGGGATTGAACCCTATAATTTTATTGTTTTCACAGAAAATGCAATAACTCCTCATTGACATCAACTACCCAGTTGTAAGAAGAGTATACCTTCTGCTTTGGTGATACACAGATGAAGCAATTACAAGTAGTCACCAATCAAGAAGCAAACGATTTGGGGGTAAAATTTTTCCAGTTTAAACGTCTGTTGAGTGGTCCTGATCTTTAAAAGGCACGTTAAAAAAAAGCGAGGGGGGGCGGTGGTTTGTGGTAAAGAACATGCATTCCAAAGAATACTTTGAAATCAGTCTATTAAAATAAGCTAGTTTGTCAACATCTTTCAAATCATTAATTGCAACAAAAATAGATCATGAAAAATACCACAGCCAGTTTCATACAGTCTTAAGTACATAACTAAATGAATTAATTGTTCTTCAAATTACACATTTTATTGACATATAAGTTTATTATAAAGTCTTTAAAATAAAAATGCATGTTTGGTGAAAAGTTAGTACAGTTGTAATTTGTATTTCATCATATTTTAAAATATAAAAGTAAAGAATGGGATTATTTTTACTATTTATTACATGATATAACTGACTAGCTGGGTTCTAATTCTGATTATTATAATTATCATAATTCATTGCCATGCCAAAGTCAATTCTGTGACATATGTGTAATGAAATACCATTAGTTTAGCCTATTGTATGACATTGTGGTATGTTGTGTACCATGCGTCTTTCAAGTCTCTTTAAAGAAAATTTAACGGCAGGCCAAACTTCTGACCTAATAAGTACTGTGAATCACATGGAACCAGGAAACATTTTAAACCAGGGATACATAGCATATTGTAATCAGTGATGGAACAAAAAATAGGTAGCAGGAAAAAAGAAAAAAAAAGCAAGGCGAGATATGTATATAATGTACAAAGGAAATGACTCAGATTTTTAAAAAGGACAAAATAAAGTCATGTCATTTTTAAATACTGCATAGTCAATGAACATTTAATATAAATCCTACATATGTGATTGGGTATCTTTTTCTTCTGCGTTTTTGAAAAATTGTAATTTTAGGCATTATATGTCACTTCCAGCAACTTTAGGGATTTTAGTAAATTCCATCATGTCTAAGATGATATCAGTTCTAAGATGCATTTTAAATATCACTACACAGAAATGCTGCCAATTGTAATTAAAGGCCCAATTGCAGAGATGTTAAAATGTAGAGAAACAAGCATCTTTGAACTGATGAAATAAAGTAATGCTCCTAATTAATTGGGATCAATTACTGGCAGTAGGAGAATTCTGGGAGAAGGAATATACCATGTAAATTAAAAGCTCCCTTGATGATGCCTTCCTGTAAAAGAATAAAAAATATTGGCATCAATTATGTTTTAGATATGTTATCGAAATGGAAAAGAAAAAATATGTTGGTTAGTCTAACTCATAATAAATACAAAAAAATTAAGAAAAGGCAGGCAATTGCTAAATGGATAAATATTTTAAAGTCATTATCACTAATATTAAAGAAGTGGCTACTTAACATTTAAATTTCATTTATCTCAATCTTTTAAAATTTTCTCATTTTTATCCATTTACTTTCAATTAAAGAAACTGAACATTTGATCTGAAGTAAAAAACATTGATTCTAATTCAGTTTGTTGGTTTACATAAAAGATCCAGAACCCACTTGAGATACACATTTTAATTTATTACCATCTCAGTAAGTCTGATTGCTTTGCATTTCTGATTGCCCCTTTGTTCTTCACATTCACCCGCAATTTCTCAAAAATTTAATTAAAATTAATTTTTGAAGTACCAGCCAGTTCTCATCAACCTCTGAAGCATTGTGTATTCTTACTGTAGGAGAGATTGGGAAAGATGTTAGTATTTTATGAAAGCTTGGTAGTAGGATTGAAACTTTCCCTTATAGCAATTTCTTTGTGAAGGATTATTTAGGAGAAAAAAAAAATTGATTTTTTTCCTGGAAAGGACACATGTATATTCAAATATTCTGAATAAAGGGTTTTTTGTTTTTTGGTTTTTTTTTTAGTTTTTTGCAAAAGCCTCATTCAAATCAACTTAAGATATAGGAAAGAAGGCAATGAGTTAAGCCTCTCTTTTCAGATCTAAAATATTTTTATTGATATTATCAGCAATGAGAGTGTAGAAAATCAATTTAAAAAGGCAATCTACTAACATGGGATAGTGGAGAGAATGGGTTAGTTGCCACAAAATGGAAGTCAGAGTGAAGAGAGATTTTGTAAATATTAAGCTAAGTCCCCGGATATTGTTTACTTGAATATCTTTGGTTTGATAAAATAGATAGGTGACTTTGAAATTCTGAGAAATTTTCAATATGTCTAATTTGTTCAAATAAGTTATGAAATTCATTTGTTTATTTTGTTTAATTTAAAAGACTTGGTTTAGCTCAATTCTATCACTACCTAGATATTCAGACTGGTCCCCTTTTTAACTACGAAAATATACATTAAGTTCCAAGTTTATATATGTTTCATATTTTACCTTCAAAGGTTTAACATTTTTTTTACATGTATTACAAATATAGGAGAGTGCATCAGGGAGTTCCTATTAAAATTCTTCCTGAAGACATTAGTATGTATGAAGCACTGAAGATTTATCCCATGGTAACATAACCAATAAATTGTGTAACTAATCTCATTTTAGTGATAAGTGAACATTGCTCAACAAACACACGTACCGCTTGCCATACCTTACCTGGAAAGAGGCTTTATTGAACATAGCTGTAAAATTATATTTTAAGTTGAATGACTGAATTTGCACAAACATTTCTACAGAATTTTTTTTTTTAAATCAAGCTTTGTCATTTTTCCACTACATTTTGTTGTGCTTTTTATATTAATATTTGCAAATGTTATAATTTAATACTTATATCCCAATTATTTGCATAATCAGTTTTTTTAATCCTGGGGTGTTGAAAGAACATATGATAATAATAATAATAATCTTCTTTAGACAAAAGTCTTTTTAAATGAAGTTAAAAGCTGAGATAATTTAAGCAAAAAGATCTTCAAATTTTCATAACCAACAGGTTTAAGTGAAATTTACAACGCATTGGAAAACTGGCTGGTTAAAGGTATGATTTGTCCTCAGGTAGCTCAAAATCATTTTTACAGGTTTTTGTTTTTTTGTAAAAGTGTTTTTTAATCTTGGTAAAATAATAAAATAATATTTCACAATTTGCACAGAGTCTGACTAAAGGGCAGAGGCATATTACCCTCAGTGTTTAGAATAAAGCCAGATTTTTCAGGCCCAGTTCCGCTGTAGAGTTTGTATGCACTGCAATCACACACATTTTCTTGTTCCCTCTAAAGCTAGGGCCAATTTCATTTCAAATGGAGGTTAGAGTAAAAAATCATTTTTGTGTTTTACCACCTTCTGCGCTAAGTATTATCTTAACAACCTTTTGCTCTGGTTGACCCATTTAATAACCTGGAAGAAAAAAAGTGTTGCTCCATGTCTGGTCTCAATGGAAGTTATTTTCTAATGGACAATAAGCCAAAAGGCCATGGCTGTCTAGGAGGTTAAACAACAAATATCCTGTCTGCATGGGCTTACGCAGCAGCTTCCGTCCTTTCTTCTTCAGAAGCGGCTTTGTTGTCTCGCCTGTAATTTGCACATTTAGGCTCTGTAGTTTGTTTATAAAATAGTTTTACACAAACCACTCTTATCAGTGCAAGCTTCTGAGTTGAAAATTATTCAGGCTTGTTTCATTGAAGGCACTTGGTTTCCATGGCAATTTATAAAAGATGGTGGTTTGGTTTCTTCATTGGAACAGATGACGCAGTTTGGGTGTTCAAGTGGCCGCGAGCAAACTCCGATAAGCCTGTGTAATATGTAAGCCCAGGTTTACCATCCTGGATAGTAGTGCATGCAAAAAGAGACAGCATACAGTTATCTAGCTTAGCCATGGGAGAAAAAATAATAATAATAAAGGTGGGATGGGGATAAGGTGGGGAGGAACATGAATGCTTTAAATAATTCTGAGTTCGGGTTATTTTCAAGGAAGGGTAACAGCCAAAGGTAAAAGGGCCTACATTTATTTAATTCTCTACGTAAAACCTTCTCGAAAGGAAAATAAATGCCAGCTCTTCACGTACCCTGTTTACAGTGAGGTTTTTGTTGGCAGGCCATTAGGTTTCCATGGTAACAAGCAAACTATTCATTTGAAACAAAACCAGCCATGACTTTGTGCTTTGACAAGGATTTCTATAGCTCTTTTTTTTTTTCTTTCTTTTTTTTTTTTTTTTTTTCTTTTCCAGAGTTCAACCAGATGATGCTGTAATCTTTTTAGCCACAAAAGCACCTGAAGGTCTCTTCTCTACTCAGGTCAAGATTATCTTTTATGTAGTTTGGAATAAGTTATACTTCCATGATGTCTTTTTATCCCCAGTGCTTAAAAAAATTTGTTTTTATTGTTTTATTTTTGAGTCAGTAGTCAGTGGAGGAATCTTTGGTAGTTTGTTTTTTCAATGTCCATTTACAAAGACTCTTTCTTCGTGCCAGTGCCTGGTGAATCTTTTATAGCCTCTGCCAGGATAAGGTCACCTTCGAGGACTTAGGATAGAGATGAGGACGATAACCGGAAAAAGCCATATATGAACCAAAATCCCAACAGCACCATCAACGGAATCTAAAGATAAGGAAAATAAATGCCAAAAAATAAAATAAAGGAGAATAAGCACATAGCTACTAACACAACTAACATACAACTTAAGTATATGGCAAATATTTTTGGAAAATACATATTTTTGGTTGGTATTATTTATCAGCTTCATTGCTAAGGCAAGTGAAAAGGAAAATAAGCTGAATATATGGCAAGGCATCTGATAAAATAAAAATATTTTCATATTTAAAATCGATATAATATGATATGAAAACTTGTTTATAAGATACGTAGGTGCACAGTTGAGCTTAACCTTAGAGTTCTGCTAGACATGTGAAAGCATGCACATTGAGAAGATGTTTAAAAATCTTTAAAAATGAGCTTTTATTTTTTTTTTTTCAAGCTTCCAGAAGCATTTGAGATTGAAGACTAAAATTGCTCATAATGCAAATTAGGGAGGGATGGTTTATTGGTAGAGAAATTAACTATTGCAACTAGTAGATTATCTATGTTTACATCAGTTCATTATTTATAAATTGTGTAAATAATGTTCTCTTCAGTTTAACTTTTAGAAGCACTATGAAGTCTACTATAACTAAAAAATCCCTTCCACCCATCTGCCTTCAGAGTCCTACAGCAATTGGTATTTTAGTTAAAGCCTTGTGTCCGAATGATTCCTCTTAGAATGCCTATTTTACCTAGGGAGCTAACACGGGCATCCCCAATAATTCATTAACCTGGCTAAAGTTACAAAATGACTCATGTCTAGGAGAAAGCCAGGCTTTTAAAATAGAGACATATACTTTTAGCTTGTGATGGTGTGGAACATAGTACCATTTACTACATGGGAAAGGTTGGGAACCTGAGCAGTTAGGAAAATGCTTGTGTCTATCAGGCTGGTCTGTACTTAAAACTAAACATTAATTTCATATTCATGAAACAATCAAACACTATTCTTCAAAATGAACTTAATAAATGATAATTAAATAGACCCAAATTTAACAGAATACTTTCTCATACTAAATAGAATGTTTTTGTTCAATCAGGATTCTGTTTCCTGATTTATAGAGGTTAAATAAAAATGCCTCCAATAAATATCGTATATCTTATTTAAAACTGCCACACATTTCTCTGGATTTATTAGTTTAAGAGAAAAAAACTGATTATAAAAATGTTCTGTGGTGCAGTAATGAGGTTCCTATGGGCTTTCATGGTCTTTTTACTGTGGCTACTCTTAGCAGTTATGCATTCTCCTCTAGAGAGTAAATTATTTTCTCTTGTTTTCTTCCTATGCAAAGTTTAAGTTATCAAAATTAATTTATGATATTTCTTTGTGATTAAATTATGAAAATGTAAAATTTCTGTATAAAATTTTAACTACCTTCAGTTAATGAAATGTTACTGTCACTGATTAAAGTGTGAAATTCTAAAGGAATCCCATTCTCCTCTGAGGATAATGCAGGTTTTTCTGTGCATTAAACTAACCTGGTTCCTTTGGGTGTAGTTTCTGGTTTTCTAAAGCAAAATTAGCCAGACGCAGGGAGAAATTTTTACTAAATGTGTTATTTGAAATGCTAAGTGTAATGACAAAAAACTATGAGCAAAATGTCTCATTGTTATACATAATCTTAGTTTTTGTCTTTTTATGATGCTTAAAAATGGAGTCTATTCAGTTTATATGAGCAATCAGTGAATAGTTGTACAAATTTGACTTTTAACATGTAGACCGATATCATTTCTTGCCAAATATAGTAAATTAGCAAAGACTCTGATTTGTTCTAGACTTATGTGTAACATGTATTTTCATGCTTTTGTAAATGCTAAATAATTGAGTTGTTATTTGTATAAATTTAGCTTGGTTACTACCACTTTACACAGCCACAAAATTAAAGCCCTTCAATTGCAGTCATTTTTAATAGGAATGATTTTAGACTTCTTAGCTTTAAATGTGTAATGTAAAGACAAAGATTTCAAGAAGCAGCTCAACGCATAATTCTAAATTTTTTTGAATTATTTACCTTTTTCTAATTTATAAATCTCCTATTAAAAATGAACATGTGGTGAAAAACTAAAATTTTACAATACCATTAAACCTTAATATTCAAACCACGATATAAAGTGAAAACCAAATTATTAAATTATCTTGCAGGCAGATAAAAGGAGATTAATTATATCAGAAAAAAATAGAGCTCCTTCATTACACTATACACACACACACACACACACACACACACACACATACCCCACACACACCCTTTAAGAGTCTTTACAAAAAAGCCTTAACCATTTTAACGAAAATGGTTGGCAAAGTTAGATCTAGAAAATACATTCATAAACTGTTGAGGGAATAAAAACATTATGGCTATATAAATGTGTGCTGGGTATAGATTTGCCAAGTATTTTTTAAAAGTTTAAAAATCCTCTGAAATAAATAATATAAAATAAAATAATTAAAAATCAAAGTGGGCTTTTCTAACATCGAATCAAATCAAAATTACTTCTATTTTATCTTAGGCCAAATATGTCTACAATTGAATTTAATACCTTAATTTAAAAATACCTTCAAAACTTTAGGGTCTTAGATATAAGAAATTTCTGAATAAAATAAAAATAACTTTGTTTTTTAAAATTAGAATACAGTAATTTAATAGTGGTTATGTTACTTTAACATCACATCAAACCATTCCCAAGAAGACACTTACTCTTAGTCGTTAGGTCTTGTTTTGCACATTCTCCTTCTGCAATTGATACATCATCGATGGCAATGTCACCTTCTATGCCAGGACCTCGAATACCTTCAAAAATGAGCTACAAAAATGAATGAAACAAACCTAAATCTGGAGTTCTGATGTGCAATTGAATTTCAGTTGAGAAATCGAGGAGACAAATGTAAACTTGGCAATAATCCTAACATCTTTTATGCCTGACGTTCTTCAAAATTGTTACTTACAAAAACATAAATTTCCATAACAAAACCAACAATGGGATCTTCCTTAAACAGTATTAGTTTTTCACATAAAAAGTTCTGTGTTGATTTTAAAACGATAATAAATTTATTTGATACAATAAAAACAATGCTTCAAATCCTCTTATAATTTTCAGAGGTGAGGAAAAATTTTTTATTTGATCAATCTTTCAGTGAAATAGATTCCCTCCAGTGTTGTCTAAACATAATTTAGAACATTAGTTTTCTAGAAATATTTTTTGGAATGAATCAATTATGGGTTCCTTACAATATTATGTCTAATGAAGCCCAGAACAAAAATATATCATCTTCAAATTGTTTGAGTTCTAGCAAATAAGTTGAATAGATTCCTCATATTCCCTAGATTTACCTTGTGATTTACCTCTATGATTTCACTTTTGATATTCTATATTTAAAACATTTAGATATTTATGAGTCTATTTAGGTTGAATGTCTCATCACAGACCTTTGAATTCCCAGTGTCAGCAATAGCAGTGGGCACTGAGGCTTACTACACAAATATTGAAAGAATTAATGAATAAGATTGGACTTCCTTTATTACTAAATTCTGGATATAATGACAATATAAGGACAATTAGCAAATTTATATTATTTCTTTTTTACAGAAACAAGACTCTTTTAGAATTTTCTCTATAACCCCCAAATTATTCATGCTCCCAGAAAAATCTTTTAATCCTTTTGATACTAAAAGGCAGTGTATACATTTAGTGGTTTATATTCCTAGAAACATTTTTACATGTAAAAATAAAATATCTAGTTTGGTCTTTCTAAAGAAAAATTAGTTTGATAAAGAGCTGCTTCTAATATCAAACAGTTATGTGTATTTTAAATAAAATTTCCAGTCTTATTTCATTATAACAAATGTGAGTAAAGGTTTATTTTTATCAATGCCAAAATTTTTGTTTATGTGTTTTGTCTGTCTTTGCAAGCATCTCCTTAAAGACAAATTTCAGGTGATTTTTCAGAGAATTTAAGCTACTTTTGAGAAATTGATTCATTGTTCTATGATATGCTGTCATAATTTTATCAATGGAAATCTTCAAGTAGTAAGCACAGGCATTAGGTATCAACTTTTGTATTGAGTCCTTGTCTTCCACTTCAGTATAGCCCATAACACAAAGAATAATTTTCATGATTTGATAGGAGAGAAAGATTTGAGAAGTTTTATTAATATATTAAGCGTTTCCTTTGGGTAGATGCCTACTAGTAGTGGGATTGCTGGATTAAACGGTATTTCTGTTTTTAGTTCTTTGAGATATCTCCAACTTACTTTCCACAGAGGTTGTACTAATTTGCAGCCCCACCAGCAGTGTTAAGAGTATTCCTATCTCTCCGTATCCATGCCAGAATTTGTTGTTTTGTGACTTTTTGATAAAAGCCATTCTCATTGGAGTTAGGTGATATCTCATTGTGGTCCATCCTTCAAAGTGAAGTATCATAAGAACAGAAGAACAAGCACCACATGTACTTGCCATCAAATTGGTACTAACTGATCAACACTTAGGTGCTCACATGGAAGTAATATTCGTCGGGTGCTGGGGAGGTGGGAGGGGGTGGTGGTGATGGGTGAACTCATAACTAATGAGTGCGGAGTGCACTGTATGGGGGGGATGGGCACGCTTGTAGCTCTGGCTTGGGTGATGCAAAGGCATTATATGTAACCAAAATATTTGTATCCCCATGATATTCTGAAATTTTTTTTAAAAGAAAATAAATAAATAAATTGGGGGAAAAAAACAAGTTTCCTGCTTACCTATGTTGAGACAAGAATGTTAATAAAGTTTGTCCAAAGCCATCTCTTTGAAAAACATCCAAAATGTCCTGTATCACTGAAGCCAAAACAAAATGGCAGACCAAGTTCAAATATTCTGAGCCAAGGCAGTTGTTTACCAAATTCTCAGTCCTCAGATAGAATCCATAATGAATTATTAATTTGGTTGCCTGAAGATAATGACTTGCATTTGAGTTAGGATGGTGTCTGGGAAGGTATCTGGGAAGTGGGTAAAAATCTCTCAGAGGACTATTTAAATCACAAGGTTGTGAGAGAATTTTTAAAAATATCAGTGGTGTAAACATTAGAAAGAATTTAATATAGGGAAAGTCAGTTTAATGGCTAAAGAATATTCCAAATTGTGGATATGATTTATTTAGCTAGCACCTTATTGTTATTGTTAGACATTAAAATTATTTTCTGTTATTATGAACAAGGCTGGGATGACTAATTTCAAATAATTGTTATACATACTTAATTAGAGGACATGGTTCTTTAAGGTCTTTATAAATTGCTCCTGTCAGCAATCATCTGTGAGAAGGAATAGCCTTGTCCCTAATTTACAGTTGGTTTTCAAGTCTTGGGGTGTATTTACCTTCTTTCATATGTACCCCTTACCTGATAATAATCAATGTTAGAGTAAATCAACAGTTATCCCCACCCTTTTCTTAGCTTCAGTCATGTGATGCTGACTCCTCTCTCATAAAGGTAACGACATGAATGGAATGAATCTTGGAGAAAAATCAGAACTCAATAATTCATGCTGAACATCAATCTGGTTCCATAAAATCATACATTTTCTATTTTGAGCACAAGGCTAGTATTTTGTTGGAAGAAGGCAGAGTGCTGCCATTGCAATAATTTTTTATTTTATGCAGGTATTTTAAGTGATCAAATGGAATAAAGGGTAGATTTCTGCCTGCCAATCAAGTTTTAATTCTGGACTGAAGGAGAAGCAAGAATGTTTTAGTTAGGAGAATTTGGTATAGTGAAGGGGATACCTCCTTAGTCATGCAGAATTTTAATTTTAAAAGATGGAAGTGGGAAATGGGAAGGGAAAGGGAGTAAATACTGATTGTAGAGTACAACACAGGGTTTGCAATGGAACCCTGGGAAAGATAAGGGGATCGCATTCCCACGTGCAGCGCTGGGCAATGGGTTGTGGTGAAAAGTCTAAAAAGGGCAGGTCAAATGTTCTGTGCCTGCTTGCACTTGAAATTTACAGGATGAAGCTGAAGTCATAATTCTTTCATTGGGAAGAATGCTGGGGAAACAGCCTTGGGAGTACATGTACTTCATGTCTTAGCTATTATCCACAGTTTTTCTTATTTTAAAAAATTTTTCTTAGATTCCCCCTTAGAAATCAAGTTTTTCTCATTTAAAGTACACAATTATTTTTACTTAGTAAGTTCTTGTTACCTACAGGCAGGAATCATATAAAATAATGGGAATATATATAAAAATCAAAACTGAAATGTATATGTCATCAAACTCATTCCTGAACTTTTCAAAGCTGCTTTCCCAGGGAAGCCATATTTTAATTACAATGATCCTGCCATTGCTCAAAGCATTTGTAAACTTCAGCTACTGCTTTTATAGTATTAAACAATCCTCCTTTTTCTATCAATTTCCTTTTTCGTCCTTCCTGCCTCCCTGTGCAGCATGACCAAAATCACAAGGTTGGAGCAAGGCTTGTGCTAAAGACAAAGTCCCAAGGCGGAGAAGTTGTGAAGGACAGCCGCTTTTATGGTCAGATTGAGAGGGTTTGTTGGGGTGCTGCTTGTAGTAAGCACCAGGAAGTAGGTTGACTGATGGATCTTAATATGTGTGCTGCCTGCCTGCTGGCAATATGTTGACTGTGTTTAGTCAGCCGAACAGCAAAAATACAAATCAACACAAGTTGAATTGTCATGTGTGCAGAGGGCTGTTTATACTTAAAACATTGCCTTATATGCATACTTCATCCCTTGGTGATATTGAATGAACAAAGTGGTACAGTAATAAAAGTTGACTGATTTGCAAATCTGTTTTTTGCATTTAGCTTTACAACGATTGATAATACATTTTATCATTGAATAAAATAAGTTTATTTTTTTCTATATATAAGTATAGCAGGAGTTTTAGACATTGCATGGAAATAAATCAGGAAATTAGTAGTTATTTACTGATATAAAAATGTAATTTCTGACAATAAAACTCTTGGTACAGTCATAATAAGTGTTTTTAAATATTTATTTGTAATATTGTGATTGATGATAGGGAATCTACTCCAATAGGTCAGAGAAATGTACAGTAGTCTTCCTCAGGGTCTTTTTTGAACAAAAAGAAAGAGAAAGGTCCTGCATGGTACATTTGTTTGTTTCCTTCTAATTTCCATAGTAGTTTTGCTATTGACAAGATATAGATTGTTTATAATCAGTTAACTTTCACAAATAAATATTTATTGCATTGTTCTATTTATATTCTGAACTCTTGACTATAATTATATCTTTGAATTATTGTAATTAAATTTTATATATGCCAATAGCTTGATACATGGCTTCTAGACTAAGATCTAGAGAGATAATGTTTTCTTTTATATTATTTTTCACTGTGAGATAGATTACAGAAATAAAATTCTTACATATTAAATTCAAAGAATGTGCTTTAGCCAAATTTTCAAGTGCTTATAAAAATAAATCTTTGCTGACATGCAACTTTTTCTCGAATATAAAGATGAGAAACTGTAACAGTCCAGTAAATATGATGTATTTTAATATGGGCGATGTGATCTTTAAGCAAAGAAAAATATTCTTAATCATATTCACTTTTAAACCAGGCTCTCTGGTTTAAAAAGTTAAATTATGTCATATATTTATGTAGTTCCATCATGATTCTGACTACTAATACATTACAGAGATAAAACTATTAATATGTTCCTTTCCTCCTCAGTACTTCTGGAATACATTTGGTTTAATTGACATGAGGAAGGAATTAATAGAACCTAGGCATCCATGGAGAAAATGTTGAAGTTTTGGTTTCCTAAAAGATAAAATTACAAAATCTGTTGTTCCCACATAATCATGTTGAAATTATTTAAAATGATTTCCCTTAATTGAAATGACAAGTTTAAAATTTAGTTTTCACAGTGTGTTCATGCAATTCAAAAACTTAATACACAAGAAATACTACATAATCAGAAAATAAACTCTTGAGTAAATTCAAGTGGGAATTAAAAAAATTATATGGACTTCTACATTAGAATTATACTACATGAAATTGTTTCAATCCATCAATGGTCAGTTTCTTACATACATTATAATGCTTTAAAGCATATATAGATGTCAATATAGAGATGATGCTATTAAAGCTTGTGTTCAAATATGATTTCTTAGCAAGAAAAGACAAGCTACTTGCAGCACTAAAGAGTAAAAGTAAACAGGGGAATCAAAGAATGCAATGCATTTCTGATGATCTGATGGTGCCTTCTGCAAATGTTCACGACATATTGTCTTCCTGACAAAAGACAAAGTGCTTCTGATCATTACACCTAAGGCAAATGCAAAAGCCTAAGAATGTAGTTTGAAAATTGATGGTGTATCAGTGGCCCTGAACCTTTTTGGTACCAGGGACCAGTTTCATGGAGGACAATTTTTCCATGGATTGGGGGTGGGGCATGGCGGAGCTTTGTGGCCGGGTCCCTAACAGGCCACAACGACTACTGGTCCGCGGCCTGGAGATTGAGGACCTCAGGTGTATGCCATTTTGAAAAACTTTGGGATATATACATATATTTGAAAATAGCTATTAGCATTAATAATGCTACCTTGATTTTATTACTGGTTCAACAAATAACTGAACTATCCTCAACCATTATAAATGAAATTTGAAGAGAGTCAACATAATAGACTCAGTGGATTGCCTTGGCTTTTTGCCTGGGGGAACTATCCCAAATATTAACTGAGTTTAACCACAGAAGACTCTGCCAGTTCAACTTTCTGGATAAATGTCAATTAGCTGACAAAACTTCTAATCTGAAATAATAACATGAGATTTTGACTGTTGGCAAACACAGAAAGAAATAGACTGCATGTGAGCTGCAATTAGAAAATGTTTTCAATGGTTAATTCAGGAGCCATCATCATGTCTATACAATTGCCCTGGAATTTGGCTTAGAATTCCAGATATGCTACATGAGCATGTAATGTCTACTAACGAGGACAATATTTTCTAGATTATTATTAGTAGTAGTTAGAACATAAAGGCAGCATGATGTAATGAGAATACTATAATCTCCTTTCCAGTCCCTATTTAGTGTTAAGTATTTGTATCATGATTGTGTCAAAACCTATTTCCAAATCTTTGAATGAGGATGTAAGAGGAGAGGATCTCCAGAATCCCTTTCACCTAAACTAAGAAAATGTAAAGAGTACATTGTGTCTCATAATGTCTCCTATAATTTACCACTGGGAAACATTTGGATTATACCATGAAAGAAGTAAAGCATTAAAAGGGATGGTTAAATATTTTCCTTGGTATAGATTGAAAAATTAAGTGACATTATAACACTAACACTATACTAATTTTACTTTTGTTGAAATTTTGCCCTAATCCTATCCTAACGTATCATTGACTATACTCACTTTGTGCTATCAAATATTGTTCATTCTATCTAACTATATATTTGCACCCATTACCCAGTCACCCTTTATCCCCCCTCCCCACTACCCTCCCAACCTCTGGTAACCATCATTCTACTCTCTGTCTCCAGGAGATCCATTGTTTTTAATATTTAGCTCCTACATATAAGTGAGAATATGCAAGATTGGTCTTCCTGTGCTTGGCTTATTTTATTTAACATAATGGTCTCCAGTGTCATCTATGTTGTTGCAAATGGCAGGATTTCATTCTTTTCTTGTGGCTATATAATATTCCATTGTGTATATGTGCCACAATTTCTTTATCAATTCATCCATTGATGGGCACTTAGGTCGATTCCAAATCTTGACTATGGTTCTATAATGGTGCAATAAACATGGGAGTGCAGATATCTTTTTGATATACAGAATTCCCCTCCTTTGGATATATACACAGAAATGGGATTTCTGGGTCACATGGTAATTCTATTTTTAGTTTTTTGGGGGAACCTCCATACTGTTCTCCATAATGATTGCACTAATTGACATTTCCACCAAGAGTGTACAAGGGATCCCTTTTCTCCACATCCTCACCAGCATTTATTATTGCTGGTCTTTTTGATAAAAGCCTTTTAACTGGGTTGTGATGATATCTCATTTTGATTTGCATTTCTTTGATGACCAGGGATTTGAGCTTATTTTCATGTATCTGTTGGCCATTTGTATGTCTTTCTTTGAGAAACGTCTATTCGAGATCCTTTCTCCATTTTTAAATCAGATTACTTGATTTTTTCCTATTAAGTTGTTGGAGCTCCTTACATATTCTAGTTATTAATCCCTTGTCAGATGGGTAGTTTGAAAATATTTTCTACCATTCTGTGGGTTGTCTCTTCCCTCTGTTGATTGTTTCCTTTGCAGAAGCATTTTAGCTTGATAAGATCCCACTTGTTCTGGTTTGCTTTGGTTGCCTGCGCTTTGGGATATTACTCAAGAAGTCCTTGCTCAGACCAATGTCCTCGAGCATTTCCCCAAAGTTTTCTTTTCATAGTTTCGTAGTTTCAGGTCTTAGATTTAAATCTTTAATCCATTTTGACTTTATTTTTGTATATGGTGAGAGACAAGGATCTACTTTCATTCCTCTGCATATGGATATCCAGTTTTCCCAGCCCCATTTATTGAAGAGGTTGTCCTTTCCCCACTGTATGTTCTTGGCGTCTTTCTTGAAGATAAGTTCACTATAGATGTGTGAATTTATTTCTGGGTTCTCTATTCTGTTTCATTGATTTATTCTGTTTTTATGTCAGTATCATGCTGTTTTTGTTACTATAGCTAATATATTTAGAATCATTACATTCTCTTGCAGAATTGAGCCCCTTATCATTATATAATGACCTTCTTGCCTCTTTTTTTACAGTTTTGGTCTTGAAAACTGTTTTGTCTGATAGAAGTATAGTGACCCCTGCTCTTTTTTGGTTTCTATTTACATGGGACATCTTTTACCACCCCTTTATTTTCAGTCTACATGTGCCATTAGAGTTGAAGTGTATTTTTTATAGGCAACATATAGTTGGCTCTTATTTTTTATTCATTCAGATACTCTGTGTCTTTTGATTGGAGAGTTTAGTTCATTAACATTCAATGTTATTATTGATAGGTAAAGACTTACTCCTGCCATGTTGTTATTTGATTTCTTTTTTTTTTTTTTTTTTTTTTTTTTTTTTTTTTTTTTTTTTTTTTTTTTTTTTTTTTTTTTTTTTTTTTTGTGGTCCTCTCTTCCTTCCTTCCTTCCTTCTTTCCTATCTTCTTTTGTTAAAAGTGATTTTCTAAAGGAAGGTATTTTGAAAAGCTTGGCAGGTTATAAATGATTTTTGAGTAAAAAAGACTTTGTATGAAACAACTCAAAAACATTTAAAACAAAATAAAATAAAAACAAAAAAATGACATGGGATTATTTTGTTGTGTTTCATATTTCCTACAAAAAAGTAAGGTTAATGAAATAAAAGAAAGTGCCCAGCCAATGGAACTAGAAATATGTTAGGAGATGAACATATATATGAAAATAAAATTAAAAATAAATAAAATAAATGTTATTTTATCTTTATTTTTCATTGATAATTTAAATAGCTTAAAATACATCAATTAAAAATCTTTTTACTTTTGATTTGCTTCAAATAAGAATAGAGTAACAGGCACCAGATTTATTTTTCCATCTGAAACAACCAAATAACTAGAGAAAGTATATGAACCAACAGTGTTCAGTACATGAAGAACAATGGTTCCTGAGAGGTGGGAATCAAACAAGGTGAGGCCTGTGATTGCCCTATACAGAGTTTATAGGCCATGGTGTATGTAGAGGGAACCAAGGTGAAGCCTGGTAGAAAACCTGAGTTGAGGAGATAGGGCTGAAAGTCTAAGAAGACCAAGACAGCTAGATTGTTCAGAGCAGAACACCAGAAAAGAAAGAGTTGAGAGAGAGAGAGACAGAGAGAGAGACAGAGAGAGAGAGAATGGAGAGGGAGAGAGAGAATGCCAAGGGTCCCCTTGAGTATTAAGCAGAACACTGATCAGGACATGAAATAAGGAAATTACTCAAGACCTAGGAAAGAACCAGAAACATGAATTTGAGTTAAGAGTGCCTGCCTACACAGGACTGAGAACAGTGATTGTTCCCACCAACCACAATGAAAAACCTCATAATTCATGGGACATTGGGTAGAGTACTCAGAATACTCTTGCCTCAGTAGTAAAAAATAATCAGCCCTATACCAAACACTACTCTAGTATCATCTAACAAATCTTAAAAGCAAGACCTAAAATGATCAGACTATTTCCAAGTAACTTAACTATATCCCTCGAAAAGTCTAAGAATATTTACAGGAATACAGAAATAGCCAGCATCTGTCAACATAAAATTCACAATGTCTAGTACCCAACCAATTTACCATATTTACAAAGAAGCAGGAAATTAATGACCCATAATGAGAAGAAAAATCAATCAATAAAAAACAACCCAAAACTGATATAGATATTAGCACCGGCAGATAATTACTTAAAATAGTTATTATAACTGGATTTTATATGTTGAAAATATTAACTAGAGACATAAACAGATTTTCTAAAAATACTCAAATTGAACTTACAGAGAGATGAAAAGTCTAACAGCTGATATGAAAAGCACACTGAATAGGACTGAAGGCAGATTAGACATAGCAGAAGAAATGGTTAGTGAATGTGAAGACAGAATAGAAACTATCCAAAATTAAGTACAAGTAGAAAAACTAATGAAAAAAGCCTCAATGACCTGTATGACACTTTCAGGGGGGTTTATCTATGTCTGATTGGGATCTTCAAAGGAGAGGAGGGACAGCAGAAGTATGTGAAGAAATATTAGCTAGAAAATCCTCAATTTTGTGAAAACCATAAATCCACAGGTCCAAGAAGTTCAATGTGAAAAATGAAGAAAAAATACACCCAAGGACATCATAAACAAATTTCTAAAAACCAGGGATAAGGAAAATCTTAAAAGCAACCAGGGGAAAAATGTCACATGGCATACAGAAGAATAAATATAAGCATATCCACAGATTTATTCTTGGAAGCAATGCAATTGAGACAACAATGGAACAATATCATTAAAGTTCCAAAAGGAAAAACTAAAATGCTATACTCAGAGGAATTATATTTCAAAAAATAAAGTTGAACTAGACTTTTTCAGAAGTACAAAAGATGAAAATAATTCAACAGACTCACACTACAGAAAATGTTAAAGGACGTCCTTCAGACAAAATAAAATTGATATCAGATGAAAATATGGATCTATAAAGAGGTAGAAAGAACATCAGAAATGATAACTACATTGAGCACCAACTATACAAACCAGCTTGGTTTCTCAGTTGAAAGGAGCAGATGAACTGAGTGCAGCAGGGAGAGTTTTCCAAGGTTTGGACCATTATAAATAAAGTTTTATTCATTTGAACATTCTTGAACATCTCCTTTGAACATTGTTGTACATGTCTATTTGTGCATGTATTATGTAAATCTCTGAGGCTGCAGAAAAACTGTTATTCAAAGTGAACTGTAAAAACTTTCTGCTCTGAATTCACACTGTCATCACGCTTCCTGCTAACAAAAGACTAACTCACTTCTTGAAGTTCCTTCTTTTAATCAACCATTCTGGGAATAGGAATGCAATGGACTCTAGAGCCTGCCCTCAGCTTCTTTTCTTTCCCCCCTGAAACCCCTCTCATTATTTATATTCAGGGGGACACTCCCTTCAGGACTCTGCCTGTTGTAGCATCCTGAATAAAGAAGCTGATTTCCTTGCAAAAAAATATAATACATAATAAAATCTGTATTTTTTCTACTGTGAAAAAAGTGATGGGAGGAAAAGAACTATTTGAGTAAATTACATAATAATTTAATATCTGCCTATAGGTCACTCTATTAATTTTGAACAGTGAAACAATTTGAGTTAACATGGTGATTTTTCAATTTATTTATGTTCTTATCCACATTTCTCAAGAGTGGACACTCTTTGTATCCACTTGTAAATGTGGCTTTTGCCTCTGTAACTCAACTGAAACCATTCTAAGTTTATCGATTTCCTCCTAATGACTAGTCCCTTGAACTGAACCTAATTTCCAATTTGAGTTTCACTGTCTTCTTTAAATTGCATGGACATCTAGCTCTCTTTCCTTTCAACTTTGAAAAATACTACTTAGGATTTGGCTCCTCTTCCATAGTTCGCCTTAATGATTGGTTAGTGCTTTGGATGGTTCCCTCTTTTAATCACTGTTTACATATATATACTTTCTCTTATTAATATCAACTCTTACAGTTTTAGGTAGCACATGCAATCTGATGGTTCACAAATGTCTGTCCCCAAAACTTCAGATGAACATACATAATATTTTTGACATGTTTAAAAAAGTATTCCATAGACATTTTATATGAACATGCCCAAAACGGAAGTAACCATACACATCTCTGAAGCTTGTCTCTTTTCCTCTTTTATTATTTAAGGTAACGTATGGCACAAACATTATTCAAGATTCCCTAGCTCAAAAATTATTGGTTATTGATTTGAACATTCTTGAACATCTCCTTTGAACATTGTTGTACATGTCTATTTGTGAATGTATTATGTAAATACTTCCCAAATTTCAAACATAAAAATGTTCTGCTAGTTTTTACATCTAGGTATATCTTGAAATCATCCTCTTTTCTTTTTACCACTTCCCTATTACATGTATTTTACAAAGGTGTCCTAACTGGTTTGCAAACCCCATTTTCCCTCCTTGAACCAGTCTTCCATATAACAGACCACCTGAGTGGTGTCCCATGTCATGCCCTGACTAAAATCTTTCAATGACCCCCCTTACCTAAACTCCTTAGGTTCCTTAAGGACCCAGTGTTTGATTTATTTTGTGTACTAAATTCCAGATAAACATCTTTCTGTGTCTCTGGAATATCCTGTGGTATATAACCTTGATGTTTTTATTTACTCTGAACTTTGCAGGAATATTAATGACATCCCTTTCTCTGCTTTGCAATTCCTCTCCTCAGTTTAGGTTTAACCTCCTACAATAAGCCTTTCTTGACTCTCCCCCATGCTGTTCTTGTTGGTTAGATGTGTTCATAGAACTTTGTATGTATCTCTATTGGTGCAATTGTTGCAATAGGTGATTTATGTGTGTAGATGTATATTTCCACCAATCTGAGATAAACAATAAATTTTTAAATCTTCATGCCTAGCGCTGTGCCTGGCATACAGTAGGAACTCAATAAGTATTGTCAAACCATTGTCTATGGTTATGATTGTCCTGAAGGCACTCAATAAATATTTATTAAGCTGATGTAAATAGCAATAAAGTATTATCTTGAAGGCAACATTAACATAACTATTTTCTTAAATTTTTATTGTATATGCATTTAATTTATTAATTTTGTGTTGGAGAGGTAGTCATGTAGCAAGCGAAAATATGTCTAGAATAACAACTTTTAGAAAGAAGGATCTTTAATACATTTTAATGGTATGGTTACTTTTATCAGTAATGCTTTAGAATTCTGTCTTCCCACTTTAGTTTAATGATATGTTGCCATAGATTCAATTTTAATAAACAATTGCATTGTTCTTCTGAGAAACAAAATGATTCTGTTATTTTCCCAGAGTCATATGGGAGCCTATCTTTTTTTCTTTTTTTTTCAGAGACAGGATTTTGCTGTATTGCCCAGACTGGAGTGCAGTGGCATCATTACAGCTCACTGAAGCTTTGAATTGGGCTCAAGCAATCCTCCCACCTCAGCTAGGACTACAGGTATGCATCACTACATCCAGCTAATTTTTTAAAAAATTTTTTGTAGAAATGAGGTTTTCCTATGTTGTCCAGGCTGGTCCTGAACTCCTGGCCTCAAGCAATCCTCCCACCTTGGCCTCCTAACATGCTGAGATTAGAGCCGTTAGCCACCACACCTGGCCAGGAGTCAATCATTGATGTATTTGTAGATAATTGGCTATTCTTATTCCCTTATTCTTTACCATTGCGAATGACTGTATGCATTTTTATCATCCTGGTTCAGTTTAGAAGTGCAATCTCTAAAGCAATTAGAATTTGATGGATTAGGGAAGGACACACTTGTAGCTCTGGCTTGGGTGAGGCAAAGGCATTATATGTAACCAAAATGTTTGTACCCCCATGATATGCTAAAATTTAAAAAAAAAAAAAAAGAATTAAATGAGATCATGTACAATATAGTATTTTATAAAATGCTTGGCTTTCAGTAAGCACTAGATAAATGGCAGCTATTGTTATTATTATGAGTAAAAAGATTATGAAAATGAAAGTCCATCCATAATCCATTTTGAAACTGGTGTCTGTTTTTAAATGATCTGTGAAACATGTAACAAAGTGTTCATCTTCCCCAATTATAAGCAAAGGACCTTTTAACATTACCTTCTAGAATCTACTGATACATTATACAGTAAAGTCAGACATAATTGGAATTCAATTCTTAGAAAAAAAAAGAATTTTATGGATTAGATTATAAGAAAAAGGCATTCCACCAATTAAAAATTGCCATATAGGAGTGTCTCTGATTTTCTGTACCCTAACATATCCCGTGAAAGGCATACTAAAAATCACTAGTAGAAGAAGCATCCAATACTATAAATATAATGTGATAAAATGGATTTGAATCCTTTCCCAATAAGGCATAGAACTATAGAACATATTACGTGTCATAGATTTTGAAAATATTTGAGTACATTTAAAAATTTAAAAAATATTTGAATAATTTTCTATCAAAATTCAAATGATTCGCCTGGAGAAAACATGATCCAGGCATATACATATTTCATAACTTTAATATAGTTATTAAAATCACTAAAAGTATATTATTAACTCTATTGAAATAGTTTTACCATCTATGTCGCTAGCTATGATGGCCACTGTTATAGTCATTAAATTTCTGTGATATCTTCACAGCTAACTTGCTAAGCCTTACTTCTTTTTCTATATAAAAACAAAGAAAAATAACTTATTTAAAGTTATCTGACTTTGATAATCAAAGTGATAAATTACTGATGTGACATTACCTCAAAGTAACACAGTTTGCTAAAAGTATATAAAATCTCATCAAGGAAAATTCAAACAAGTTAATTGAGAATTGATTACCCAGTTCCATTATTATAAAAACCTATATTGTTTTTCTTCAGGGAATAAAATACAAGCATGTGATTTTACAGAAACGCAATTTGCTTGGATTATGTTTTCTCCAGGCGAATCATTTGAATTTTGATAGAAAATTATTCAAACACATTACTTGTTAGGTGTTAATTACTAAAAGAACAGGGTATTTCTCTTTGTAAAATAGCTTTTAGAACTAAAGAAAGCTTAATCATGATTTTTGTGATGCTCATATCACAGAATGTTTGAATACTCATATTTTAATATTTGCTCAAATCCACCTTGAATGTGTGCTCACACATAGCAATCTATTAGCAGAAATGACTATTTTCTTACCTGAAATGAAGTAATTGGATATATATTAACATGAGCCTCGTTCCATCGTTGTCCTTTATTCCCACTTGAAGACCACAGTGGATTTTCTATTGTTGTCTGCCCTTTCAAACGTAGATAAACATTTAAGACACCTAAAAATAACAATGAAATTTTATTTTGAGTATTTGTTTTTGCTTCAAATTTGTTTCTCCCAAACAAAACACCAAACACTTGTAAACTTTTTAAAGGGAAATTTTGCAGAACACTCCAGTGTCTTGTCCTCTTTTCTCTCCTTTCCTATCTTGCTCTTACCACATTCGACATTTGTTCCGAAGATAACCATGCCCAAGATAACCTAGAACCTGGGAATGTTTCCCGGTATGCAAAAGGGACTTGGTTAAATTAAGGTTTTGAAATGGGGGCTTACTCCAGATTATCTGGGTGGGCTCTAAATGCAATCACACATATCTTTAAAAAACAGAGATGGTGGGAAATTTGATACAGGAGAGAAGGTCATGTGAGAGAAGAAGTTGTTACACAGCTGGTTTTGAAGATGGAGGAAGGGGCCGCGAGGAATACCAGCAGCCCCGGAAACAGTGTCTCTCCTGGAGGCTTCAGAAGGAGTCCTACTGAGATCTCGATTTTAGCCCCATAATACTTATTTTAGGTTTCTCTTCTCCAGAACTGTAAGAGAATAAATTTGTGTTGTTTTAAGCCACAAAGTCTGTGGTCATTTGTTATTTATTACAGCAGCCATAGAAAATTAATATAGCATGTAACCACGTACTGACTGACTCACTCATAGTTTGACCCTAATTGTGTTGTCTCATATTATAATATCATTTAGCTTATTTTTTCCAGTTTAATTTTCACCTGTCTCATTTTTCTTCTGAAAGAATTATTTGAAAATAAAATAAAGATAGCTTATTCTCATCGATTGATACCTCTCTTTCGACAGTTTCATGTGTTGTACATATTAAGATAGTAATGATCATAAATAATAACATTAACACAATAAAATGTATATTGAACACTTACTCCAGATAAGGAATTAATCCTCTCAACAGCCCTATGAAGTATTTATCATTATTATCTCCACATTATCAATGAGAAAATTTAGAGGACTTAAGTAATTTGCTCTATGTCATACAGTAAGAAAATAGCAGAAGCAGGATTTGAACTCGGCAAGTTTCTGAATCTTACATCTTACTCATTAGGCAGTCAGTATTTTAACAGATTTTTTAAAAAATCAACTTTATTGAAGTATAGTCTACATGCAATAAAATTCATTCATTTCTAAGTGTACAGGTCAATAATTTTAGACTAACGTATACTATTAACACAAGGTAAGTGTCATTCAGTCAAGACATAGAACATTTATATTTTCCCAAAGAGTTTCCTCACTTTCCTTTGTAGTTATTCTTTCCAGCCATTAATTTATTAAGTTATTCATTACACCATTCCTGTGGCTAGGTAACTACTGATCTGACTTCTATCACTAATCAATGATTTTTGCCTTTTCTAGAATCTCATATTAGTGGAATTATCCAGTATGTAGGTTTTATGTGTGTTTTATGTGTCTTTCCCTCAGAATGTCTGTAATATCTACGTTATTGCTTGTATTAGTCCTTTTAAATTCAATGTTAAGTTCATTTACATTTAATGTCATCATTGCTATGTTCAGACTTAAATATACCATCTTGTTTTTCCTTGTTTCTTCTGTTCTTCTTCCTCCATGTCTTTTTCCATTCGTTCTTTTCAGATGATCAAATATTTTTTAAATTTATTTCCTTAACCTTATCTTTTTTTTTTATTATGCTTTAGTGGTTGTTCTAGAGCTAACAAGAGGCATTTATAATTTTTCAGAGTCTAATTAGTCAATATCTTACTTCTTCATACTCGCAATTCACATCCCCCTCCACATGTTCCTCCATCATCTTATCCTGTTCATTTCACACCTGATACTTCTCACATTCTATATCTCACTCGAGAAATGTGACAATCTTACAACAATATAATTCATCTGCCTCATTTATTTACTTAATTGTAATTATACCTTTTACTTTTGTTTACATTATAAACCCTACCATAGAGTGCCATTATCTTTGAAGAGCCAGATATGTTTTACATTAATTACAAGAAGAAAGAAAATATGGTTTTTCAATTACCGCTTAGTACCATTTTTGGTGGTCTTCATTTCTACCTGTAGGTCTGAGTTATAATCTGGTACCATTTCCCTGTGGAAATCCTTTAATGCTTTTTAAAGTAGTGAGCTGCTAGAGTCAAAGTTTCTCTGATTGGTTTACACAAAAATATCCTCATTTCACCCTTGTATTTTTTATAAGGTTTAGAATTCTGACAGGGTTTTTTTTTTTTTTCCTGCACTTTAAACATACTGTTCCACTATCTTCTGTAATCCATTGTTTCTAAAGTGAAGTCAGCCATAATTATCTTTGTTCCCTTGTGTATAATATGCTTTTCTTTCTCCCTCAGCTGCTTTTTGAGAATTTCCCTTTGCCTTTGGTTTGCAGTAATTTGATTATGATTTACATAAATATGGTTCTCTTTGTATTCTTCTTGCTCAGAGTTTCAGAATTTCTTCCAAGTTTTTCCAATTATTTCTTAAAATATTTTTCTGCTTCATTGTCTCATTTACATACTCCAGTTTTGTCTACATCTATATATCTATATATCTATATCTATATGTTTGTTAATGGAATTTGATATTCTTCTACAGGTCATTGTGGCTCTGTTCCTTTTTCTTAAATATTTCACCTCTTTTCTCAGATTGGGAAATTGTGTCTGTCTTTAAGTTCATCGACTATTTTTAGTCTTTTGTTAAGTCCAGTCTTTTGTTAAGCCCATCCAGTGAATTTTTAAATTTCATTTATTATACTTTGTAATATAATTTTCCTTATTTTGTCTTTTTATATAGTTTTGTCCTTTTTCTGCTGAACTTCTCTATTCATTCATTAAGACTATGTTTCCTTTGATTTTTTTCACATATTCTTTTATTTTATTGAATACATTTATAATACCTTCTTTAAAGCCTCTGTCTGCTAAGTCCAAAGTATAGTTCTCTTAGGTTGGTTTCTATGGATCAATGTTTAATTTTTTATGGCTATGGATCATATTTCCTATTTATCTGTATCTAGTGATTTTCAGTGAATAATGGATATTGTGGATATTCCATTAGAGAGACTCTAAATCTGTAATCTTTCTCAGGTCTGTTGCCTCTTGTTTTAGCAGACTGTTCAATTATGGACTCATCACGCCAATCTTGTATAGGCTTGGTTTTCCACTATTGATGCAATTCTATGAAGAGCCCAAATTGTTGCTCTAGATTCTCTAACTATATGGGAAACAACCTCCAAACCTGTCTTGTCTGTGGATCTTGTTGGGGTTTGCATGTAGGCTTTTTAAGGAAAGGTCTAGAGAAGGACTTTCTCCTGGGTATAGATTCTAACTCCTAAGAGAGAGCCTCTCTTATTTTATTTGTGTTGCCAGGGGCATCGATGAAATCTCTTTAACGTCACTTTAACATTGCCGAAACCCCAGTATTCCCTTTTGCTGTTCCCCCAGAACTTCTTGACCTCCTCATCTCTGCTGTGCTGTCAATCCCATAAAAGCTGCTGTGTTGCTCTAGTGTAAATCTTGGGTTTTTCTGGTCTTGTACATGTACAGCCAGCCTTCATCAAAGCCTCATGGGGAAACCCCATGCAGACTTCCACATTCAACCCTGCTTACCTCTCTTCTTTCTGTTACCCGGACCCACAGATTCCAACTACTTCAAATGTTCAGTACTCTAATCTCCTGACTCAGTGGGACCTTCATATTCTGCTTGAATTTCAGGGATCTGTGCCAAGGTCAGGAAATTGTCCTTAGGCAGAGAACTGGACTGTTATGGAGATCACTTTTCTCATGCATTTCACTCTTATTCTGCCTTTTGTCTACTTTCTAAAAATAGCCACCTAAAATATTTTTATAGTTGTTTAAGGCAGTATGACTTACTTGGTACCATTTAGTACTGCATGGCTTCAAGATTCATTTTGATCATTTTATAGGTAATCATATAAATGATTGGTAATATGTTAATATATAGCTGAAAATGTGCATATATATCTTCCATATAATATAATATTTATTTATGAATATTGTGCATAAATACTGAAGAGCAGGAAAAATGATACAAAAGTTACCATTAAATTTAATTACTTAGAGGTAGCCTCCTTAACATTTTGGTGTATGTTATCTCAGGTTTTTAAAAAGAATATTTACCTACATATATACAGTTATATGATACAAAATAGTTTATCCTTCAAATTTTTAGATGAATTTTATTTAATTCTTTATACACAATACTATACATATGCATATTACATATAAATGCATAAATATGAGTACCCACTTTTTAAGCAAAAAAAACTATTAATACATTCTTCATATCATAGCTGAATGACTTTGGCTTGGTCTCTAAATCTCTCTTTGTCTCCATTTCCTTAACAGGTAAATGGTGACAATGAGTGTCATTTTGTGAGAATTAAAGTATGTAAACTATATATTATGTCTCATACATAAGCAGTACTATGTTTGTTATCTATAAGGATATTCAAATATTTCTCAATTTGCCTAATTATGTGATAGATTATAGTAACACATCCCATGATATTGAACTAGTGTTATATTACATGAATAAATTTTGCTTGGTAATAGACTAGTATTCTTTTATTGTAAGTTTGATTCAATTTGCTAGTATTATATTTAGGAATAATGCATGTATATTTATCCAAAAAGTTCTCTAGTTTTCTTTTGTGGTTTTATCTTTCTGTGCTACATTTTCACTTTTGGTTTCAAAATCTGCTATCTTCTATCTTTTTCTCCTTCAATATAAAAAATAATCTCGAATTTGTCCTCCACAGTACTGACTTTATTTTTCATAGAAAAGATTCTGTTTCTTTGTTTCTAATGTCGTCATTATCTTGCTGTTGTGTTATTTATAATGTTACAACCTTTTCTGATCGCATGGAGCTCTATCTTTTATCCAGTTCCTTCCTTTTCTTGGTTTACAGTTCTATCATCTTATCTTCTATTGTTTCATAAAATTCAGATTCTTATGTATTTTATTGGACATATAAAGCATATACTGTACAAATTATACTTTCACCCAAAGCATAATAATAAGCCTTTTTAACAGTATATGCTGCTTCTGCTATGTGCCATGTTAACCTCTTTTTATTTTGTGAAATGTTCATTGGAGTCTTATTTGTTCTCACTCTATTCTCTATTTCCTTCCTCTTTATTCACTCTTAATAGGAATAATCCTAGAGCATTTTTTACCAAATCACTTTGAGAGCTTCTTTTTTTTCAATTTTATTTAGAGGTTTTATTTCTCTTAGGTAGCATGACCTTTTGTTTTGATTAAATTGACAGAAAATTGATCCTGTTATCAAATAAATAAATGGTTATTTTTGTTAAACATTAATAATACATTTTTAAAACTATTAGTTGTAATTTGCCAACAAAATAGTGCATGCTGTATGTCTTTCAGAATTTACTTAAAGTAATCAATATATGCTTTAATGAAACATAATTAATATATATGATTTACCATCATTATTATATCAATAATAATAAGGTATTGTATCAGTATTAAGTAGATGGTTTCTCAATTAGGGAATCCACTTTGTGATCAAGTTTACATTTCTTACTTAACATTTTCTTTTTACCTATGTAATATAAATGCAAACTTGATTTATTTCAACTTATGTTTGTCAAATACATACTATGTCAACAACATTTTGCCTAGGTCTAAAAAAGCCAGATCTGAATTATCCCAGAGTTACAATTAGGTTTTCAAACAGACTAAATGAGCTGTATTCAAATTTGGCTAGATCATATTTTAAAAAGGAAAGTATTACTTGTTTTATTTTTTAAAATACACTAGAAGTACAACTGAAATAAATCATTCAGATGAATTATAATTTAAATATATTATGTCCATAGTAATAATTGTATACTTGTCCCAGTCAATGAATACTACTTATTCAGGTACATTTTAGAGGTGATGATAAAAGCAATATTAAATAGATAGACAAATGATTTTGAAAATTATTTTCCAAGCGAGTTTCCACTTCTTAAGTTTATAAAAGAGAATTCAGTGCCAAAAGATATTTAAAGCTATGTCAGGTCATCTTGGTCAACAAAATTAGAACTCATGAAATAGAATAAAGCTATTCAAGAGAAGTTAGATTCCGCAAAGCTGATTCAGCACATTATTATAGTATTATTGTAAAAAAATTCCAAAGTGAATATGATGGATTGTGTTAATACCCCTTGAAAGTAATTTTTAAATGGTAAGAGACAGTATTTATGCTTTAGTAGGCACTAGATACCAAAGTTTATGAATTTAATTATCCCCAAGGATTTTCAAATGCCATATAGTTATATGACACAAGTTTGAAGTAGCTAAGCGAACTGTCTTTTTCTTTTCCTAGGTTTCATAATTCTTATCTTTTGATCACCTTTCCTGAAGAGTCAGGTGCTAAAGCTAAGAGGACTTTGCTCACCTTTTATTCTTAAGGATTGCAGGCGAAAGGCTAAATGACCTAAGTGTTCTTTTATCTTGAGAGTAATGGCCAAAATTTGGGGGTTATTCATGGCATTATGCAACAGCATGATTCCTATTTTATTTTGTATAAATTATTGCATAAATTATAATTTACATAAGTAATGTTTATTATTACTATTACGTAGCTCTCTTTTTTTGCTAAGTTCTTAACATAATTTGCCTTTTAATTATTTTACTATAAATATGTATTTTATATATTTTAGATAAATTATGTCCTAAAATGTGCATATTTCCAATAGATTCTTGAAATTGCCAAGTTGACATGAATTAATTTGTGAGTTGGTTTATTCCAAGATATGGAGATCACTTACATATAGCACATTTTTATTATAATCAGTAACACAGACTTATTAATTTGAGTTTCGCATTTCGTGAAAGATGAAGATGTGTCAAAACCATATGGCTCTAGGCCAGATCTATGTATATTGATAGGTAATTGTTAGCATCATTTGTTTTGTACACACATTCAAAATGAGAAATTATAAAATCATTTTCTGCGTGAATAGAAACAGCTGCATGCATCCATTGATATTATTTTTTCAACATATAATTGCAATGACATCTTAAATTAAAAATGTCTGTTTATTTTCTTTAGTCATTACCATGCCTTCTGGTATTCAGTTGAATGTGTACATTAGTGTCCAATAGACTTTCCTAAAAAAGAGCTTTCGTCAGGCTTTGTTTTTCTCTGCTGTATGTCAGATCCCTCATGTAGCCCTTCTCCCTCTTTGGTTCTATCCCTCTCTCTACTCTCCTGTAAGAACAGTATTCTCCATTGACACACAGTGGTTCTGTCTACTTCTCACCTTCCCTAACCTTTGTTTTCCATTTTTAGAGGATGTTTTTCATTTCTTCTCTTTCATAGAAACTTTTATTTTAACCCTGTTGTCCTCTGTGTTTTCTCCCTTTTTCACCCATAGCATGGGCCTGTCATATATTTTGATATTTCTGACTTTTTTTATTCAGTAATTTATTACCCCAAATATATGAAAAACTATTTGATGGATAAGAAATTGTTACCATATTTCTCCTTTATCTGCTATAGAACCCTAAATGCCACTAGGCACACAGCATGTGTAATTCTTCCTTTTGAACAGAAATGAATGAATTCAAGATCTAAGGGTAAAAAATTCCCATCACAATAAAGTCTTACTTTCAATGAATTACTTTTGAAAGCTTATTCCACTGGATGAGAATCAAACACACTTCACTCATTTGATTACCATTAATTCAACTGATGAAATAATATTGTCTACTTATTACACTGAAAATGAGACTTGCATATTTTCAAACACCAGCCTTTCTCAGTCAGTTCTTTTTTTTTTTTTATTTCAGCATATTATGGGGGTACAGATGTTTAGGTTATGTATGTTGCCCTTGCCCCCGCCAAGTCCAAGTTTCAAGTTCTTATCATTAATTTTTTTAAAACTTACTACCTTTTACTATACATTGTCTAAGGGACCATCATCAATGAAGAATTAAATAGGAGAAAATATTAGAGGTAGTTGGTGGTTCAAAACTGGGTACATAAAAGATAAATGCATTAGAAATGACATAGAGTTTTACTAGAGGGTCTGTGCAAATGCCTGTAATAAGATTTTGACTATAAATGGTTATAAGTCATGGCTACATCCTATTCACCACCTCCTCTTTTAAATACATCTCATTTAACAAAAAAGTTTACAAAATGAATGTCTTCCATCTGCAGCATTATTTTCATATTGATGGCATTGGCATTATAAGTATTAAACACAGACAGGACTTCACTGACAGCACTAATTCTTAACAGAAAGAGTGACTTAATATCAGCTGTTAATATTATCAAACAGCCTATGGTTTGGTAGCTATCCCCTAATATCTAAATGGAGAATCCTAATCTATTCCTTCAGCCTCCTGGAAGTTGTCTAGATTCAAAATTGACTTGTAGCAAATTTCTAATAGCCTAATTGCATTTATTACTCCTTGGGTAAATGTAAATAAATTTTGTAGTTTTAATTGTGACTAAAGGACAGTATATCATTGAAAAGAATCATAATTGTCCTACAATACAAAAATGGGTGATACATTACTAAGAAGAGACATTCTTCTTTGAAATAAAGTCAAATATGCTGTATTTGTTGTATTACTTATCTATTGCTGCATCACAAATTTACCCCAAATTTTTTGGCTTAAAATCAGAAACATTTATTATCACACATTTCTGCAGGTCAGGAATATGGGTAGGGGTTAGCTGGGTGCTTGTGACTCAAATTTTCTCATAAGGTTGTGGTCAAGCTTCCACATATGACTCCAGTATAATTTGAAGACTCAACTTGGGGAGGATATATAATACTTCCAAGCCCTCTCACTTGGTTTTTGGCAGGCTTCACTCCCTCACAGGTGTTGGACTATCGATACTGATTTGTTGCTAGCTGTTGATCATAGTTCTCTCTCAATTTCTCACCATGTGGACCTCGCTACAGGGTTGTCTCATGACATGGTAGCACCCTTCCTTCAGAGAAGAAATCCATGAAAGAAAGAGAGAACACAGGCCCAAGAATTTTTATAACCTAATCTCTGAAGTGATACCTGCAACTGCTTCCTTGTTCTATTTATTATACTGAGTTGATAATTCCAGCTCATGTTCAAGGGGAGAAAAATAACATAAGAATGTTAATACTAAGAGGTTGAGATTGTTTGGAGGCAACTGAGAGGTTGTCTGCCTCACTGGTATAGTTAAATGTTTCATCAAAATTGATTACAGGAAAAACATATTTCCAAATGAAAGTTATACTGTGTTACTCTTAATAGTATATTCATATGTAAATGATACAATATCCAGCTATTGATAAAAATATAAGATGATTCTGGCATTCCTGTGGCTACTAATAGGCATTTTAATTCATAATGTATCAGCTGAATTTCTAATGTTCTTGAAAAGAAATTTAATCTCATATGAGAGGACTAGTTGTGGCACAAACGTATTAAAAATCAGTAAACTATATACTTCATTTATCTCTAAAAATGACGAGTGGGTGAGATATAAGCATCATATCATACCAGGAAATTAAAGATAAAAATACAAAAGGCACTTATGAATGCATTCATTGAAATGAGAATGGATCAATACAGTTGTGCCTCTAGAAAGCTAATTTCACTGTGGAGTAAATGGGGGCAAAGGAAAAGGAGTTTGTTAACGAAGAACCATGAAGGTAAGAAAGCACTGATAAGGAGAGAGATGTGGTATTGTAGAAGGGCTTATTTTGAAAGAAAAAAGAGTTAATAGAAAGGATTAGAAATAAAAAATCATAAGGAAGCAAGTTTTATGAAGAGATGGGAATTTAGAGCTCTGGTCAGGGAATTGACCTTGAGCTAATGTCACTTCCGGTGAGGTGGTAAAAAATAATTAGGTAGGAATGTGGCTTCTGATACATTCCTAGATGTAGGAATAGGAAGTCAACATGAAAGTTGCCTTCCTAAGAGTCTCTGTTTTCTCTGCAAAATAGATATAGAGATCAGGTTAAAAAAAGTCTTGGGCATGTGTTCTCTCTCTCTTTCATGGATTTCTTCTTTGAAGGGAGGCTGCTACCTTGAGACACATGTCTCATGTCATGAGACACCCCTGTAGAGAGGTGGTGAGAAATTGAGGGAGAACTATGACCAGCAGCTAGCAAGAAATCAGTATCTATAGTCCAACACCTGTGAGGGAGTGAAGCCTGCCAAAAACTAAGTGAGAGTGCTTGGAAGTATTATATATCCTCCCCAAGTTGAGTCTTCAAATTATACTAGAGTTTTATCTGGAAGCTTGACACAACCTTATGGGAGGCCTTGAGCCACAAGCACCCACCTAACCCTTACCTATTTTCCTGACCCACAGAAACTGTGTGATAATAAATGTTTCTGGTTTTAAGCCAAAAACTTTGGGGTAAATTTGTGATGCAGCAATAGATAAGTAATACAGCATATTTGACTTTATTTCAAAGAAGAATGTCTCTTCTAAGTAATGTATCACCCATTTTTGTATTGTTAGACCACTATGATTCTTTTCAATTATATACTGTCCTTTAGTCACAGTTAAAACTACAAGATTTATTTATATTTACCCAAGGAGTAATAAATGCAATTAGGCTATTAGAAATTCAGTACAAGTCAATTTTGAATCTAGGTTTCCAAAAGAATGAATAAAACTTAGAATGAAATTTGTAAAACCAGTGACTACAAATGCTCCCTGGATTTACAGATGAATGAAAGTCTGAGAATAATATATGCAAAGAGGGAAGGTTTTAACTATGGGGAGATCTCCCTAATAAAGTACCTTATCTAGTTCTAACTGATTACTCAATCTCTGGAACAGGTATTTTTACCTAGATTTTATTAAGTGGTTTGCCTGTGCCCTGCTGAGAGGGACTTGAGTAACAGACCCTGATACCCAACCTGCAACCTTCAGTCATCTGATGAAGCTAAGAAATGGCACAGGGTCAAAATGTTCAATGTTTACTAAAAAATAGACACCTGCCCTCCTCAACCCCACCCCTGAAATAATCACAACAAGACTAGTAGAAATTCAACCAGACATCCATTGACAATAAAGAGGATAAGAATAACAATTGTAAAGTTCTTAAACTCAAATTTTGAAAATTAAAATGTCTTGTTACTCTAAAAAAAAAAAATTTCTTGGGATACAGCATACATATGCAGAAATTTTGAGAGGAAGCCTTAAAAGACCAATCTCATAAATAAAAAAAATATTTTACACCATAAAGTAATTCAAAATATTGGTCCTGGAATTATTTCTTTAAAAACTAATAAAAATGCCTGTTCCGAAAGAAGAGCAAATCCATGAAATATATTTGAAATAGAGAATAAAATATACACGTTAACTAAAGGGAAGAATTAGAGTAGAGCTAATCCTACTTTTCTATTACAAAGAGTTCATAACCTCACGACAAATAAAATGGCTTAGCAATTGTGTGAAGATTTGTTTCTTTCATAGTTTATGTGGTAGTGAACTCATAAGTGCTCTCATCGCTTTTTCAGGGCTTTTCCAAGCTAGGTTCTGTTTCACAGTAATTTTACCCACTCTCATAATGTTTATTTTCCTAAATTGAAGATCTCATTATGCTTTTTTGTTTGCAAAAAATCTGTAATAACTCACCCCATCTACTAAATAAGTGTCACACACTTAGCTAAGCTTTCATGACAGTCCAACCAGTATTCCTGCAGAGTGGTTAAACAGACCGTGTGTTCAGCTTCCTGTATTTGGATTATGGCTTCACTTCTTATCAGCCATATGACGGGCATGGAAATTAAAATTCTTTTTATTTCAGTTTTCTTAGCTATAAAATGGGATAATGATTTTAATGAGCACAAATGTTTATTGTGGAAATTAAGAGAAATAATCTATGAAGTGTCTTGGTCCCTGATGAGTACTCTGTAAATGTCAGCTATTACTTTATTATTATTGCTATCTGAGATTCAAAGTAATCTGAGATCATGAGTGTCTGACATCCGATGGAAGATATTTTGTATGTTTACCTCATTTAACTTAAATTACAGCTTTCTGAAATAGGAATTATTAGTCTCATTTTATAGATGAGAAAACTAAGATACAGACATTTTAAGTGACTTCTGTAAGTCTTACAGTGTCTAAGTGCTAAAGCTAAATTCTAGCACAGGTCTCCTGACTTCGTGTTGAAGGTACTTTTCACTTCATAAGAGCTATTTTTCCAGGCTTGTCATCTTTTGTTCTACTGTGAAGAATACAGGTTAATATTATGGATATAAATTTTAATCCCAGCACAACCAGTTACTTGGTAATTCATGCAAACTTCTTGAGGTTCAGTTTTCTCCACTGTAAAAGATGGACAGTGATGCTCAGTTTTACAAACTTATTAAGAGGATTACTTAGCTTAAGTAATATGGTAGTTGGTATATATTACGTGCCTCATTTTATTAGTTTATATCGATACATATTTATATTATTATTTTTATTAATTTATATAAAGACACTAATATCAACCTAACTTCCCATATTTTACTTCCTCATTACCAGTGCCTTAATCCTCTCTGTGCTAATCTCCACCTGTTAAAAACATGCCCCTCTTGCCAACCCAGGAGAAATGTTTTCCTTTGTTTTGAAGCATTGCCTCATTCCTCAACCAGATACAGATTCACAGTTCCTTGTCTAATCTCTGTGGGGCAACATATCCTTCACTAGTCAGAATTTTGTCTGTGTTAGAAAGGTAATAGAGAATATCTCTTATGTATTATATGACATCCCCTGGGATGATCTGGAACAGAATCCAGTAATATTTTTGCTACAAATGGCATAAATAAAGACTATAAAGAGGTTTATATCAGTTAAGGGCATATATCAGGCTAACATATACTGCCAAATAATTATATTTTTAAAAATTTGGTGTTCAGTTTTCTGGGTTTAGAATTGCACATAAAGAATTGTAGACCTTCATGGTCTTCCCCCCATCCTCACCCGTACCCCCCCACAGAGTTTCTCTAGGTCCATTATCAGGGTTCTGTGGTATTCTATGCAGCACAGTGATGTCATTACTTATCCTCTATTACTATGAGTGGTGTCTAAGGGCGGGGAATGTGTCTTCAACTTTGTATACTCTTCAGAATCCAGCATATTCTTAATTGTACTGGGTGTGTTAGGCATAGTAAAAGAGAAAAGTCACATCAATATTACAAATATGTGGATGGTCCTAAAAGTAATTGACATTATGACTACATGAAAATATTCCTTTTCATCATGATTAATATGCATTGAGTCACTATTCAGGCATATTTCTTTAGACGGAAACAACCTAAATTATGCTGTTTCCACAAGATCTCATGAAGTATTTAATCATTGATGGTCTGCCTGAATTAAACTCCAACAGAAGATAGGTAATGCTCTTAAATTCCAAATTCTAATCTAAATTTGGGGAATTAGATGATAGGGAAAAAGTCTTTGTATCTCATTTTGCAATTTGCAGATAAGTCATTTAAAAAGTCAATTACAGCATTCTTTGACAAAAATTATTTTCATGCTGTGTGTTTGAGAATCTTTCTTCTTAGCTATGATTTACTTTACAACAAACAGTAATTCTTGTCATCTCACCTATATGTTGTCCATACATGTGATAAAAGAAGCTGAAACAATATGCAGTGTTCGTAGGTCCATAAGGATTTTTGGGAGCTATGCTGAAAACAGGGCTGAGAAGTCGAGCTTTTTCACCTTCCAATCTGGGTCGTGATGTCTCAATGTACATATAAAAACCTTAAGACAGATAAGATAAAATGCTTAAACATATTATTATTGAGCAACATGAAATTTCAAATCACTGAGAAGTTGTAGAGTTTTTATACAAAGTAAAGACTGATAGGATTTGCATCTCAATTATAAAATCTGTATGTGTATACATAACTAATAGTGGATTTAACATAAAGAATAAGTGATCTACCTAATTAAAGACAAAATATATAAAAACTTGAGAACAAATTGGATGTCTAAACTTGAATTATCAAAAAAATTTCCCAATCTCTCAAGTATATTTATCAGTGAGTTCTAAGAAAAAAATAAATTAATATCTACAAATTTTGGAAATATCTAAATTATTAATACTGTATGTAAAATTTAATGTTTTATTTCATAATCTTCAAATATATACGCAAATAGTCTCTTGTAGCTCATATTAATAGCATTTGTAAAAGTCTCTGATTGCTATGAACATAACACTCCATACCCTCATACCTTCTTTGGAGCCACTACGATCAGCATTAGGTCCAGTGTTAGGAGTATATTTTGTATTTCTTGTTGCGGTACTTTGTTTTGTCCAGTCAAAATTATCTGTATCATCTTGGGTGAATAAACAAATGTTACCATCTTCAAATCCACAGTGAAATTCTCCTGTTAACAAATTTTGATTAAGGTAAATAATATTAAATAATACAAACATCGTAATACTTTTATAAGAAAAATTTAAACATGATATATACAGCATGATTGTGATAATGGCATCAGAGCCATAATAGTACACGAGATTACAACTAAACATGAAACTGTTCCAATTTTAATGAAAAAGAAAAATAATTTTATATGTAAATCTGTCTCTTATTGAATAATTAAAACTCAAGCCATTTTCCTCTGAAATACTCAGATAACTGAAATTAAAGAATATAATCATGCCTGAATTGTAAGTATAGAAACAATCAAAACAAAACTGTCAATTGGAAAATTACCTTTATTAATTTACCTGATGGTATTTTAAAGATGTATACCTTACGTTTATAATTTTCATGCATGTCTAGATGCTTTCACATATGTCCATTTGCACAAATGGAAGTTGCTTAGTCGAAATAATGGGAAATTATTTTGAAAAATAGTCATCTGTCATACTTTATACGAATGTGGGTATTCCACATTCATTTACTTTATTTGGACTAATAAATGATTCATTTCCACTTACTTGAAATGTAATAATAAAAAGACCTTATGAAGACCCTAAGCAAGGACTGTGGTTTCTTGGATGCCTACCATACGCTGAGTCCAAACCCAGCACAAGCTCAGGAGAGAGACCTTTTCAAATATTCCTGAAATGTGGGTGGTAATAACATTTCTAGGTATCAAAAGTTTTCTTACTGGGATGTACTGCTTGAAGAATAGGTGTAAATAAAGAAGTTGATAAGGTCCACTGGACACATAAACAATGTGTATCTTTAACTGAGAAAAATTAAATATGTGTACATTATTTCATTTCCTAATAACAATTCTATAAAATCACAGTATTTCTTACTCATGAGATTCACTTAAGAGAAAACGTTGGCTAAGTTCAGCTACTAAATGATAAAGCCAAACGTAATCCAGAGTCTCTGGAATCCATAGATATATAAGTACCTAAAGAACAGACTTCCATTTGAATCCCAAGTCTTCCCCCATTCTGCCTGAGAAAGGCAAGACTTATCAGATATCCCTGGCAATGGAACCATTGGTTGGGGTAATATACTTGAAATAATTCAAAACTATTGGAACTTACATATGAAAAGAAAACAGAAGGCTTTCCCTTTAAATTTAAGGAATAAGTTTTTGTTTTCTTTCGTTTTTATTGTTCAGATTAAACACTTGCTGTGCCTCTTTGTATTTATTTATATTCTACATTCTGGATGGGTAGGATTACAGGGAATATAAGGGAGTCAAAATCAGTAAATTTCTAGATAAACAACATTGCACATAAAATATTTATTAGACATATATTTGTGTCACAGATCCTATACAAAACAAGAAATTACCTTTTGATGCTATCGGTTGAAAATATAATGGTGGCAACAGCAGCGCAGTTATATACATGCATCAGTTTATTTAAATGCCTTTTAGGGACAATAAATATGAGATTCCTTTAGTTGCTACTTTGCAGTTGCAATAATCCCATAAGGGTATTGCTTGATTTTAAATATTTTCAGTTGTTTAATTATTATATATATTATATATGGACAAAAAGATATCAAATAGAGATGTGAAGACTAGGGATTTCAGTTTATAGATTTGCTGCCAGATCTTTATATACATTATTTAAAATTATGTATAATGAATTTTTATAACACTTTTTAATGACATCTTTTTGTAATTTAATTTAAACTTGTTTAAAAAGAAAAAAACTTGTCTTTAAAAATGAACAAAAAAATTTTAAAACCTGAATATTTAAGTTTCTCATGGTAAAATTAAGCAACAATATATTATAGCTTATGAAAACTACAAACTTAGATATGCCTAATATTTTTCAAAATTTAGGTTATTTTATATGATACCATGTTTATATTATTATAATTGCTACAATAATTCAAATCATGCAGATACATAAGCCATACTTATCAATACTTCTTTACTTCTGAGTACATATGTCTTTATAGTAAAGAAACCTATTACTAGGGGGATTTTATAAAAAGTTGGCTGGAAAAAATGGAAAAAGCAAAACAACTAGTCCGAACCATAATAATTTTATGATTATCCTGTCACTTTAAAAGAGATAATTATAAATATGTGCAAAGAAGTTTATTCATAAAAAGGTTTATTAGAATAAACAATATTTGATAGATAATGAAAATGCACAGAACTGTATAAACTCATCAAAAGTCAATGTAATATTAAATATTAAAAGATCTCATAAAATAGAAAAATAATAAAGTCCAGGATTTTCAGAAGGATATAGAACTGAGAATTGAATAGATCTTGAATTTTTACTAATTTTTTAATTACAACATGATTTTGGCAGAGTTTCAGGGACTACACAGGAATAAACAAAGATATTTTAAATATTCTGTATTATGTAATCTCCAAAGTTTTGCTTTATTTCTATGAATTCTTCCCAATATTGTGAAGAAAGAATTGAAACTTAGGAATAAGAAACCTGACAGCCAGTGGACCTCATGCATTAACTACCTTCCTCATTCATTCCATAAACCTGCAAAAATCTAACCTTACATTAAAAATATAAAGTTCTCATGGATTGATATTTCAGAATGGGTTTTCACGGTAATTCCTTTTTTTTAGTTCAAAGTTGTTTTCCAGGGATAGAGAGGTTTTCATACATGGGAATATTTTTCAGATATATACATATGTCATCTTATACTCATAACCTTTAATATAAAACAAAATAAAAATAATTTTTCAAAAGATCAAAAATTTAACAGTCTCACAGAATTCATAACCTAAATCAGACCAAATACATTAGAGTTTAAAGTAATGTTCTATGAAGAAAAATATTGATTGAATCATTCAAACACCAACTTTCTAAACAACCATAGTCTTTTATGAATGGAATACAGTAATTCAAACAATGAAAATCAAAGAAACAAATAACAACAATAAAAATGATATGCAATCCCACAAAAAATAATCCCACAGTTATAGAAAGAGCAAATATTAAGCAAGTTGGGAAAATGGCTCCATATTTAGGAAAATTTATAAACATAAATTATCAGTATTAAATAACTTATGTTTATATCCATATCTTTGGAATTTAAAATTCACATTTAATGTCAATTTTACTGATTCTAAACTATTGTGTTTTAATAAGAAAAGTTGCTAAATAATCTTTGTATGTTTATACATGTTCCATTTTTCTTAATTATGAAATACAGTGCTATTTGTAAAGTGAACATATACTTACTTAAATGAGGATTTACAGGAGCTACAAGAAAAGCAAAAAACAGAAATAAAATAATGTTAGCATGGCTTGAATGCCTTTTATAAATAAAACTCTAATCAGCGTCTCATAGTTCCTTACCAAAACCTCGTGTTCTCCCCCACTGCGGCCATGGAGAATTATACCTACAATCCATTTTGTTCTAGAGGATTGAATACAATCTACTTTGGAGCTCAGCAATAACAGCCTCAAACTACCAAAAAGATCAATGCTAAATAGCATGTGGGATTTGTTCATTTTTCAAGGAATGGTTTTGCTGACCTTTTATATCTTAACCAGTATTAAACAAAAAAACCCAGATATCAAAACTAAGGTTGACAGTAGGCCAACCTATGGTTTAACAATGAAAGCAATTATCCAACGGAATTTACACTTTTGATTTTTGCTGTTTGCTACTCCTAATGAGACTACATGGTAAAGATGAAAATAAAACAACCCTTATATCATGTCATAATATGTGTCCTAAATCAAATAGTTACTTCAATGCCACTTTTATTACATTAAAATACACATACATGTGCATGCACATGGTTTTCAAAACATAAGCAACACTTTTTTTGTGTGTGCATCAAAATAAATATTTGTTTCAGAAAACTAATTATGGTGGCAATAAAAGTGCCAATCGATTTTAACCCAAAGAGAAATGAGTACTTTAAATTTTACTAAAACATGAACAAAAATATATCTCACTTAAGAAACAAAATGGTATCTGTAAATATTGATCAGGCATTTATCTCACTGAGAGAAAAGTCCATTGCGAATGAAGGAAAGCATTACTGTGGTTCCCAAGATTACAACAGGCAGTTAGTCTCCCCTGCAGAATTTTATGTCTATTTTGTCATTTTCTTAGTATTTCCCACTAACCAACTTTATTAAACTTGTACAATGCTAGTAAAGTATGATAGGCAAAAACATATACACTTGCACAAAGCATGTTCATATATATAATAATTGCTACTTTAATACACTGAGAGCAATTTTAACAAACTGAGTAACTTTTTCAATTATTTCTCCTATTTCTACATAAGGAAGACAATTCTTATTACCTTAGTTGTTTTTCTGATTCTGCATTCCACATTACACATTATGAAAGGAATAGCAGAAAAGAGACTATACATTTACTAATTCCACCCAAAGTGGACTAAAAATAAGTTTCATTTTCTTGCAAGATATCAGTATATTTTAATTTGAAAAATAACTTAAAATTATTTCATAGTTAATATAAAATTATAAAAAATTCTATATACTGCTGTTCAAAGAAGAATCTTTGAATTATAATTTAATGCTAAGAAATGTCATATCTACATATAACCTCTGACCAGAATGAATTTTAACTGAGTCTTCTCCGATAATTTCGTGACTAAAATCACCATAAATAGCACAGTTAACTTTGTGAAAATTTGCAATTCTAAATATTGCAGTGAGTCCATTTTTTTTTCATTTGAACTTGCATGCATAATTTCTTATAAATGCCCGTTATAGATTAAATTATGTCCCCAAAATATTCATACCATGAAGCCTAATCCCCAATGTGACTGTATTTGGAGATTGGGCCTTTAGGGAGGTAACTGAGGTTAAATGAGGTCATAAGGGAGTGGCCCTAAATCAGTGAGATTGGTGTCCTTATAGGAGGAGGAGGAAGAGATACCAGAGATCCCTCTCTCTCTCTGCCCTGTGAGGATAATTAGAAGAAGGCAGCCATCTACAAGCCAGGAAGAGAACCCTTTCCACAAACCAAACATGCTGCCTCTTTGATCTTGGACTTCCCAACTGTGAGATTTAAATTTCCGTTGTTTAAGCTACCCAGTCTGTGATATTTTGTTATGGCAGCCCAAGCAGACTAATACAATACCTGCATACAATTAAAGTATAATTTGCCCAAATTTATATTATATAAATGTAATTTAAATTAAAATGTTGAAGATTTTAATATGCATACTTAAGAATATAAAAACAATTTTTAAAAAAACATAAAACTAAAAGTAAGATCTATTTTCCATCCACATCTATTTTTCATTTTAATTTGTTGTCTCGGAGTTTTCAAAAAGAACTACTGAGCTTATCATTTTTTTATATCTCCTTTAAGGAAAGTGATAATGATCTCCTAAACTTAGCAAAGAAGTAAAGATCCTCTGGTATGGAGGAGTGAACCCTAGTTCCAGGCAGGGTTTGTCATTCCACATGTGTTTAACTTGGCGTGACACTGAAACTTTCTGGGTCCTGATATCTTTATGTTTTAAGGAAATGGATGTTAATGCATGCTTTTTAATGCCCTCATATCAAATAGTCTATAATTTTTTAGGGTAAGGAAGCATAAACATTACATAAAAGGAGACAATAATGCATATTTTATAAAACATATGAAACCAGAAACTTTAGAAAAATATACTCGGACATTATCTAATAGTCTGCCCACTAGAATTATGGAGCTGACTCTAATATTTATATCACTAAAATTAAAAAATTCATGTTTTAAAGGACCACATTTAAGAAGAGATATGAAATGAGTCTAATGTTTTTATATTACCTAATAGTCCATGATTACTTCACTCTACATTATGCATCTTAATTTTTTAATAAAAGTTGAATGAGCTTTTAATAGTTTCACTTTATTTTTCACTTTTGACAGTATTTACTTCTTCCCTCTTGAGTAGAAAAAATATAATTAATGCTAAACACAATGGAGAACTTTAACTACAAAAATTATACTCTATTATAATCTTTTTAACTCAAGCCCTGATAATCAGTGATAGAAAGAATAATATTCTACTGAAGCAATGAAATAAATATAAACTATTTCACCAGTGATTTATTCAACCATGAAAACTACATTGAAAATTCTAGATCTAGCATTTAATATTATAATTCTAAAATGAACACAATTTCACCTTTTAAAAGTTGAAATCTCTTTAGTATACACTAAAATAATAACATATCTGATTGTCATTGTTTCTATCTGAGAACTAATTCTAAATAAAATTTAAGATCAACTTTTAATTTTTCACAGTTCTATACTAGTTTCTATTTTTGCTCAAATAGGACATTTAAATGTTGAAGAAATATTTCATGCATATAATTCATAAAGGTACAGTATCACAAACATTCACAAATATTTAGACTTTTTTTTTTTTTTTTTGAGACAGAGTCTCACTCTTTTGCCCAGGCTAGAGTGCCGTGGCATCAGCCTAGCTCACAGAAACCTCAAACTCCTGGGCTCATGTGATCCTTCTGCCTCAGCCTCCCGAGTAGCTGGGACTACAGGTATGCGCCACCATGCCCGGCTAATTTTTTCTATATATTTTTAGTTGTCTGATTAATTTCTTTCTATTTTTAGTAGAGACGGGGTCTCGCTCTTGCTCAGGCTGGTCTCGAACCCCTGAGCTCAAACAATCCGCCTGCCTCGGCCTCCCAGAGTGCTAGGATTACAGGCGTGAGCCACCGCGCCCGGCTAGACATTTTTAACATTGGCGATCTGAAGCAAGAATGACTACGACTACCAACGACAAAGTCCAGCAACTACGATGTCCTTCAATAGATAGATAAACTGTGGTATACATTTATGGAGTGGAATGTTATTCAAAAACAAAAAGGCACGAGGTATCAAGGCTCAAGAGACATGAAAAAAAATCTTAAATGTGTATTGCTAAGTGAAATAAGCCAGTCTAAAAATGCTACATGCTCTATGATTCCAAGGATATGACATTCTGGAAAAGGAGAAACTATACAGACAGTAAAACAATCAGTGGTCACTAAATTTGGAGTGGAAAGAGATAAACAGGCAAAGCACAAGGGATTTTTAGGGCAGTGAGACTATTCTATATGATACTGTAATGGTGGATAAAGAAATTATAATTTGTCAAAATCCATCTAACTGTCCAATACAAATAATTCACCTTAATGTAAACTATTGACTTTAGTAATTGTGTATCAATATTTGTTGATCAATTGTAACAAATGTACCACAATAAGGTAAGATGTAAAGAATAGGAGAAAAGGAGCTCTCTGCACTTTCAGCTTACTTTTCTATAAACCTAAACTGCTCTAAAAATGAAACTTACTAGTTAAAAAAAAGAAAAAGAAAAAAACATTTTGATCATGCTTCCTAACTTCTTAATGATGTAAATTTTAAAGTCATTAAGAATTTGAAAAGATAAAATGCAAATAAATATTACATCACAACTTGTGGGATCAAAAATAAAGGAACATTGCTCACATTATCACATAGGTGCAATGTTAATTAAGCATTATTTTATATCTCCACATTTGTAATCATATATTACAATTTACGGTGATTAAGGTTTGGGTTTTTTTTTTTTTTTTTTTGTTTCTTTGGGTATTTTTTGTTTGTTTTTTTTTTAGTTATCTGGCTGATGATCCAAAAAGTCAATATGCTAAATTTTATTTTGTGTCTAAATTTGGTAGAGAGTTGCAACCTAAATATCCTATATTATTTAATATACAAATAAATAATTTAAAATAAAAGGTTACTTACCACTATATTTGATTACACGAATTGTTGAATCCCCTTCACCAAATTTGGTGAGAGGAGTCAGGCGAACTTCATAAGCTTCTGGTTTAATTAGCTCGGTCAAGTTATATGTAATTAATTCTCCCTTTTGAATATTCCCATTTATTTTAATCTCCTGTTCCCACCAACGCTGCTGTCCAGCCTGAAATCAAAACAATTATATGATAATGTTTCCAGTATTTTTTTCAGAAATACTTATTTTGTTCTAAGAAAATGGAAAACTCAACTCTGAAATGCAATTAAATTAGAAAATATATTACTTTATGTGAATACATTTTGTTCAAGTTCGAGTTTCTATAACAAGAAATACATTTTGCAGATGTTTGCAAGCACATGTTTGCAGATAATTGCCAAATTATCAGGGGTTCATTAAATAGATTTAATAGATTTAATATGTCATCTAATATTAAATAAGAATCAGAAAGTTCAAATATGTGTCTCTGATCTGGAGGTCTGGAGAGATGTAAGTTTAACTACTTCTTACTTAACATATTAATAGCATATGAGACTCTTGAATACCTGCAACTTCTTTATCATGTTAATAAGCATATGTATTGGATACATAACAGTTGCCAAGATGTGTTGTAGGCATTAGGGTATAAAACAAAGAAGACTTAGTCCTTAAATGTTTGAAGTCTGTTAAAAAGAGAGACATAATAAATAATAAAATAAGTGTACCATATAAAATGATTTCAAGTAGTCTTAAGTGCAATGAAGAAAAAATAAAAACTGACAAAGGGATTAAGAGTGATAGTGGGGAGATAAGTCAGTGGGACTCTTTTATCTAGGTAATCAGAGGACACCTCCATAAGGAAGATACTGAGAAGTTAAGTAAGATGAGGGCTAGGAATTTACCATTGGACTTGGCAAAATGGACTTGATGGTGATCTTGAAATAGATGCTGCCAATGGAGTAATGAAGGTGAAAAGCTGATTGTATTAATAACAAGTTCAAAGAAGAATGGGTTTCGTGATACCTCCTACGGTGTAAATGAATTTTACAATACTTCACACTCTAAAAAACACAATGCTCAGACAATTTTACAGGACAGTTATACAAAATATTCAGGAAACAAATAATTCTGATCTCATATAAAATCTTTAAGAGATTTAAAACAAGAAAAAACAACTCCCCATCTAATTTTATTTAATTTAAACCAAAAAGATTAAGGGCAGGCAGTTCAACAAAGAAAAATTACACATACATAAACAAAATTCATCAACTTTTATGGTTCATGTTTCATCCAGTATGGTTTATCTGGCACAGATGCAAGAATTGTTTAACATTAGGAAATATGTTAATGTAGTTAATTGGCAAAAGAAGAACATATTTCTGTTAGATGGGAGAAAATTTGGGGAAACTTCAACTCTTATTTGTAATAAAACTATTAATAAGCTAGTAACAGAAGGAACTCGATTAATCTGATAAAAAAGATACAACAAAAATCTAGAGGATGCTTTATTAATAGTGCTTATATATTAGAATTATTTCATTAAGAATCACAAATGAGAAAAGAATGCTCAACATTTATTCAAAACTGCAACAATAAAGTATAAAATAATTGGAAAACAATAAATCTGTAGGGCTGTCTACATAGAGATCTCTCTCTCTTTCTCCCCTCCACCCATATACACATATTTGGTTTTGCCACCTATGAATAAGTCATATATTTCCATTTATTTTAGACACACTCAAATATCTTTTACTGGTAATTCGATGTTTTCTTCATTAAATTTAAGCATATGATTTATTAAATTCGTTAATAGGTAACCCATAGATTTGTTTGCTATTATAAATTGTGATTTTATTTTAAGCTATTTTGTTGGTTTATGCAATTGTGATGTTTTTTGTATTTCCTTATATTCTACTATATATATACAAATATATATTATATATGTACTCTCTATATATTTATATTTATGTATATAGTATATACAGTTGCCCTATGTGTCCAATACTAATTTTCATATCTGAAATCTATGGTGTCCTTGTTCACCTTGTATTTTCTCAGTTATTTTTGACTGTATGCTTCTCGTGTAGCTTAAAATTCTATTACTGGGGGTTCTTTGGGGCCTAGAGCAAAGCCATATTCCTTTAGAGATGTAACTTTGTTTCTGACATGCTCCTAAGGGCATCAACAGTGTGGCCCACTTCTACTTTGATTGTGAAAACCTTTGGTGTCACAAATTAAAGTTGAGAAGGTCCCTTGCTTTGGGCAGGACTTACGTTTTCATTGCTGTCTGCCTCAACACTGCCAAACTATGAAGAATCAAAGTTCAAGTTTATCTGGATTGGCAAACAGCTGTGGGCAAAAAAGTTTAGGCAGGAATTCCATTTATTACTTTGGATTGCCATTTTCCCTTGGAGTTTTACCTGGTAATCTTTCTCTCTCTCTCTCTTTCTCTTTCTACATACACACACATAGACATTTACACTATATGTACATTCACATATATACATGTGTACACATACTATATATGTAAACACATGTATATAGGTACATATATATTCACATATTTATATATTTGTTTTCCAAAGGTGAATTAGTCCTAATTATGCAGCGTATACTGTTACATTTCTGGAAATGAAAATCTCAAATGTGTGCGCTATTAGGACAGTCCAAATAAGCGACAGATAAAATAATGGAATGAGACAGAAAGCCCATATATAGGTATGTGGAGTTGTCTACACAGAAGAAGGAAAAAGATATACTATTCAATTGGTTATGCATATGGGGAAAAATCATGAATTGGATCCGTATTTCGCATCTTATACAGAAAAATCTGTCTCAGGGGGATGAAATATTTAAATTTAAAAGGCAAAATTTAAATCGTTTAGAAAAAATATAGAAGAATGTCATTGTGACCTCAAGTAATATGTCGCTTTCTTAAACAGAACAGAAAAGCATGACTCATAAAAGAAAAGATTGACAAATTAGTCAATCTTAAATTTGAAATTAAAATTAAAGATTTTAAGATAAAAATTTGTTCTCATTAGTATTCCCCATTAAACAGGCAAAATGCAAGCCAGAAATTTTAAGAAGATATTTGCAACGTATACAATTAACTAGACTTTATTAAAAACACTTATAAGTAAAAAAAAAAAAAAAAATCAGTAGCAATATGAACCAAATAAGAAGTATTTCATAGATGAAGAAATCCAAATAACTAATTAATTAGAGAAGAGCCTCAGCTTCACAATGAATTAAGAAAATGGAAATTAAAACCACATTTTCCACCATCAGGCAAAACCTTAAAAAAATAACAATGTTAAGGTTTGGTGTAGACATAAAACAATAAAAATCTTTTTGCATGTCAGAACCAGGGGTGGGGTGCAGGAAACAGATGAGATTTTACCCTACACACAAGCTAACAAGTTAGTGTGCAGCAGTATCATTGATACTAGCAGAAGACTGGAGATTGCTTGGTGAAAGAAAAGGACTCATGACACAGCATACATCCTAAACCTTACTTTAACATTGATTCTTTTGGGCTCCAAATTCCCACAGGGGTAATACAAAAATGCCCAGGTGGATGGTGCACATGCTTTCATTGTGCATCACATCTGAGGGACCCTGAGCTTAAGAAACCTTAGTTTTTTATAATTTACAAGTAACCAAACCTGCCCAGCCATCGTCCAAAAGGGAGGCATCTTTATAATACTGGACATTAACCATACCTTCCCTCTGCTTCAGAGGGAGATACTATAACGGATGTTTGCTATGCAAATGACCTTGAAAATATAGAGCATAATAAAAGGATAATTAGTGCTTCTGCACACAAGACATGCAGAAATGCAAGATATTCATGAAAAATAGTCTTTCAAAAATATATTACTGATGAATATGCAAATTGATATACATTGGAGAAGAATTCATCAACAAAAACAACGTTACAATGAGAACAGGAAAACTCTTATACTTGGAAATAGGAATATTCATGGCATAGAAAATATGCCATGAATATCATATGGATGATCTAAGAAACCATGAAGAAGAGGTAGAATGATCAAATTGTAGACTTCATAAAATGGAATACAAACTACAGCATGTAAAAGGAACCTAAGCTCCACACATCAACATGAATGAATTTCACAAAAGTAATACTGAGCTAAAATTAATTTTAAAGAAGGTGTATTATGAAATGGAATTTTAAAACATACATTTTGAAAAGGAGTATGTAGATATGTATGTATCAGTGCATAAAGAAATGCAAAGGAATAATAAACACTAAAAAAAGAACTTCAACTCTATTTGTTGATTTTGGGTTTTTTTAGATTGGTGGTAGATATAAAAATTATGATTATATTATTTTGTGTATGTCTGAAATGTTTCTCTGTCTTTTTTTTTTTAAGAGACAATTGGAGAATTAAGAGTCAGAGACAAGGACTTCTGAATTTTCTTAAAACTCTTTCTTCCTTGAATTCTAAGACAGGGCTTTCTCTCACATATTGGTTCCTACGCCCACACCTTTGGCTACTCCTTCTTATGCTCTTTCTGGAATTCTTTTCCTTTTCATGAGTTCCAAATGTCTCCAGAATTTCATATTTTATACTCTGTATTAGTGCTTTTCATGTTCGAGCATGCATGATAGTCACTGAGCAACCTTGCTAACTAAAATTGTAACAACCAGTAATTATGCTTTAACGAAAATGAAGTCTATACATTTTTAAAAAGTATTTCCTCTTCCACAAGCCATTTGGATGCAGATACTCTAGGGACTGCATTTGGCGTGGCACAGCTCAGTCTTGCTAAACCACTTCATTGATACTAGCAGCTTGTTTTAATACCTCTGAAATGATAACTCCCTAACTTGTATCTTCAGGTCAGGAAATTAAGGGAAAAAAACTACTGATTTCTGTACATTGATTTTGTAACTTGAGACTTTGCTGAATTTGTTTATCAACTCCAACACTCTCATGGCAGAATCTTTGGGGTTTTCTAGATATAAGATCACATTGTCAGTAAAGAGCGATAGTGTGACCTCTTCTGCCCCTTTTGGATGCCCTTGATTTCCTTCTCTTGTCTGGTTGCTCTGGCTAGGACTTCCAGCACTCTGTTGAATAGAAGTGGTGATAGAGGGCAACCTTGTCTGGTTCCAGTTCTAAGAGGGAATGCTTTCAATTTTTCCCCATTCAGTGTGATATTGGCTGTGGGTTTGTCATATATGGCTTTTATTATTTTCAGGTAAGTCCCATCTATGCCTATTTTGTTAAGTGCTCTTATCATAAAAGGGTGCTGAATTTTGTGAATGTGTTTTCTGCATCTGTTGAGAGGATCGTATGGTCTTTGATTTTGCTTCTATTTTTCTGGTAAATTACCTTTATAGATTTATGTATATTGAACCATCCCTGCTACTCAGCCACAAAAAACAATAGTGATTAGCACCTCTTGTATTATCCTGGATAGAGCTGGAGCTCATTTACTAAGTGAAGTATCCCAAGAATGGAAAAACAAGCACCACATGTACTCACCATCAAATTGGTGTTAACTGATTAACACTTATGTGCACATATAGTAGTACCATTCATTGGGTGTTGGGAAGGTGGGAGGAGGGGGTGGATATATTCACACCTAATGGTTGTGGTGTGCATCGTCTGGGGGATGGACACTCTTGAAGCTCTGACTTGGGTGAGGCAAAGGCAATATATGTAACCTAAACATTTGTACCCCTGTCACAAGCTGAAATAACAAAAAAAATAGAAAAAAACCTGCATCTAGTACTCTTTATTATGTCAAAAGCACTATGTTAACTGTATTATGATAATTCCCATCAGTGGCAGCTCTAAAATTTGGTTAGACCCCAAATGCAACTTTATCCTTTGTTTTCCCTGAATTTATTTTTCCCTTAGTTGTCTTCACCAGAGTTTTTAAATATTTAATTATAAGACACTTACAGCATTGTGGTGGCGGGTTTTTGTGGGGTTTTTTTGCATATAGATTATTAGACAGAAATTATTACTTTTTATACCTACAGTGTCTGGTCATTAACTTGATAAAGATGTGATCAGAATAAATTTCAGAATATGGTGTCTATTTAACTATTAATAGACTCCAAAGAGTGCAGCGAGAAATACAAGTTCTTTCAGTGACAACTGTATACAGTCACTGAATTTACATACAGTGGTCAAGAATATAAAACTTAATTTCACAGAAAGTAATTATCTTCTGTAGATAATCCTGCATAGTTAATACTAGGTACTATGAAGTTTCCATCAGTTCTGGAGGTTAACGATTCTATAAACTAATTTAATATAAATAACAATTTCTTTTATTGTGTTTGGGTTTTACATTTTTTAATGTATGAACTAAAGGAAAAGTACAGTTATTTCAAAAGATGGATAAAAACAGTTTAAACTCACAAAAATATATACATAATAATTTGTTTTACTATTATCTAAACACATACAAGTTTAATCAAGGTATACATTCTGGATGGTAATAATTTTAATACCACTCAATATTTGTATTAATAGAAATTAATTTGTATTAATTTGTATTAACATCTCAAAGGAGAGACTGAGGCATCCTATTGTTATAATCAGTATTCTACTCAAGTAATTATAGTTGGCAGATACATTGATGCTGTTACTTATTAGAAACTTCAGCATATATAACTTCGTATGCATATTAAAAAAGCAATAACTGATTCTAAGTCCTTAATTTAAACCTATAATGAAAGTATATACTTCAACAGTTGGAGGAATAAGCAATTAAATACTTTATATTGTATCTCAGTGAGCTGTGCAGAATGTAAAAATAAAAAATAAATGCAATGTTTGCACAAACACACAAAAGGAAATAAAATATTATTCCAATGATTGAAGGTATTACCACAAAACCCTCAGAAAAGTTGGGATCCAAACCATACTATAGATGATAGTCCCAGATCACACCTATAGCATGCAGATATGAAAGCAGGTGTTAAACTATATCATGTTAATTAAAACAATCCATTTAATTTTTACTTCTTCCTGAGAGATATTTTCCTTTTACATGATCCCCTAAAGTGAAGCTTTTTATTAAAAGCTGTAGCTTATTATTTTTACCACAGATGATAATTAAAAGGCTATTACTGAGATGATCTCAGGAGGAAAAACCATATTAATTTTTTTCTCTTAATTTTAAAAGGAGCAAAATTAGCTTCTTTAAGCAGAAGGCTGCAACAGACTCTGAAATGTGAAGGGAAAAAAACAGCAGCCAAATTTTCCCTTTCTTTCTTCTTTTTTTTTTTTTCTTTTGATTGGCAGCCTTTTTCAGCATTATAATGAGCTCCATTGAAAAGTACTGGCTAAGTGAGAAACTAAAAGGAAGAGCAAATACATCAACTGAATACAAGGCATATACATGTATTTATTTCATTCATTTTGATGTAACTCTGTAAGAGAGGTATTGATATACCCATTTTATAGGAAACTGCTGTTCATGTTGACCAGCTACATTGCTAGTAAAAATAATAGCTGACATAAAAGCTGCAGATGTTACAGACCCTAAATCATATATTCTTATGATTATTCCATGGAATATGAACTTGCTAAATTGATAGTTTTATGGATTAAAACCAAATTGCTTGATAGTCCCAAATAAAAGATGACATGTATTTTAAGAACTGTTGTTTAAACAACATATTTTCAGTGTAAGGAGATAACAAATAACATGGTGTTAAATGCACCATATTTCTATTTTCTACTAACTAATAATAGCATACATGTATCCAATCAATTACATACTTTTGCTTCTTTCATTACCAGAAACCTAAATGTTATCTTCTTCAAATTCAGTATTAATTCTTCTGAATAAAAGGTACTTTTCACATCATAAAATGATTTTATCATATTTTATTTATGATATTAATACCTTTAGGAAAGACAGTGTGTTTTTTTAAATATACAGATATTTATTAGTTTTTGTCTGCCATTCCTCTTTGGAGGCTTGTGTTATTTTTCTTAATTTGATTATGTCTAAATTAAAGTTGAGTAGTTTTCCTTGAAACCATTCTGGCATAGTAGTGGAAGAGATGCTTATTGCTTGGACTCAGACAACTTCATCTTGTCTTTCTTGTTCTGTTCTAGCATCTTGCATGTATTTTTTTATGTTCTTGGGACTGCTTTGGCCCTTAGTCAATAGTTCCATTCAGTCTGCATATTTCTTAGGCAAATAACAAGTCCTTTAGGTCTAACAGCATTATCTTTGCCCTTTTCCCGGGTTTTGGTACATTCTGACAGCACTACAGTGAAGCAAAGAACTAACTTGAAAATATGACTCAGTCTACCCTACTATGCTACTCTAGGGCTCCTCCAGGCAGGACCCAGAGTTTCTAGCCAAGTCTTGCAATCTTCTTCAGCTCCATGTTGGGATGCAAGCCCACATCTTCCCTACTCAAGTTGTTTGTAGGTGCCTTTTTCAGGAAATTTCTAGGACTCCTCTATTGCTCTTCCCTCACTTTTACTAAAATATTCCTCTTCACAATGCCTGGAGAATCTGTGTATTTGCATTAGATATTTCTTCCAATATCTGGCTTAAAGCATTTCTGAATTCATCACTTTTTCTCCCTCAACCATCTCCTGCCCACTTCCACCATCATGAACTTTTTCTTAAAACAAATTTATTTTTAATTATTATGGGTACATAATGCTTGCATTTATAGAGTATATGTGAGTTTTGTTACAGGCATACAATGTGAATTAATCAAATCAGGGTAATTGGGATATTCATCACCTCTGGCATTTATCATTTCTTTGTGTTAGGAACATTCCAATTCCACTCTTTTAGTTATTTCAAAGGGTACCCTAACTTATTATTGATTATAGTCACTATGCTGTGCAATCAAATATAGTTCATTCTATCTAACTAAATTTTTGCACCCAATTAACCATCCCCGCTTTACCTCAGACCCCTGCTACCATTCCGAGCCTCTAGAAACCGTCATTCTACTCTTCTATCTCCATGAGATCAATTATTTTTAATATTTAGTTTCCAAATAGGAGTGAGAACATGTGAGATTTGTCTTTCTATGCTTGTCTTATTTCACTTATCTCCAGTTCCATCCATGTTGTTGCAAATGGCAGTATTTCATTCTTTTTTTATAGCTATATAACAATTCCTTGTTTATATGTACCACAGTTTCATTAGCTAATTCATCCATTGATAGACACTTAAGTTGATTCCAAATCTTGGCTATTGTGAGTATTGCTGCAATAACCATGGGAGTGTGGATATCTTTTTGATACACTGAATTCCCTGCTATTGGATATATTATATCCAGCAGTAGGATTGCTCTGTCATATGGTAGTTCTATTTTTAATGTTGGGGGGGGGAACTTCCATACTGTACACCATAGTGATTACACTAATTTACATTCCCTCCAATTGTGTACAAGGGTTTCCCTTTCTCCACATACTCAATAGGATTCCTTCTTTGTCTGCCTTTTTTTGATAAAAGCCTTTTTAACTGGGGTGAGATGATATCTTATTGTAGCTTTGATTTGCATTTCTTTGATGACTAATGATGTTGAGAATTTTTTCATATTCCTGTTGGCCATTTGTATGCCTTCATTTGAGAAATGTCTATTCAGATCCTCTGCTGATTTTTAAATCAGATTACTTGATTTTTTTCCTATTGAGTCATTAGAGCTTCTTATATATTCTAGTTATTAATACCTTGTCAGATGGATAGTTTGAAAATATTTTCTCCCATTCTATGGGTTGTCACTTACCTTTATTGATTGTTTCCTTTGCTGTGTAGAAGTGTTTTAGATTGATGTGATCCCATTTGTCCAATTTTGCTTAGTTTGCTGTGCTTTGGGGGTATGACTCAAGAAGTCCTTGCTCAGATCAATGTATTGAAGCATTTCCCCAATGTTGTCTTGTAGTAGATTCATAGTTTCAGTTCTTAGATTTAAATCTTTAATCCATTTTGATTTGATTTTTTGTGTAGGATGAGAGATAAGGGTATAGTTTAATTTTCTGCATATAGATGTCCAGTTTTCCCAGTCCCATTTATTGAAGAGACTCTTCCTTCCCCACTGACTGTTCTTGGCACCTTTGTTGAAGGTAAGTTCACTACAGTTGTGTGAAATTATTAATATTTGTTGGCTTCCTAGTCTGTTGCACTAGTCTATGTGTCTATATTTATGCCAGTACCATGCTCTTTTGGTTACTACAGCTATGTAGTATAATTTTAAGTCATGTAAAGTGATTCCTCCAGTTTTGTTCCTTTTGCTCATGATGGTTTGGCCATTCTGGGTTTTTTGTGGTTTCATACAAATTTTAGTATTATTTTTCTATTTCTGTAAAGGATGCCATTTGTATTTAGTTGGGGATTGCACTGAATCTGTAGATTGCTTTGGGTAGTATGGGCATTTTAACAATATTTATTCTTCCAATCCATGAACATGGATTATTCTTCCATTTTTTTGTGTGTTCTCTTCAATTCCTTTCATCAATGTTTCATAGTTTTCATTATAGAGATCTTTGATTTCTTTGGTTAAGTTTATTCCTAGGTATTTTATTTGTACTTATTGTCAATGGTATTTCTTTCTTGTTTTTGATTTTCAGATTGTTTATTGTTGGCATATAAAAATGCTACTAATCTTTGTATATTAAATTTTATCCTGCAACTTTACTGAATTTGTTTATCAGTTCTAATTTTTTTGTGTGTGGTATCTTTAATTTTCTTGAGATATAAGAACATATTGTCTTCAAACTAGGATAATTTGACTTCTTCCTTTTCAGTTTGGGTGTCTTTTATTTCTTTCTCTTGTTTGATTGCTCTAACTAGAACTTCTAGTATTATGTTAAATAAAAATGGTGAAAATGGGCATTCTTGTCTTGTTTCAGATCTTAGAGGAAAGGCTTTCAGTTTTTCCCTGTTCAGTATTATACTAGCTGTGGGTCTGTCATATATGGCTTTTATCATGTTGAGGTTAGTTACTTCTATATCCAGTTTCTTGAGAGTTTTGTTGATGAAGGAATGTTGAATTTTATCAAATGCTTCTTCAGCATCAAGTGAATTGATCATATTTTTTTTCCTTTGTTCCACTGACATGATTATCACATTGATTGAATAGTGTATGTTGAACCATCCTTGCATCCCGGGGATGAATCCCGCTTGATCATGATGGGTAATTTTTTGTGTGTGTTGTTTAATTTGGTTTGCTAATATTTTGTTGAGGATTTTTGCATCTATGTTCATCAGAAATATTGGCTTATAGTTTTCTCTTTTTTTTGTTGTGTCTTTGTCTGGTTCTGGTATCAGACTGATACTGGCCTCACAGAATGAGTGTGGGACTATTACCCATTCCTTGATGTTTTTTAATAATATAAGAAGGGCTGGTATTCATTCTTCTTTGAATGCTTGGTAGCATTCAATCAATGAAGCCATCAGCTCCTGGGATTTTCTTTGATGGGAGATTTTTATTACTGCTTCTATCACATTACTTGTTACTGGTTTATTCAGGTTTAGGATTTCTTCCTGGTTCAATCTTGGTAGGTGTATGTGTCTAGGAATTTGTTCATTTCTTCCAGGTTTTCCAATTTATTGGCATGTAGCTGCTGATACTAGTCTCTAATGATCCTTTGAACTCCCCCAGTATCAGTTGTAATGTCTCCTTTTTCATCTCTGATTTTATTTATTTGGGTCTTCTCTCTTTTTTTCTTAAGTTATTCTTGCTAAAAGTATGTCAATTTTGTTTATCTTTAAAAAAAAACACCAACTTTTTGTTTCATTGATATTTTGTATTTTTTTTCAATTTAATTTATTTCTGCTCTGATCTTTACTATTTCTTTTCTTCTACTACTTTTGGGTTTGGTTTGCTCTTCTAATCCTGGTTTGAATATTCTTTGAGATGCATCATTAGGTTGTTTATTTGAAGCTTTTCTGCTTTTTTGATGTAGGCACTTGTTGCTATAAACTTTCCTCTTATTACTGCTCTTTCCGTATCCCATAGGTTTTGATATGTTGTGTTCTTGTTTTCATTGGTTTTGAGAAATTCTTTAATTTCCTTTTTAATCTCTTCATTGATCCACTGGTCATTCAGGAGTATATTGTTTAATTTCCATGTGTTTGTATACTTACCAATGTTCCTCTAGTTATTGATTTCTAGCTTTATTCCATTGTGGTCAAAGAAAATACTTGGTATGACTTCAGTTTTTCAGAATTTTTTAAGACTTTTTTGTGGCCTATCCTATGATATCTCATTGAGAATGATCCATGAGCTGAAGAGAAGAATGTGTATTCTGCAGCTGTTGGATGAACATTCTGTAAATATCTATTAAGTCCACTTGTCTATATTGAAGGCTAAGTCCAATGTTTCCTTATAGATTTTCTGTCTGGATGATCCGTCCAATGCTGAGAGTGGAGTGTTGAGGTCTCCACTGATCATTATATTAGTTTCTCTCTCTTTAGCTCTGATAATATTTGCTTTATATATTTGAGTGCTCCAGTGTTGGGTGCACATATATTTAGAATTGTTATATTCTCTTGCAGAATTGAGCCCCTTATCATTATATGATGACTTTCTTGTCTCTTTTTTACAGTTTTGGTCTTGAAATCCGTTTTATCTGATAGAAGTATAGCTACTCCTGCTCTTTTTTGGTTTCCATTTGCATGGAACATCTTTTACCATCCCTTTACTTTCAGTCTACATGTGCCTTTAGAGTTAAAGTGTGTTTTTTATAGACAACATATAGATGGCTCTTATTTTTTTATCCATTCAGCTACTCTATGTCTTTTGATTGGATAGTTTAGTCCATTTAAAGTCAATGTATTGACTATTGATAGGTAAGAACTTACTCCTGTCATGTTGTTATTTGATTTCTAGCTGTTTGTGGTCCTTCCTACCTTCTTTTGTTCCTTCCTGTCTTCTTTCATGAGAGGTGATTTTCCTGGTACTGTGTTTTAATTTCTTGCTCTTTGTTTTTTGTGTATTTCTTGTAAGATTTTTGATTTGGGATTCTCCTGAAGCTTGCTTAAAACATTTTGTAATCAATTATCTCGAACATATGACAACTCTGCTTATAAACAAACAACCAATAAACAAGCAAAGAGAAATCTAACATAAATTTTACACTTTACCTCCATCAACACCCCCCCCACACACACTTTTTAACTTTTGTTATGTCCATCTGTATCTTTAAATACTATGTTTTCCCTCAAAAAGTTGTTGTTATTTTTGTTAGGTTTCTCTTTTGGTCTTCCTACTCAAGATATAAGTGGTTTATACACAGCGATTATAACAATAGTGTATTCTGTATTTGTATACTTACTGTTGCCAGGGAGTTATATACCTTTAAATGATTTCTTACAGTTCGTTAGTGTCTTTACTATTGAAGAACTCCTTCTAGCATTTCTTATAGGACACATCTGGTGTTGATGAAATTCCTCAGTTTTGTTTGACTGGGAAAGTCTTTATCTCTCATTCATGTTTGAGGATAATTTTTTACAGGATATAGTATTCTAGGGTTAAGGTTTTCTTCCTTCAGCACTTTGAATATGTCATGCCACTCTCTCCTGGCTGGTAAGGTGTCTACTTGTAAAGACATCTGCACATCCATGTACATTGTGTTATTTACAATAGCCAAGATACAGAAACAACCTAAATGTCTATCAATGAATGAATGGATAAAGAAATAGAATATTATGTAGCCTTAACAGAGCAGACCCTGCTATTTGCATGGAGATGGATCTAGAAGACATTATGCTAAGTGAAATATGATAGATACAGAAAGAAATACACTATATGATCTCACTTATATGTGGAATCTAAAACAAAACAAAATAAAACTCAAATACATAGAAACAAAGCATGGTTACCAGGGTTGGGAGTGTGAGGAAAATGGGGAGATGGAGGTCAAAGTGTACCAAGTTTCGGTTAAGTAGTATAAATAAGCCTAGAGATCTAACCTACTACATGAGGATCCTAGTTATTAATATTGTATACTAGTAATTACTGGAGAGTGGATTTTAGGTACACACACACACACACACACACACACAGCACACACATATGAACACACAGAACTATGTGAGATGATGGATATGTTACTTTGCTGAACTGTAGTAATCATTTTACCATAAATGTATATATTAAAACATCATGTTGTATACCCTAAATATATTTGAAAAAAAAGGAGAAATTAAAAATGTGTTATCAGTACATTCACATTTTAATACTATAATTAAATTTCTAGGAACAAATTTGACAACTACATTGTTCTTTAGATAGGAATTAAGAAATTAATAAAAGAGACTGAGCTTATTTAAAAATTCTCTTCTATGTTTTTAGTACAAATGGTGGTGTCAGACTCCATTCAATTCACTGTGATTCCAGCCAGTAGGGTTCCTAAATGTGAAATGTATAACGCTACCATGGAAATTTTCTAAGTTGCATCAGACTTCTGTATAATATGTCCCTTAATTCCACCACCAGACATCAGAAAGGCAAATTCTCTAGCGGTGCCTTTGATTCATCTTCCACAACATATGGAATTGCAATTTGGGATGATATTTGGGAATACTCAGCAAAAGTATTTTGTTTACTAAGAAAAACAACAAATATTTTTAGTAATAGCTATCCACTTTTTAAGGACTCATTATTGCCAAGAATTTTGCTAAATATTTTATATATTATTTTAATTTAATTCTTATTAAATTCCATTGAGGTTAGTATTATTATCCTTATTTCCCCAGTTGGGAAAACTGATAAACTAATTAACTTCCTCAGCTCATACAGCTGGTGACACACAGAAGATGATATATTAAATTCGGACTCAGTATTGTCCAATTTCAAGGTTACTCTCTTAATTGCTATTCTCCAATTCCTATTATTATATTAAATGCGCTGATTTCACAGGTTTTCCTGACCAATACGCACTTTATTTACATCCTCTTAAATAATTATAAAGGAATTTTTTCATAATTGGGAAGGCCTCATTATGTTGAACTGAATTACATAGCAATGAGTGACAGACTAAGAAAACAGATCTGTCTTTAAGAAATGAGTTAAACATACAAAAAGATTTTGACTTTGTAAGACCTGAAAGTTTAAATGAATTCAGATTCGACTTTGGAATTTCATTTAGGGACTCCAGTGGATGTGTGCTCTGGTTGTGCTGAGTTTGTACTCATAACTGTTATATAAATCATTAAATGACAGGGTATTTTATATTGCCTCAGGAAAGAATTTGCGTATATGACTGACATATTCCCTCCACCGTGTTTATTACTTCCATTTGTTAAAACAAACCAACAACATTGAAAACCAACCAAAAGACCATGTTTAACAGTAAAAAAAAATCATTCTTCAGCAGGTTCTGATAAATTACTATGGAATAAAGCTTGCTTCCTATCAAATTTGGAAATAACACAGTTTAATTATTTTCTTGCCATGCTTGGATCAGCAGGTGAAAGAACACCTCAACCTAAAGATTAATTTGTTATATATTTCAACCCTGATAAATTGGAATTAAGCAGCTCAGTCAGCATCTTTATTCATAAATTGGTTTTTCCAGGGAGTACTAACAGATCCTCCAGGAAGTAGCCATAGATTAATATTTAGGTTATTTAGGTTTTGTGCATTTAGAGTTTTTAGTTTGGATTCATCTTGGCATATTTTTGAGATAAGGGAGATCATAATTGCTTCCTTCAATTATTTTTATGAATAACTAGATAAAATTCTTTACATCTATGGGATATTTAGCTCTTGTTATGCTCTGGATTTATTGCTAATAGTCTTATATTTTGATTCTGCAATTGCCACGTCTCATTGATAAATTTCTCCAATAACCTTTCAGCTAAAGTTCTTGCTTCTGGTAAATTCTGATTACTAACCATCCTACATATGGCCACTAAAGTAGTTTAATCTTACTCTCCTGCTCAAATTACCTGAGTGATTACTCTTTTGTAATATTATTTATAATGTTAGCTAATATTACTGAATACCAACTATATACTGTAGAAAAATGAAACATTTCATCAAGGTCAGACTACCAATTAAGAAAAAAAGGTGTCAATCATTTTAATTAGACAGATGGCATCAACGCAAACATTACAATAGGATAAAAATTTTAGCTCAGGATAAGCAAAGATAGTATTTAATTGTCCATAGTGCAGTTCTCAATAATAATAAAAAATGTATTAGTATTTTGCCCTACCTAAATCCAGCCTCAGAGATGCATAAAATATGAGGAAGATCAATAGACCAGAGGGAAAAATTGCAGCCCCTAATAGAAATGGGATAATGTCACAAGCAGGAGATAGCTTAGCAGAGAGTACATTATTTTTTTTCTCCCACATTTCATTGTTGTTATGAGTTGACCATTACTGAGGCTTTTCCCTCTGATGAAACAAAAATTAATATCCACATACTAGACAAAAAATAATAAAGTTAAATAGTCCATACTTGAAATTATGACAAAAATTTCTAGAATTAAAAATTCCTCATATTTTTAAAAAGTGGGAAAAAGATACGCACAGACATTTCTCTGAGGAAGATGTACAAGATGGCAAATAAACCTATAAAAAATGTTCAATATCATTGCCATTAGAGAAACACAAATTAAAACTGAGTAAGATAAAACTACATATTTATTAGATTGGCTGAAATGAAAATAGTGATAACACCAAATCCTGACAAACATATAAAGAAATTGGTTCACTTATACATTTCTGGTGGGAGTGTAAGTGGTAAAAGCACTCTGGAAAATAGTTTGGCAGTTCTATCTATCTATCAATCTATCTATCTATTTATTTATTTATTTAGAGTATTATGGAGGTACAAATGTTTTGGTTATATGAATTGCTTTTGTACTGCTTGACTCAAAGTTATAAGTGTGTCCATCCCCCAGATAGTGTACATTGTACCCTTTACATATGATTTCATTCATCCCTCCTCCCCACTCCCACCTGCATGATTTCTGTTGAGTTTTATTTCCATCTGTGCACGATTGCTGATCAGTTAGTTCCAATTTAACAGTGAGTACATGTGGTATTTGTCCATTCTTGTGATACTCAAGTTCCATCCAGATTGTTGCAAAAGTTATTAATTCATTTTTATGGCTGAGTAGTACTCCATAGTGTACATATGCCACATTTTATTAATCCACTCATGAATTGATGGGCACTTGAGTTGATTCCACATCTTTGCAATTGTCAATTGTGCTGCAATAAACATTCAAGTTAAAGTGTCTTTTTGATAAAAATTACCTTTTTTTTCCCCTTTGGGTAAATACCTGGTAGTGGGATTGCTGGATCAAATGGTAGGTCTACTTTTGGTTCTTTGAGTAATAGCCAAACTATTTTCCATAGAGGTTTCATTAGTTTGCAGTCCTACCAACAGCGTATAAGTATTCCTTTCTTTCCACATCCACACCAGTATCTATTATTTTGGAACTTTTTGATAAAAGCCATTCTAACAGGGGTTAGGTGATATCTCATTGTGGTTTTCATTTGCATTTCTCTGATGATTAGTGACATTGAGCATTTTTTCATATGTTTATTGGCAATTAGTCTACCTTCTTTTGAAAATTCATGTCTTTTGCCCACTTTTTAATGGAGTTGTTTGATTTTTTCTTGCTGATTTGCTTGAGTTCTTTGTAGATTCTGATTATTAGCCCTTTAGTGGATGTATAGCATGCAAATATTTTCTCCCATTCTATAGGTTTTCTATTTGTTCTACATATTGTTGAGCAATTGTTTCCTTGGCTGTGTAAAGGCTTTTTAATTTAGTCAAGTCTCATTTATTTATTTTGGTTGTTGCTGTGATTGTCCTTCAGTTTTTCTTTATAAATTCTTTGTCTAGGCCAATATCTAGAAGAGTTTTTCTAACATTTTCTTCTAGAATTCTTACGGTTTCATGTCTTAGATTTAGTTCTGTTATCCATCCTGAATTACACGAAGTCATGGAAATTAAACAACCTACTGCTGAATGATTATTGGGTCAAGGAGGAAATTAAGGTGGAAATCAAAAGATTCCTCAAACTGAATGACGAAGGGGACGCAAGTTACCAAAATCTGTGGCATTCGTAAAAAGGAGTCCTAAGGGGAAAATTCATAGCCTTAAATGTCTACATCAAAAAGACAGAAAGATCACGAATCAACAATCTAATGAATTGTCTCAAGGAACTAGTAAAGGAAGGGCAAACTAATCCCAAACCCAGCAGAAGAAAAGAAATATCTAAGGTCAGGGTGAAACTAAATGAAATTGAAAATAAAGAAACAAAAAAATACAGAAGATAATGAAACAGAGTTGGTTCTTTGAAAAGATATACAAAATGGATAGACCTCTCACTAGATTAACAAGAAATAGAAAGGAAAGGACCCAAGTAAGCTTAATCAGAAATGAAAAAGGAGATATTACAACTGATAACACAGAAATACAAAATATCATCTGTGAATACTATAAAAATCTCTATGTGCATAAACTTGATAACATTAAAGAAATAAATATATTCCTGGAAACACACAACCTCCCAAGGCTCAGTCAGGAAGAAATAGAACTCCTGAACAGAACAATTATAAGCAAGAATATTGAAGCTGCAATAAAAAAATCTTCCAATAAAAAAGTCCTGGAACAGATGGTTCCACATCCGAATTTTATCAGACCTACAAAGAATTGGTATGCATACTGCAGAAATTATTTCATAATATTGAGAAGGAAGGAATCTTCCCTAACTCATTCTATGCAACTAATATCACCTTGATAGCAAAGCCAAGAAAGGACACAACAAAAAAGAAAACTATAGACCAATATCTTTTATGAATATAGATTTAAAAAGCCTCAATAAAATCTAGCAAACTGAATTCAGCTGCATATCAAAAAATAATCCACCATGATCAAGTGGGCTTCTTCCAACAGATGCAAAGATGGCGCAACATAGGTAAATCCATAAATGTGATTTACCACATAAACAGAAGCAAAAACAAAGATCATATGATCATCTCAATAGATGGAAGAAAAAGCATTCGACAAAATTCGGCATCCTTTTATGACAAAAGCTCTTTAAACAAAATAGGCATAGATGAAACATATCTCAAAATTATAAAAGCTATATAGGACAAACCCACAGCTAGCATCATATTGAATGGGGAAAAGTTGAAAGCATTCGTATGCAGAACTGGAACAAGATAGGACGCCCACTTCCCGTCAATATGGTTTGAAAATTGTCTCGAAATGATGAATGTGTGGGAAAAGCAAAGACCAGACTTCTGTTCCCTTCTCAATTTTTCAGTCATTTTGAATACAGAATGAATTTTAATGATACCAGTTTTTCCTCTATGTCTATTTTATTTGTTGCATAGCATTAATTGCTTTCTGAAATTATTCTGTATCATTTTTTTTCTGCTCTCTACCACATCATAAGATCTATGAGATCGTGGACTTTTTCTGTCTGGTTCACTTCTTATCCCATGTGCATGTAATGGCATATAACATCCAATCACAAAAGAAGAATCAAAGAACATTATGGCTTTTGTGAATTATTTACAGGAGTGTCATATTTTATAGTTTTTAAAAATAGATCATATCTAGAAAGGGTATGTATTTAATAATTTATTCATTAACTCATTTAGTCACTCATGAAATATTTATCCAGCCTCTTTGAGTTATTTATAAATGCTTTCATTATTTAAAATAAATGGTACAACTTCATAATAAAATCTTTGCCATTGTTCTTTTACTATTCTAGAAGTAAAATCAAAAAGTAGATCTTTCTGTGGTTGTATTTTCAGCAGAAAAGCAAATGGTAATGTCAACATATTCAGTCAAATATTACTGAACAGAAAGACAGATCTTGTTAGTAATTTGAGCTCCTTACAAGTGTCTAGTTCTTTTATTTCTTGCAGGTACTTGGAGTATAGCACTTGCATGCCCTGTTGCCCTCAGATCAAGTCATGGGGCTTACTTTGGAGAAGAAAATACAAGTAAGAGTGATATATGCTCCTTCAAATGGAAGATTTAAGAGCTAGCTGGTGCACACTCCAACATGCTCCCTTTGAAATACAACTGATATTGTAAAGATCGTTTTGTATCTATATTCAGGTCATTAAATGTGAAATGTTTGATTCTGAATCAAAAGTTTAGTTTATTATATCTCAAGTAAGAAGCAGTGCAATTAATCAAAGTATGTGCCTAAATTATCCACACAGTTTGCCATCTTAACAGTGAAGAAGCCTGAAGAGCCAGTGGCTATAAAATCATGAAAGGTATTTTTCACAGCTCTTGAGAATCAAATATTTTTCCTTGAAAGAAGCAGCCCAAAGCCTGGAAGAAGTGGTAGTCAGTCAGTGCAAGGTCTGGTGAATACAGTGAATGACACATAGTTTTCAAATCCAGCCTTTGTAGTTTAAGCAGCATTGTTTGTGCAATATGTGGTCTTACAAGAGGATTGGCCTGTATCTATTGACCAATCTTGGCTGCTTAATTTCAAGCATCCTCATTATTTCATCCAATTGGTTACCATAGACATCCGCTGTAATTGATTGACCAGGTCTCCTGAAGCTGCAGTGGACAATATCAGCACTGGACCACCAAACACACACCATTAGCTTTTTTTGATGAATATTCAGTTTCAGACTGTGTTTTGGCACTTCATCTTTATCCAGCCATTGTGCCGAACACTTGTGATTATGAAAAATGATCCATTTTTCATCACGTGTAACAAGATGGTGTATAAATGGCTCACCTTTATGTTGTGACGGCAAAGAAAGGCAAGCTTTAAGACAATTTCTCTTCTGACGCTCATTTAATTCATGTGTGACCCATCTATCCAGCTCCATTGCCTTGCCAATTTGTTTCAAATGGTCCAATATTATTGGAATAGTAATGTCAAACCTTGCTCTGTTAATTCAGGCATAGGCTGAGATGAATTCGCTTCCACTACAGCTTTCAGCCCATCATTATCCACCTCGGGCTCAGGTCATCCACATGGCTTATTTTCAAGATTAAAATCACCAGAATGGAACTTCTCAAACCATTGACATACTGTGCATTCATTACCACATCCTTCCCAAACACTTTGTTGATATTTTGAGCTGTCTGTGCTGCATTGGTTCCACGATGAAACTCGTATTCAAAAATAACACAAATTTTTCATTTATCCATGGTTTCAAAAAATTGCTCTAAAAAATTTAAAAGATAATCACAAGGCAAAATGTGTGTTTGAAAGAATGAGGATGTACCTTCACAATAAAAAAAAAAAGAAGTGTCAAAGTGAAATGTCAGATATATCAACTGTCAAACTTAGTACTTAAGGAAATTGATATGCCATACATAATAACCTAATACATAGAAGCACTTAATCCCAATGTTGGTGGGATACTTCCTAATATGAGGAAAGGATAATATCAAAATTATAGGGGAGATAATGCAAATGAAACAAATTACTTCTAAAGTGAAACTATGCTTTTTAAAAATTCTTCCAGGTTTTTTTTTCCCAATTTAGGAAAACACACAGTACCTTATATCATAGCATAAGCACATATATATTCAAAATCAGCTTCTTTAAGCAAAGAATCTGCTTATTAACTATAAAAAATTACCTATGAATTTTGTATTGCATAATTTTGCTAAGACATGTATCTCTGAAGGATAAATTCCAACTTATGATCTTTAGAACATAAAACAAATGAATTGCATGGATATATTAGTACCTTACAGTTATTTTTATATTTAACATAAAGCTTCTTTCAGATTTTGTTTTAAATGTTATCATTTACATTTCCTTGAAAATATTCCACTAAACATGTGCCTAGCATCCCTCTCAATAACAGTTCATTTCTCTTTGTAATATAAACAATCATACTCAAGCATATGTTCTTATAGAAATGAAACAAATATTGAATGTTTTGATATAAGATTTTCTAAAGACGACAATCACATAAGCAATGAACATTGTCTCTATCCCTTCCTTTTTTTCTCCCTCCCTTTCCGCAAACTCCATTCAATCATGAAATCCTCCAGATTTGCCACATATATTTCTCTGCAATTCACAATGCGGTATCACAGATTCAGGTCGTTTTATTTCATTTGAAGTAAAACAACGGCTTTCACTTTATGCTTGCCCTCCATTAATTTTTTACTACAATAGCGATTAGTTGACTCTCCTGTTTTGACTCTGACAGTATCTCCCCACATCTCAAGGCAAAGTTCAACTTCTTTGGAACAGATCATATGGCCCTTCACAGTATTTTATCCCTCCTATCTCCAGCTTGATCTCTTTCCTTCTCTTTTGAACTGTGGTCCAGATGTACTGCAATATTTTCAGTTCTTCAAAATCACCATGCAGACTTCATGACTCCAACCATGTCCCTTGATCTGGGTAACTTCTACTCATCCCTCTGGTAGCAGCTTGCTATCAGTTCCTCTGTCAGCATTCCTGACCTCCCAAAGTTATCTTAGATTCTTCTCCAGTGTTCTCCCACAATACCTTATAACCACAACTATTGTGATACCTATCATACTAGAATGTAATGGTCTGCTTGGTTATCTACTCCTCACATGTTTTAAATTCTCTAAAAACAAGTACTCTCCTTGCATCCACCCACCCCCAATACCTTTATCAACTTAAGTGTTTGGCAGAGTCTTTGACATAATCTGAGCTCAGTACATATTTTGTTGATTACATGAATGAATTCTTGTTGTTTATTCATAATTTCTTTATAAATTGACATTAAATACAGAATATAGAATTAAACATTCATTTAAAATAAAGCCTAATCCCATAGTCTAGTCTTATTTGTTTGAGGCAAGGGAAAATCCCTATTCTTATGCCATTATTTTTAATTTATAATTTTATTTATCTGTAGAGCTAGGGTCAAAAGCTGAGTAGACATATAAAGCTTTTCATGACAGAGCTCTGACCTGCCTATCCAACCATATTTCAAACCAGACTTTATCAGCTACATTCCAATTATTCATACAATTACAGAGTCTTGCAGCAGTGCGGTATAGAGATTAACAGCAGGGCTTTTAGAATTAGACAAACAAGGGTAATAATCCAGTCTCCCAATGACCTCACTCTGCAGAACATGAGTACATAGCTTAACTTTCCTAAGATTATTTTTTACTTGAGCAAGAGAGATAAAACCAATTTCACAGAGTTTTTTGGTGTTTAGTATTATATTGGAATATCTTCCTAATTTTTAGTTTTATCTCTTCCCAAACCAATTAATAGTTTTAATTTTTCCTCATGTACCATTAGAAAAAAAGCAAAGACTGAGATATTAATATTGTACCATAATTGAATGATTTATAAAATAATGGATTGAGGGAAATATATCCAGAAACAGAAAAGTATTATACAAAATATATACATTGTAGGTGGAAAAGCAGATATATCCTCAAATATAGAAAATATTAAAGGAATAAAAATATAATACTTAACTATAGGGATGTATATTTATAAACACAGTAGTATATAAATTTACATTAGCATATTAATAACAACTGAAGCTGATACCAAAAAAGGGTTGAACATCTCAGTAAGCAATAACTGCAAGAGAAATTTTTTAAAATTATGTTATCTAGCATTAAAAAAAAGAAGAAAAAGGTAATGAAAAAGGCACAAGGCTCAGATGGAATTCATCTGAATTACATTTGTCAGACTCCAAGCAAGATGGCTTGGGTTTAAATCAGCTTCATCTTTTACTTAGCTCTGTGATCTTGAGTGAGTTATTTAACACCTTGGTTTCTTCATATGTAAGATTGAATTAGTAATAGTATCTGTTTCATTGTGTTGTTTTAATAATTACATAAGGTAACATATATAAATCACCTATAATGTGTCAGACTGTAGGATACAAATACTTTATATATGTGCATTTTGTGTATTATGTATGTATATTCTATGTGTTTTTATATGTTTATATATGTATATTTTATGTGTTTTTAAACACGGGTATTAAAAATTGGTAATGCCTTATGATATTCCAAATATTACCTTCAAATTTCTAACTTCTTGCTTCTATCTTTTAATAATTGGTTTCCAAAAGTTGAAGTACACTGAAACAACTTAAACACTCTGTGATCTTTCACATTTTTTCTTTGAACTTTTTAAAACAGAGAACAGAAGCTTAGAAAACATAGCAATCCATTATCAAGTAGTTGTGCTGCAGTAGTTATGTAATTTTACTGAAATCTCTCATGTTCAATATTTATTACTCAAAGAGTGCTTCAGCCATTTTAGGTAAATATTTTAACTGTTGAAAAGTTATCAGGTTTTTGGTATAAAAATAGTGTAAAAATATAGATGACTCCACACTTCAAGATAACTTAAGAAATTTAAAGAAATACATTTGAAAATGATAAGGCTAAACTAATAGTAATTTACAATTAAAAATTAAAAGAAGCAATTGAAAATGATAAATTCAAGACAACTCTGACAAGAATCATTCATTCTTTTTTTCTGTATCTATCTATCTATCTATATATAATCTTTTTTATTTCCACGTGGGAGTTGTAACAATGTTTTGATACTTCATACTACTTACTAGTCATACTCCTTAGTAAAGCACTGAATTAGTCACCAGAATACTACCAAATGTAAATTTTAGTTTACATTTATCACAATTAAGTAACCTTTCATACTTCATTAATAGGTTTCTTATAAATAACCTTAGAAATATCTAAAAAGATAAACCTAAGGAACTGTGCATACAATAAGTCTTCACTTAATGTCGTCAATAGGGTCTTGGAAACTGCAACTTTAAGCAAAACAACATATAACACAACCAATTTTACACTATGCTAATTGATATAAATAAGAGTTAAGTTATAACAGCATATTTCTGTCAAAATACATCACCAAATTTCTAAATGAACACTTCTAATATTAAACATAGAAATAAATGTGAGCTATACATACATTTTATAAAGAATAATAAAAACAAGTAAGATAATTATTTACCCAATAATTCCAGTTCAGGGTTGTGGGTGACCAGAGCCTATCCCAGCAGTTCTGGGCACAAGGTGGGAACCAACCCTAGACAGGATGCCGTCCCATCCCAGGGCACACTCACACACACACCCACACTCATTCAGACTGAGACCATTTAGACACACAATTAACTTAATGTGCACATCTTTGTGATGTGGGAGGAAATCGGAGAAAACCCACAGAGAGAAAGAATGTGCAAACTCCACACAGACAGTGGCTCTGGCTAAGAATCGATTTTTTTCTCATCAACATTGTAACGAAAGGACCTTAAACAAAATGACATTATTTGAGGACTTGCTGTACTTTGCTCAGAGGAGTAAAGAAAATATTTGCATTTGAATTAGTTCTCAGTCCACTACATAAATTTTAAAACTTGATATTTTAATAATCACTTATCTTGGAAATGCATCAATCCAGACATAACAAGGAGATATATTTCTGAAAAACTCAATAATCACCCATTACAACATGCAAACATTTATTACACAAATGGTTATTGAACACCATATGGCAAGTATGTGGTTGAAACTGTATTTTTAGTACTATTTTTCATATTGAAATCATATAAGAATGTTAGCATATGAATGAAAAAAACAAAAGATGAAACAGATCTGATCTCAGTCTCTTTAGGATAGTACAACAAAATAAAACAGTGGTTCTCAAAATGTGGCTCCAGATCAGCTGTATCAGCAGCACACAGGAAGGTGTTAAAAATACAGGGGCCCAACACAGATCCACTAAATCAGAAACTCTGGAGGTAGGGCCCAGCAACTGTTTTATCAAGCCTTATAGGTGATTGTGATGCACATTTAAGCTTGAGAACCACTGCTATAAGACAAAGAAAATAGTGTGTTCAATATATTAATAGACACAGGTAATAAAGTAAAAATTTAGACTATATATATAAATCTGTATTCAAACAAGCAACTTGTATAATGTTGAAGCACACACATACAAAATAACAACTGTTACAAACTCCATACTCCTAGTCTGTTTCAAATTTTGATCTTTTTTTTTTCATTGAAAGTTGTTGAATGAATGACTGTTTTCCATTGAATGCCACCTTCCTAGTCATCATATAAGACCCTGAACATATATTGGTCTATTGGATAGTTTCTTTGATTTGGATCAAAGTCTTAGAATTCATAATAACCATGTATTTACAATCTGTAAAAGAAATAATTTAGACATTTAAGAAGTGTTCTTACATCAAAGGAAATATATCAGTCTTCACTTCCTTAACAAAATATTGATTTAAGTGGACATCCAGGATAACTCAGGTCAATTTAATTATACTTGTAATCAGTTGACCCTGAAATAATAACTCATCTACAATCTTTTTTTTCCTCCCCCTATTATCCTCTTACCTTAATTACCTTAAGAAAAAAAGCAACACCAATTTGTATCTGGCATTTTAAAAATTTAGGATGTTTTCATCTTTTAAAATTTTGTCTAAAAGTACAAATGCCGACCCCCACACAGACACAAATGCATATTAACACACTTTTTTCTTAGTTTCCATGAAATTGTCAGATTTTTTTTAACTTTCAGTTCTTTGTTTTTGTTGGAAATTCCATCACTGCTGTCTTCAAATGGTAAATTTATGTCTCTATAGTTTTGCCAACTTCAGCTCTTATGTTTAATGCTTTTGACCTATAAATTTACATATTGAAGAGGAAGTGTTCGCCCAAGTTTTATCACATATTCCTAACGAGGGTAACTTCGCTTGTTCTATGGTCTCCTATCACTCAAACTTAACAAGTCCAAATTTGAGAATATGAGCATACTTACAAACTTATTTCTATCAATAATTTAATACTCCTTCGCTTCAACCTCTTTGAGGTTGCTCATTTTCCACTACATTCAGGGTCAAGAAAAAGGATAAATTTAATTAATTTTCCCAAGGAGTATTGCTGAACAGAAAAAAATCTGTACAAAAGGCCACAGACTCAGAAAAACTCTTCAGAAAATACATGGACTTTTCCAAGACAAGGTACCCTTATTTTATAGAGCCTTCTACATCAATCATAGATTTATACCTCACCCAGGTCTTTCAAATTTACTGTATATTTATCTCTTCTAATATATAAGACTGTGAAATTAGTTTTTGCAGGAAAGAAGCAGATATGGGTGGTGTCCTTCATTTGGAAGATGGAGATAACTTCACTTTTTACCAACTGGCTTATGGCTTAGTTCTTTTCCAGAGCCAAAGAAACCATTTACAAAATGGTTTCTCTACATTTCCCTGTGTCCCTGGCTCCCTCTCTTAATCTTTCTATAATTGATGCTTTCCAGAACATTCACTACAGAGACTGAACTGAATGGCAATGAATATAAAGTCACTGTCCTTGTCAAATTTTTTCCTCAAAACTACATCAATATTCAAGGTCTGCCTATTTCAAGTTTCTTAATTCAATTTCTTTTCCTCTCCCCTTTCACTATTCTCATCTAAATCATTAATTAGTACATATCTCAAACATGTGCCTAACAGTGGTCTCAGTCTCTATTGTAATGTTATTCAATACACATTGTATAGTATTATCAGATTAATCTATAGAAGACGTTACTTTATTCATGATTTAAAACAATACAAAGAATTAAGATTATCTATCAAATCTCCACATATTTCCCTGGACTGGCATGAAATGCCCAATTTCAAATGATTTTTCCAAACAGTTCTCCCCGCAAAATGTGTCCAATTGTTTCAAATAAAGCACATATATTATTGCAATTTCACTTGTGTCTTATCTTACCACTCTCCTTCAGCATCTTTAGACTGAGGCATAGTTTTAAGCCTTTAATAAACAATAATAATTATGAATTATTTGCTAAAATAACTTCTAAAATGTTTTCACTAGAAGGAGAATATTTCTATTGCAGCAACTATTTTAGCAAGACATTGATGGTAATACTTCTTAATTTTATAATTCTTGGTAATTACTATTATGATTAATTTATTCAAAATTTTTTTGACTGAATGGGTGAGCAAATGAATAAGATAATTCTAAGCATTTTAATACATCATGACTTAAAAAGATAGAAACAGGGACAATTAAGGTATTTTATTCAGTAAAATATCCTACTTTCCAAAGAATCAAAAAGACATACTCATTTTACAACTCTATGGCAGAATATAAAAAGGAACCTGTACCAAACTCTAAAATCTTTTATTATTTAAAAGTACAATTGCATATGTTTCAAAAAGAGTCAAATAAGATATATATTGTTTGGTATGTTTAGATAATTTAGGAAGTTTTGCTTATTTCTTAATTCCTTAAGTACCAGGAAAGCAGACAGTCACATAACCTTTTTCTGTTTCCTGTTAAGCAACAAATGAAGCAAATAATTGGAGGCTAGTATCTATCTAAAGAGATTAAACAACTGCTTAGCTGAGCCTAAAAAGAATAACTTTAGGACATTAAGATTTTGAGAAAACTTTTTCCCACAAATTATTTTTTTAGCTTCCCATATTTGTTCTCTTTTTAAGTTTCTTAAAGCAATGATTCCAGAATTTCAATGTTTTTTCCTAGATACACTAGAAAAAAATGTATAAGTCAACACTGAAATTCTGAGACAAGGTTCCTGATCAAATGTAGACTATAAATTTTAATCAAAGAATCAGCTAATATTATCGTAACACTGAAAGGAATGCTGGGTTGTTTACCAGCCCCATTCAGCTGTGGGTTTATTAACACAGCAATGATTCTATAATCCTATTAAATTTAAGAATAGGTAATGAGATTCTAAAGGTTTCAGGATCAAAAACAAAGAAGGGCCTTTGGAACTGAATTTGCCATTAGTCTTAAATAATCTAATTTGTTTTCCAGACTTCATCTAATATAAAAATACATTGTATAATTGAGGCCATGTTTGATATTCACAGGGGAGATACGTTGTACCAGATAACCTAGGTATTTTATGGATAGAAAAAATATTTGCATCTATAAGTCTATAACAAAAACATGGCCTAAAATAGTAAGACATTAAAATCACAAGATATGTAACACAAATTAATAATCCTTTGATGAAAACTTGATATCATAGTCAAAGACATAAATGCGATTATTAGAAATAAAATCCATGTTTTTTAAAATTTATGTTGCTTAGGCCATATTACTAATATGATTCATTTAAACCATCCAGGTTATGTTGACTGTATTCAAAAGCTCATTGATTTAAGATTCTGAGGTAGTTTGGGAGATTAAAAAGGCCATATACATGTAATATAAAATCTTCCTTAGAATGATAATAAGATAAGAATTCAAGAATGATTTTTTAAATGCTGGTATCTAATTACATCCTAAGACAATGTTGATATCTTAATTTTCATACCTGGGGAAGAAGAAATCTAAATTTTCTAAGATAATATAGAAAAAGAAACCTACTACATTAATATTTTTATTTCCTATTATTAAATAGGTATTTTTAAGAACTACATCAATTTTCAATTTTATTGTATCTAGAATGCTTTGCCTTATCATCCTAAATTTTTGTGTATAAGTGTATTTCCAAAGGAAATGTTGCTTATCTAGGCCATTTCGTATGTAAAGATTTTTCATGCAAGGGTTGAGTGTGAAAAATATTGTAGTGGAAAAAGGCAGTGTGTATATATCCTCCTACTTTTCTTATACTCCATCTACAAACAGCACCTTCCTGTTCACGTTGGTAGAATACTACAAGGCTGTTACTCTGTACTGAGACATCCCCAAAAGATACGTCAAAGTTTCTCTCCCATGGGAGATATAGTATCTGAGTAAAATTATCAATTAGAATAGAGTATCATAAAAAAGCACCCTAGAAAAAAAGAACATTTGTTTATAAATGTAACAGAAAATCCTAACAACTCAGAAGCTCAGAAAAGAATGCTATGGCAAGTGAAGAGTTAGCTTCAGAAATTGAGCAAGGGAAAGGTTTTGTTTTTTGGACCATGGTTTATAACACCAGAAATACATTTTTCTCTAGTGGATAGAATGCATCTCACAAAACCTGGGAAGAACGGTATTAGCAGCCAACTTACTGATCCGATCAAGAAGGCTTTAAACAAAGACTTAAAGTGAAAGAGAAAAATGTGAATCAATAAAATGGATCTTATGGAGGACAATAGGTTTGAACTAAAAATAATTCACGGTGAAAAAATGTCTAGTAATTACTTTGTGAAAATCATGGCTGAGAATAATGCTTAGGGTTAGGATATGCAGTATACTAAATAAAACTAAAATAACAAAAATATTAGACATATTAAGCTCTTGAAATGCACTCTTTTTTTTAATCTTTATGCAACCCTGGCAGATTAATATAGGAATTGCCACAACTGTTTGTACAAGGAGTGCCCTGCACAAGAGTACCTGGCCTGGAGGACAAGTGGGGGAAATAGTCCACTTCATACTCCAAGTAATTGCTAGGCATAATCTTCAGTTTATGGGCTAAGAAGCCAGGCTTCGATATATTCAGAAACATACTCAAGGTTATGAAGCTATAAAATGATGAGGCTAGATTTACTAAAATTAGAAACCAGGCATGTCCGGAATTCATTATTTTAACAAAACATCATAGAAAAGGGAAAATTATACGCTCATACCTACACATATATAATTTATTCTAAAGAGACAAAGTAGGAGAAAATTATCTAACTAATTTGTTCAAAAGGAGAAACACAATGACTGGGAAATGTGTGTCACTGCATAGAAGGGAATTATATACCAGTTTTATGATCAAGAAATGTAAAGACTGCAATTTAGAGGAGATGTTCATGTTAGGAAAGGAAAATAAAGAGAAATTATCACTGCAAAATGATATGGCAATCCTAGCAAAAGATATTACAGAAGACAGTTTGCTAATAATGAGTACAAGATACGGACAAGAAAAGGATTTAATTAATTGGATCCCTCTTGGGAGGAATTCTAACTCTGCTAAAATCTGTCTTCTATTTTGAGGGTGAAGAGACTATAGCGGTAATTACTTTTCTGTTAAATTGACTTATAGAGAAGGATTCTGACTTGTATAAACAACAGAGACCTTGGGTAGAAACAGCATTTGAGGCACAGCAGAGTAAAGGTGAGGGATAATGAGCAGGGTTGGGTAAATTCCACATACTTAAAACAGGCAGTCCTTCAACTAGTAATGGGAAGTTATTCAGAGACCCTGAGAAAGCATAACTGAGGAAGAAAGTGAGAAACCAAAGACAAAATTATGACAGTATGATTGCAAATAAAACTATAACCAGAAAATAGGAAAGGACACCTAAAGAAAACAATTTTATTTTACAAATCAAAATTTAGTCATAGATTTTCAGATTTTTGACAAGCATGTATAATAAAAAATGACCAAACAATGTGGCAAGGATTTGAAAAAAGAGTGTAAGGTGTGTAAAGTCAAAAATGCTTATGCTCCAGATATGAAAGATTTAAAAACTATTAGCTATATTAAGAAAAGGAAATGAAAAAGAAAGGGATAAGTCCATCAACTGAGAGAGAAAGAATTGCTAATCCGTTTTATTGTTGTTTTTAATTTCTCTATCAAAGAAAATCATAGAATTAGAACAAGTAGAACAATTCTGATGTGGATTTGGATTTACTCAGATTTACATAGGGACCAATGTAAATAAGGGATTACGAGAGGAACATTCCGAATGGTCCACCAGGGTCTTCTGTTATCAATGACCTGTGCACACTTAAGCACTTAGGCAAGAAAGCAGTAATTATCATGCCAAGATGTTTTCACTAGGAAAAGGCCTTTTACTCTTTTGAAATTCTTAAACAGGTAGGCTAAGAGTATTCAATTTGCAATGTGTCTTAATGTGAATAACGTATATTGCAAGGTCTTTTATTGTAATCTTGTGAGTAAGATAGAAAAAACAGTGGTTTTTACATAGAACAGCTGAATGGATTGTTGGAGGTTGACCAGTCTTTCTCTAAGCAAATTTTGTCCTTTCTACTGTCCCGACTTAAAATGTTATTCTGTGATTTAGTTAAGGAAGTGGAACACATACTTTGCAAATCTGTGGAAAATACAAAATTATACGGGAGTGCTAATAGATTATGTAGTAATCAAATAAATCTACAAAATGTTTTATTATATTGAAACAGTCATCCACATAATATGCTAACAAGAAAGGAAGACTTAATTTACATTTCAAAAAATATCATTTTATACCAACAAATGTAAGTGACTTTAACACTGGTTCATTTGAAAAAGATAAAATTTTTCCACATAACCATAATTTTAGGAAAATGTCATGCTTTATTTTCTCTTCTTGTTTTACTAAAGTATCTTTATTCTTCAGACTTATTAAATTAGCTTTTAAAACATTCTACATATATTATACCTTGAAGCTTTAAAGTAAAAATATGTAAGACTTCCTTCTTTGGAAACAAGACAAACAATTATGCAATATAGGTGAGTGTGAACACATCTTAAATAAGTGCCTCTTACGGCAATTGTATCATGTAATTTTTCTAGCTATTTAGTGATGAAGGATCTCAGAAGGCTCAAAGGATGTTGCTTTAATGTGTCTATTGTCATAGTGGAAAGTGTGTAAACTAATTTCAAAGACTTTTAAGTACTTTAGAACGATTCGTATAGAGTAATACACATACTGGAAATATATAAATATATTCTGGAATTCATGCAAAATGATTAAAAAATTACAGCAACAAAATCTTCACAGAGGACTACAAAGAAAAAAAAAAAGACATTGATTAAATTTCTCACCTGCCTTATACCCAAACGGTATGCAACAATCCGATCCACTGCATCAGGATTCATTTGTGTCCACTGTAGACTGTAGGAATAAACACGGTGTCTGTTCTGCCACACAGGATTGTAGGTGTCATAATAGAATTCTGGAGCATAGGCCTTTCCTGAAAACAAAAAACATGCTTAAATTTGAATGATGACATATTGCAGATTAAATATACTTATTACTCTCTTTGGCCCTTTTACCACTTTCTACTATAGGTTTTATAAGTAATTGTTCTATTGAAAAGTTGTATTATTAAAATCCAATCAATTTTCTGAATACGGTTTGAGAATAAATGCAAGAATATTTCCCAGTTGATTGGATGAACAGTGTGAGAAGAAAATAATAAAGGGTGATTCCAAGGTTTTTGACCTAACCAGCAGGAAAAACGGAATTTCTGTCAACTGAAAGGGAAAACTATGGGAGTTTCAAATTTGGGGGAGAAGATCAGGAAGTCATCTTTAAACAATTTGAGTGATCTAAATGAAGACAGCAAGTATGCAGTGGGATGTAACTAGTTTGGAACACAGAAGAGGTCAGGACTGGAGATATAATCTTGCTTCCCATAGGCATACAGATAGAATTTAAATTTAAGCCATGATATTGATGAGATCACCAAGGGAGTGTAAGTAGATACAGATGATGAAAGTCTGACCACTCACTGGGGTAATCCAATGTGTAGAGCTATGGGAGGAGACATGAACTAGGCCTGAGATGGAACAACCAGTAAAAGGAGAAAACCAAAAATGCGGTATCCTAGCGGTCAAAAGCCATATATTAGTAAGTGAGTGATCAACTCTTCAAAAAAAATTAGTGAAATTGAAAATTTGTGTTTGTATTATCTGCAGCTTTGGTCAATAAAGTTGAACTTAAAACTTAAAACAATAATTTAACAAAAGACACGGCCAATGAAAAAAGGAGCTTTGATTTAGATTTTCAGGATATGTGAAGTTCATATAGTATATATACATATATAAACCATCTCAGTTTTTTTCAATTGCCAAAATGAAATCTATGCAGACCATTTGGAATTATACATCAAACTTCCCAATATTCTTTAATATAGATATTTTTCATTACCAATAGCATAGTTATTTAATAATTCAACAATATTTAGTGAAAGCCAATTCAGTGCCAAGCAGTGTACTAGGGATACAATTAGGGATATAATAACAGAGGAGGTGTGGCCTCATTCCTCATGGAAATTGATTACATTTTCTTAGACTTTGCAAATAGCTTTACGGTTCTTTGTAATTCATACTGGATACATTGAAAAGTTGTATATTTATCATCACTCATTCAGCACCTTTTTCTGTTTTTTCTTCTTTTAAATTATATTAAATACTCAATGTCCTTATGTGTTTTTCACTGTATGCAGGAACTTCTTTTACCTGCTTTTCTTTTTTCTTCATCATCAGCCACTGTCATCTAAGGGTTGCAGAAAAGCTAATCCATAAACATTTACATCAGATAATTAAAGGGTGGATTTTGAACACTAAGAATATAAATGATGATTTCTATTACCCTGAAGAGTTTCACCAGTGATGGTAAATGAACTGAATTTAATATTTGACAGATTTACTAGTAAAATTAAATACATTGAATTAAATATTTCAATTTTGGTAACATTTGGCAAAGTCTCCTACATCAAAACTGTATGGATTTTTAAAAATTTTCTATGAATATTCATTTAGTTAAATTGAAAATGGATTATCAAGTCTACACAAAGAATCCCTCGTAAAAGGGGTTTTTACAAGAGCTATCACTTTCATTTATTTTTGGCTTTTATCTTATATGATATTTTTATTTATTACTAAATGATAGCACAAATTCACGTTCGCAATACTTAAGAGCAAAGTTCAGATGAGAGGAAAACTGTACACTAAATGAAAGAATCAATACTCAAAACATTCTCGACAACTTGTATTTAAAACATAATTGCTCAAAATAAAATTGAGGAGGTGAATTTAGTAGTAAATGAGACAAAGAGCTAGGGGTTTCAATTAAAAATAAGCATCCAATACTTACAAAAAACTAACAGGCTGCTTAGGTGAGAAATACAAAACTAGAGTGTTTTCACTGGAGAGTAGCATCTATATTGAATTAGGGAGGTGAAAGTCTAGTGTTTTTTTGTTTGTTTGTTTAAATGGGGAGTAGGTGTTGTTTTTGTTATTTAACAAAGGAGGAAACTTAGATTTGTTCTAAGTAACATATTCTTAATAAAATGAATGATGCATTCATTCATTTAAAGAGAAACAAGGAGAGAATAAAGTCACATGCAGGGGCTATTTAGCATGGAAAAGAAAAGGAGTATCTCTCAAAAGTGAGCAAATAGAATTTTCTAAGAGCTGAAAATCTATCACAGAGAAAGAAAATCAGACTAAATAAACCCAGACTAAATGTTAGCAGATTTATGAAACAAGATGAATGCCAGTGATTGCCTAACAAAAGTGTACATATTTTGACTTAGAAATGTTCTACTAAAGATCTCTGAATGTGGAATGTTCCACCTCAATAGACTGACTTTCCCTTCACTAGAGGTATTTACTTAATACATAAATAGCCATTTATTAGGGTGGAGATGAGTAGCTGCCCACAGATGACCATTAAAGTACCTTTCAGTCCTGAATCTGTAGGGTGAAGTGAAATATTTGCCATCTGTCAAATTGGATTTGATATGTTAACTAATTTTATGCTAACTATGGTTTAAATATTGAAGAACCAGCACTTCTAAACTATCGAATGACATTGCAGAAGTTTTCATCTTGAAAAGCCATATATTTATTATAAAGAATGATGTTTCCCCAAATTTAGTATACATAAATATGAATTTGTCTCTAAGGCAGGGCCCTGGAATCCAGATATTTTACAAATACCCTAGGATATTCTGATGTAAGGAAATGTAGACCATACATTTTGCAACGTTTTTAAAAAGCTGAAATTTCTCTCCTAAAATTATCTCCAAGTGCATATAACAAAAGAAATCAAAATTAATTCTAAAGTTACAAGAAACATCTCTTTGATCTCCCTGCTTGAAGGATGACAGCAGCAAGAGTAAGAGAGGTCAGGTAATGGGGGTGGAGAGAAGGCGAATAGAATGGTGACAGGATAGCATAGTCTGAGCATTTGAGAAAGCAGACATCCTAGAATAGTTGACTTTCTGGACTGCCAGGCTGGTAACTGGCTGCATGACATAAATACAAATTGCCATTATGACAGTAAGATTGTTATTTAAATGAATACTTTTTAAGTTATTGAAATAGAGTGATCCAGAAGTTAAAAAACAGATCCTCTTGACCTTGTGAATAATTTGAATTTGTTTATCAAGATTTATTTTCAAGGTAGTAAAAAAATTAAGCTCCAATTTAGACCTCATTTAAATATTACAAATACATCCAATTTTACTGTAAAATTCCATCATCATCTTTATATTTAATCAGAGACTATTACAAAAGCTTTCCAACATATTCATGTAAATATGTTTTTGCTTTTAAGATGGGATCTCACTACGATGCCCAGGCTGAATTCAAATCCCTGGCCTCAAGTGATCCTCCCATCCCCTGCTACTAAGTAGCTGGGACTACAGGTGTGCATCACCACACCCAGCCTAAAATACTTTATTTTATCTGCATTGGGTAAATCATATGTAATACTTTTTCATGGTGTGTTAGATTAGAAAATACAATAGAGATTATTCTAATATCTCATATTACAGATGAAGAAATTAAGTATAGATTGGAGATGGTGATAACATATGGAAGATAATATAAATAAATAATCAAATACAATAAGAGTCATTACGAGTTCAACTTTGCATCATGAAATTTTAAAAAAATGTTTTATTTTAGGTGAATAATTATACTACTTTAGAATTAAAGGTAAAAAAAGGTTTTAAGATAGTGCATAAATAGTATTGACCAGTAGTAAGTAAATACTGATCAGAAATAAATTTTAGCAGTTATGGTTCAATATATATACGCTTGCCTATGTCTCAGAGCATACTTTGTACTGAACCTCCTTTGGAAAAAACCTTACAAAAGTAAAATGCTGCCTAATTTCATTTGACAATTTGAGAATGCATCTTAAAATTAAAAAAAAAATACACACTTAATTTTCTTCTCAGGTTTCAGAGCTAATCATATTTAATGTGTACACACTCATTTGAAGAAACACACAGTAAAATAAAGGAAACATCCTTATAATAATTTTGGGCTTGGACATCCAAACATGACATCTACTGGTTGAACAGGGAAAGAATTCATAATTTCTTCCTTTTTTTTTTTATACTGCAGGCATTTTCCTTCTTTTTCCAGTAAGTATATCAAATATCAAGAGAAGTTTCTTATTTTTTTACTTTCCAGTTTTATTTTTATACAGTGTTGTTTTAGTTTAAATCTTTTCAGATTAACTGATCTAAAACTGTATTCATTATCTAAATTGGGAAAGCATTTTTAGATTTGTTATATATGATTGTATATAAATCTTGGATTTTAAAATATTCTTAAAATTTATAGATAGAAAAAATGTGTGTTGTTCAAAATATCACTTAGATTTATACAAAAGTACAGGTGTTTTATTTTGCAAAAAGCTTTTGAAAATGATCACATTGAGGTTTCAAAAACAATTTTATGCATGAACCTCAAGCATAAAATAAAAATCATTACCATTCCCATTAAGAACACTTAAAATGTGCTTGGCTAGATGAATTGATTTTAGTAAAGTCAATACAGTTTTTGAAATAAAAACAAAGAGAAATTGTATAATAGTGGTCAGGACTACATATGCTGCTTTTGAAAGCAATTCACATTTTGGAAAATAGGCTATAGGAAGATAAATTTAAAATAGCTAAATTTGGTTTAGAAAATGATTTACAGGGCATGCTTACATATGTGAGGGCTATCTGTTCATTTTTCACTTCATAGAAGAGATATTAAGTAATTAATGCATATCACTTTCCCGGGCAGTGCTGACAAAATATGGATAAATAAAACAAGCCCATTTTGTCTCAGACTGCAAGATATGGAAAATAAAAACCCACACACAACAACAAATTCTGATATATTTACTGGTTTGAAAGAGTCACTGAAACAAGAAAAAATTCACAGTTTTTATCTAGATATGCTAGATGTAATAATAACAAACATCTTTTTACATGTATACCTAAACTTGAAAGCAAGAAAGGGAATCCCCCAGGGATTAAAAAAACAGAACTGAAAAAAGAGTGCTGAATAAGAGTTTGGAGAGAAAAAAAAAATAGTGTTGGTCTTTGTACCCTTGGATTTTTAGGCCTGAGGAGATAAGGTTAATAGGCCACTGAAAGATGAGAAGTTGGAAATGAAGCTACCACATTTAAACAAAATCTGTAAAAGCTATATTCTCAGATATAGGGTATAGTAGAAAAAATATTGCCTGTCACCGGTAAAGGAAGATGACAAAAATATTCACATTAACATAAAAAAAATTGGCTAGTGATACCATTGGACTGCTTGAGAAGAGCCAATGTCAAATTGGTCTTGAAAGACATACTGTCAACTGGGTGCACAGAATTCCTTCAGATCAAATTGTTCCAAATCCGAATGAATATGAATTCAAAATCCAACATTACAAACACATAAGAAAATGTTCACTGTGGGTGACTAACAAGGCAAATAAACAGAAAGATTAGACTTCAGATAATAGAAACATGAAATAGAATTTATAAATAGCATGCTTGACATGATTGAAGTCATACAATGGAGAAATGTAAACAAATACCATAGAACCTTCTATGAAAGAATAATGAATACTTTCTATTGGGACCAAGGATAGCTTCGTGGGAGAAACGTCTGACATTTTTTTGACCTGAAAGGAGGAGAAATTCTGCAGACAGACAAGGCTGGCTCACAGAAAGACAAAGAAGGGAAGAAATAAAGTATCACCTTAGGTGGAGAAAAATGAATATAATATAGGTATTGGAGGAAGAACTATAGGATCTGGTGGTTATAACATGCAGTGCCCATTTTCTCTACTAAGCTTCTGAAGAACAGGGATAGAATAGTACCATTAGCTTTCATCACAATGGCTGACACAGTGGATGTGTATGAATAAGTCAAGAGAAAAATAGGTCAGGGCTTATTTGTGAAGCACCCTGCTTGATATGCTAAGATGTTGAGTACCTACTCTATAGTCCAGTTATTCTGAAATTATTTTAACCAGTACTCACGTAAGTGGAAGAAGAGATTTTATAGTGGATCCACTGATTTTTATTTCCTAGTGTGAAAAGAACTCAGTGAAAGCAAAGTTGAAAATAATAGTCAAAATGGTAGTAAGGAAATAATTTCACAAAAAAAACACTTGCAAAGTATCAACAGTAGTGAAACCTAACTTAAAACTTCTCAGTTGTGTAAAATGTATATTGATTAATACAACAGCAGCTACTGAAATTCATGCCAAACTTAAAACAAACACTGATATACACTGATATTAAAGAAAAAGCCTTCTAAAAATCATGGGAATCACAGCTCTCAGCCTGTATGTAATTTTAGTAGAAACTAATCAATATAGTCCAGTGACAAAACAAAAGAAGACCAAAAAAAAAAGAAAAGAAATGGGGATGTTCCTAAATTTTTACTCAGGAAAATGATGTAAATTCCCTTTATATTTTATAACAATAACTGCTGGGAAAGAAAAAAAATGTTTTGAGTGGATGAAAAGTCCTGGGCAGGAAACTAATATGAAGATGCTGCCTATAAAAAAAAGACATGTGGTTTGAGGAATGAAGAAGAGCTGATAAAGTAAAAAGCGATTGCACATAAGCAGCTGATGAGCACTTGTCCTCTGACTGGACACTGAGAGTAGACTTCTAAATTTTCAGTCTTCAGAAACTGAATGGACACCAGAGTCTCTGAGGTGGAAAATGACTTTATGCATCTCATCCAAGAAAGGGAGTGTAGAATTACCTCTTGGGGTTCTGTCTTTGCAAAAGCTTATCATTTTGATCCAAAGCCATGTAAAAGTTACTGTCATGAAAATAAGGGCATAAAGAGTACTTTGAGAATACAGAGTTTTAATTCTGTGAAGTCAAAGGAAAATTTTTTTAAAAATCATTGTATTCATCTATGTTACCTATACTTATCAGTAAGTTGTATGGCATTTAATATTAGGCCTTATCACATTAAAAGTGGTAAGTTTTGTAAAGTAATACAAAAATGATTACCAATTTGATGGGTTGTACCCATTCTTATTTAGCTTAAATGGTGATAAATTAATTTGAAGAAGGAATAAAAAATATTAAGTATGTAAATATCACTTAATAAAAGGATATATTGCATCTAATAAAAAATCTTAGAATTAAGATAAATGTCACAGCAACAATAAAAATGAATATTATCAAGAGTTGGCTCAACAGTGATAACTTGTCAATATGTATGCAAGAAATAAAAACATACCAACTAAGTAATACAACTGTGAAGTCAATGACAACATCTCTCAAAGACTGTTTAGACTTCATTTTAAAAACAAATGCCCTATGTGTGTAACAATTTATAACCTAACTAAATCATTTAGGTCAAGTGCCTTTGTGCTTGAGACAGAGAAGTATTTATTGATGCTGTGTCTTCCCACGTGGGGACAACTAATTTTTTTAAAATGATTAGTCAGTGTCCAGACGTTATTTTAAAATTTCAATGTAACTGGTTTTATTTATCCCTTATGTGAATTCATTTTCTCCTGTTGGAGTCAGACCTGTGCAAACCACATTAATGTAGACTGCCCAGTAACCACATTCTAGCACCAAAGAGCTTCCTTAGAAAGTATAGCCCTGGAGAGCAGGCATATTGATTGGTTAAGCAATAAAGCTATTGGTATTGTCAATCTTTACAAATCACTGGGATCTCCATAGAAAGCCTTTAAATCTGCTCAGACATAAGATACAGTTTCTTTGATTACAACATTATTATTTCTCTTTTGGTTATAAATTTTCAAAATAAAACCGCTAAATAAATAGGTTTCTCACTCTCGAAAAATGATTTTGTTTAAAACATTATGTATCAAGGTAGTACTCCTATTTTCAACATAGAAAAATTTAAAATAATAAATTTTAGCATCATTTAAAAAACATCCAATGACTAGAACAATACTTTCAACGAATACATAAATTTACTTTATGAATTGATAAATTTGTAATAATATATTTAAAGCATTTTTATGAAGAAAATACACCAGTGGAAAATGTAAATGAGCTTTACGGGATTTACGGAAAGATTCATCTATAAAAGGAAGCCTTGCTCACTCATCTGTGCCTCTTTCCTCTCTTGCTTCTGCAGATTCATCTGTCAGATTGTCTATTGTTTATAACTACTATGGTTCATTCTAATAACATTGAATTTCAATCTTATCATTTCACACCAACTAAAGCCTTATAACTCAGTATTTATTGAATAAATCAATCAGTGAACTTTTCTACATGATTCCATTTCTCTTGAACACATTCTAATGACTCAGTATGCCAGGAACTGAATATTTCTAAAACCGCGGGTTTATCTTCACACACCTGGATCCCATAAACCAAAATACTTTGCTCATGCAATTCTTCTTTGCTTTTCCTTACCCATTTTGATACCTCAATCATGACTATCCTTCCTTCCTTTAGTTATTCTTTCTGCTATGATCATCATTTATCCCATAATACTTAGCATGTAATTAGGAAAACACATTGTAATGTTATTCAAATACATAAGAATTCCCAAAAATATTTTGTATAAAATTACTTTTATTTCTCACTAAGACATAAATGGGCCCTTTCCCAGATTTAGACATAACATAATTAGGTCTAGCAGAGGGCAGTACACAATGCAAAGCAATTACAGCCTATTGTTTCAGAGTAACCCTAATCCTAAAGTTTCAGTCCTTACCTACATTACAAATTTTTAAAAATTGAGAATTATGGTGCAGTAGATAAGTTCTCTAAGTAAACCTTGCTTTTCTTTAGTTGTAGCCATTAAATAGATGTAACGCTATAATACTAAGAGTAACCTTCCCTAGGTATGCCTATATTTTTAGTAATGTTAGTCCATCATTTAAACATTTAGGACAATTTTTGCAAAGAGAAAATACAATAGGATTATTAGTCTAAAAGTAATATAGCACTTATATGTTTTATTTCTCATTCTAGTTTAAGACATTATTTGGAGAACTTTTATAAGGTCATGTGAACATAAATATAAATATAACATAAATATTTACACATGAGGAAGGAAAACATTTCTCAAGCAACTCCTTAATTTGTTCCCTTCCTCCTCAAGGATGCTTGAGGTGATGTTGCCCTTAACCAGACCACCTTCTAAGCCAGGTTTCAGGAAACTTTTCTGTAATAAGTTAGATAGTAAATATTTTAGGCTTTAAATCATGTCATAAGATATCTGATACAACTATTCAACTATGCCATTGTAGGGAGAACGACAATGTTATAAGATATCTGGTATAACTATTCAACTATGCCATGGTAGGGGGTATTATGCCTTAGGTAATGCTAGGGATCCAGACGGATGACTAGACACAGGTAGTAGGTGCCTCCTCCATGGAGAAGAACCAGAAGTGTTAGTAGAGACTCACATTTTGAACAGATCATCTAGGATGAAAGTTGACCTCATAGAAATAAAGAGTAGAACAGAGGTTACTAGAGGCTAGGGAGGGTAGGAGGAAGACGGGGACAGGAAGTGATTTAAAATTACAGCTAGATAGGAAGAATAAGTTCTAATTTTCCATAGCACTGTAGGATGACTATAGCTAACATTAATATATTGTATATTTTCAAATATCTAGTACAGGGGATGTTGAATGTTCCCAACACAGAGAAATGATAAATGTTTGAGATGATAGTCATGCTAATTATCCTGTTCTGATCACTATGTGTTGTATGTATTGAAGCATCATTATATACCCCATAAATATACACAATTATTATGTGTCAGTTTAAAAAAATAAAAAAAAACAATTTAAATTCTTATGAAATACTTTCCACTGGGATCTTCCTATTCATGTCTTTGTAAGCCTGAATCTAGTGTTCTACCTGGTCACAGAAAATATTCTAAATTGTAGCTTTTAGAGCATTATGAGGAAGCTTAATCTCAGATAAAACAGTTCTTTCTAGGCTTAGAGAAGAATTGATGCTTGATCTCTCCCAGACAAATATAAGACGTTTAAAGTCCACTTTTCCTGGTAGTTGCTCTCTTTGTCAGCCGCCATGCTAATCAACTTGCATACATTATGGTTTTTTTAATATTCACAATCCCCTGCAAAATGCAACATCCTCATCATTTTGCCCTTACAAAAAAATGAAAGTGAAGATTAGAGATCTTAAGCCACTTGCCCTGTAGTAAGCAACCATCAAGTCACAAAGCTACCTTCTGAACCCAGTTTGTTTAAAGGATTTTTTTTTTCACTCTAACATCCAACACAACTGCATGGTTGCTCACAATCAAGTGTGTGCCTGGTCTATTCTTGCTACCATTTGTTCCCTGGTACAGGACGTACATTTACTTAAAGAAATGAGCTTCCCCCATCCCCAATTCACACAAAGATACTTTATAGACCGGTGGATTTCCTGATAGGCTAGTGCACTAGTAGAAAAAGAATCCCTTCTTATTCACTTTGCCCTCTGCGAGTACAGAAACTTAAACCACAATTTTATCCCTGGGACTCAACCATATTGCCATATTATGTCATTATCTGAAAGTATTGTCAACTCCAGAATTTATAAAGGTAAGAGTCGACTAAATCTCTAGAATGAGCACTACAAGTATTTGATTAAACATTTAACTCAGGAATAATAAATATACAATACACTGCAAATAAACGTATTCGATCCTTGCTAAAGCTATATATTACCTCAAAACTTAATAGTTCCAAAATATCTAAAAGCCTTGTGCTCATTTAAAGGACCATTGGTTGGGTGTGTGTGTGGAGGGGGAACAGATGGATGAACCGATACAGCGGCTCTCAGCCTGAAAAACTGAATGTTCAATGGTGTACTTATAGACCACATTAACTTCTTGGCAAGTGCTACTGCTGCACATGTGGGTGGTCCACCGCTGAATATGAATGTGCTGAGTATCATTTAGGCAGGGAGCAAGAGGTGTTCAAGTGAGTTGGAGAGAAGCCCAGAAGGTATGTTGTTTATCTTCTAGGAACATTTATTTTCTCCAAAACATATAACTTGAGTTAATAAAGTGAATTTAGATGTGAATAAAGGAAACTAGTTATTGAAACTGCATCACTGTGACTCTCTAAGAATAACTAAAAGATCCGTGAATATGACTTTTAGAACAAGGAAAAGATTAGAGTGCAAATAACTGTTCTTATCACATTGCTAGGAAGCACTGGTCTGGATCGGACTGCAAAGCAGGTATCTGCCTGTGTTACATTCTGAGGCTTCTAGGAACTGTATTTTGATAAGTTCTTAAAAAAAAAAAAGACAAAGTTCATTAGAATGATAGCAGATGGAGATTTCTTAAGTAATGATCAGTTAAGTGATATGAAATTATAAGACTTTGGTTATATCCTCTGATCTGAAACCTGAAAATAATTTATAAAAAGAAAACCTCTATTGACTTTCTCAGTTTACAGCCCCATCACAAAATCTTCCCGGAGAAAAGATGCCAGACCATGTTGTGGGCTATCGTCTGTGGAATCTCTCTCCTGACCACTTTAAGTCTGGTTTCTGGCATGCCTTTGGAACACATTGTGCACCGTTCTCACCCATTAATCATCCCTTTAGGGTGATGGACAGAGGCCAGGTGTTTAAAAACACACTGGGAGGTTTGGGACATGGCTTTAACTCCACTGAACTAGAAAGTTCTTTTTTTTTTTTTTTTTTTCCTTGAGACAGGGTCTCATTCTGTCATCTGGGCTAGAGTGCCATGGCTGGTGTCCTCATAGCTCACTGCAACTTCAAACTCCTAGGCTTAAGCCATCCTCCTGCCTCAGTCTCTCAAGTAGCTGGGACTACAGGTGCGTGCCACTACACCTGGCTACTTTTTCCATTTTTTGTAGAGACAAGGCCTCACTCTTACTCAGGCTGGTGTCGAACTCCTGATCTCAGAATGTCCCCCAGCCTCAGCCTCCTAAAGGACTGGGATTACAGGTGTGAGCTACTGCACCCAGCCTTAAAAAGTTCTCTGATTCTTTCAGAGATTGGTTTTAGTATCACTCAGTATCTACTGAAAAATCCAAAGGTACTAAATACTAAACAAGCCCTTAAGAATAGAGTTACTAAATATTTAATATATGATATTTATATACATCTATATATGCATTTCTACATTCAGTTTTCTTTGTTTTATTCTTCTCTGGTGCCAGTATTACAAAGATTCTTTTCTGTTAGGGGAAATTGAGATTCCCAACTGTCTCTTCTTCTCTACAAATTAGATCTATTGCAGACTCCAAAACAATGTGAGGAAGCCGTGAGAAACAATTTTGGACTCTTACAGCATTGCTTGTTATGCTGATATCTCTGTCTTCTCTTTATTCTACCCTGCCTCTGCTTACAAAATGGTAATCCTCCAAAACCTGATTCATATCTTTATGATTTAACTTTTATGTATGACCTTTGCTACCAACTAGTGTCCCCACCTAAAAGAAAATATTTTGAAGGTTAGTGGAGAGAAAAATGGAACAAAGGATTCTTGAGGAACAGTTAATGTTTTAAACATTACCTTGCTTATTTTAACACAATGTGAATTAGAAAAATTATATACATAATAACATTTGATAGAACAAATGCCATTCACATTATGAGACACTTCTTATTTCCAAGCCTACCTTAGGTGGTAAATAGCATCCATTTATTTGGTACTATTTTATTAAGGTATAATTTACATAAATAAAATCCCTACATTTTAAGTATAAATTTTGATGTGTTTGGAAAAATATCTATGGTATTACTATGGAATCACCACCTTAATCAATATATAGGTTGCCATCACTGCAGAAAGTTACCTCCTGCCCCTTTGTTATCAATCACTTCATTCCACAGCCCCAGGCAAATAAGAATCCATTTTTTTATTACTAAGGATTAGCTTTGCATGTTCAGGAAATTCATATAAATGAAATCCATAAAATATGCACTTTCTGAGTCTAGTTCTTTTCACTCAACATGTTGTTTTTGAAATGCATCCATAGTATTTCAGGTGTCAGTAGTTCTTTCCATTTTTGGAGCTGAGTTAAATTCCATCTCATGAATAGATCACAAATTACTTATTCGTCACCTGTTGATGGATATTTGGGTTGTTTCTATTTTGAGGCTATTACAAATGAAGCCAATATCAAAGTTTGGGAATAAGTCTTCGTGTATACATGTGTTCATTTCTGCTGGGTAATTATCTAAGAATTGAATTGCAGAATCATTTGGTAAGTAAGTGTATGTTCCAGTTTATGAGAGACTGACAAGCTATTTTTCAAAAAGTGATCTCATTTTACATTTCCCTCAGTAGCGTGCGATAGTTTCAGTTACCTTATCCTCATTAACACATGGTATGGTCAGTCTGTTTAACTTTAGCTATGATAATGTATGTGTGGTATTATCTCATTGTGTTTTAAATTTCATTTCTCTGATAACTAATATTAGTTCATACAATTATTGGTCAATTATATATCACTTTGTGAAACGTCTTTTCAAGTCTTTAGCCAGTTTTCAGTTGAACTGTTTCTCTTACTGTTGAGTTATAAGAATTATTTGCATACTCCAGATATAAGTTTTTTGTCAGATACGTGTATTTCAAGTATTTTTCCCATCTATGGCTTGCCTTTTCATCTCTTAATGATGTATTTGAAAGAACATAAAATTGTAGTTTTAATGAAGTCTAATATGTATTGTGGGTGGTGCTTTCACTTGCTTACTTTCTATGAATCTTTGCCTATTGCAAATTTGTGTAGATTTTATCTCACGTTTTCTTCTACAATGTTTTAGTTTTAGGTTGTTATATTTAGATCTATGATCGATTTTAAATTAATCTAGTGGGTATTTTTAGGTATTGTTTGGGTTTATTTTTTCCATATAGATATCCAGTTGTTCTACCACATCTATTCAGAAAATTATCTTTTCTCCAATTAATTATACTGGTGACCTTGAAAAACTCAATTGGTTGTGCATGTGTCATATATGTGACCATAGAGGTCTATTTCTGGATTCTTTATTCTTTCTCATTGATCCATGTATTTACACACACAAAAAAACCCACATTATTTTGATTATTGTGGCTTTATAGTGAGCCTTGAAGTCAGGTAGTATGAGTCCTCCAACTTCGTTCATTTTCTTTTCCTGCCTAGGTCTAACTATAGTTGGATCCTTGTTTTCCATATAAAATCTGGAATAAGTGTTTCAATTTTTATAAAAACAAAGAAACAAAAAAAATATTGGGAGTTTTAATAAAGATTACATTGAAACTGAGTATGAATTTGAAAAGAATAAACATCAAAACAATATTGATTCTTCTAATTGATTCTAAACATCATATATTTCTCCATTTAGGTTTTATTTAATTTTCTTCAGCAATATTTTGTATTTTTCAGTGCACATCTTGCATATATTTTATTAAATTTATTCATATTTTGATGTCATTGGAAATAGGTTTTTTATTAATATTTCAATTGCAAATTGTCATAGCTACTATACAGAAATATGATTTTTCATATTAATTTTTATACTATACCATTGCTAAATTACCTTATTAATTTAAGTAGATTTTCTGATTTTTTTTTGCAAAAACAACCATATGACCTATGAATCAAAAGTTTTACTCTTCCTTTCTAATTTGTGATACTTTAATTACTTTCTGAGTATTTTGGCTATGATAAGGACCTCCAGTATAATATTTGTGACTGTGATAGTATTTTTGTTTTGCTCTCAGTCTTGGAAGGAAACTGTTTAATCAGTGTACTATCAACCTTGGTGAGCATTCCACGTTCACTTAAAATAATGTATAGTTTATAACTTTGGACATAATGACCTATAAATATCAATTAATTTAATTTACTTGATATTACAGCTTAAATCTTCTAAAATATTAGTAATTTTCTGTCTATATATTCTATCAATTATTGATAGATGGGTATTAAAATATTCAACTATAATTATGGAATATATTTCTCCTGGTAGTTTTTTAAATTTATGAATTTTGAAATTCTATTATCAGGTATACACATATTTAAAAGTTATGACTTTCCTATACATTCCTCTTGTATTATTGTTAGGTTTTAGTCTGAAACTGTCAGGTCCTGGCGCACTCATGGCTGAAGAAAGACCAGACATGCCAAAGTTAGGCAAGCATGAAAATGAGGTTTATTGAGGAGATAAAGATAAGATTATACAGCAAGGGCAAGATAAAGGTTTACAGAGCATGGTACATAATGCCATAGATAATGACTGGACCCATCGTCGCAGCAAGGCAAGCAAAAGGAAGGGCAAAGAGAGAGATTGGCTATGGTCTGTGTGGTATTTTAGGGTGCCCAGATAGGGACCTACCTCGTGGCTCAGAGGTCACCATGGAACAACTTTGATTGGACAGTTGGGAGTCACATGACTTGAGCCTTAACTACGCATGTGGGTTCCAGGTCACTTTCCGGATTTTATGGTGCTCATGCTGCTTGGCTGGTGGGCTAGAGAGTCCTATGCATTCTTTTGCAGCTGGTGTGCCAACCTGTGATTGGCAGATTCGTAGGGTATTCCCTCCTCCCCCAGGAAAAGACAATTAAGATTGGGCAGGACCGAGATGGGGGACACAGCATCCACTTTCATCCCTAGGAGACTCAGAATCTCTCACTATCTACCTAACATTATTATTGCCTTTCGTTAACTGTTATATTAATAATTATTGAAGTGTACTTTTGTGGATAATAATATAGCCATGTCAGCTTTCTTTGGTCTGCTGTTTGCATGTTATGGATTCTCCCATTTCCTTTCAGCATCTTCGTGTCTTTGTATTTAAAATGTTTTTCTCATAGACAGCAGTGTGTATCTTGTAGACAGCTTGCTCTTTTTTAAAAAGTCCAGTCCCAGCATTTGTGACAGTTAACTAGAATGTTAAATTCTCTTACATTTAATGTAATTATTGGATAACTGAGTTAAAGTCTACCATCTTGCTCTTTGTTTCCTTTGTTCCTCCAACATTTCATTCATCTGTTGCTCTTTTCCTGTGGTATTTTGAGTAAATTCAAATAAATCTTAGTGCCTTTGATGCACTACTTAAAAAATTTTTTTTTGTATGGCTTAAATTATGCAACTTTAGCTACTGATTCTATTTAGAGTCGATATTGTACTTCTTAATATATCACATTTCATACTTCGTGCTTCTCTGAGGTTCCTATTCACTTCTCACTTCCCACTTCACAAATGTAATACATTTACAATGGTATAATTCAAGTTAATCCCATCGCTTGTGCTATTTTTGTCTTATTTTAGTTCTAATATGTTATAAAATTGAATTTACGATGTTATTGCTTTTTTCTTCAAACCAGGGACAGATTGGCAGACTTTATCATAAAGGGCCAGATAGTAAATATTGTAGGCTCAAGCCATATGGTTGCTGTTGCAACTACTCACCTCTGTTGTTGTAGCATGAAAGCAGCCATAGACAACACGTAAACAAACGGGGAAGGCTGTGTTCCAGTTGAGTTTCATTTACAAAACAGTTGGCTGGCTGAAGGCTGCGATTTGCTGACTATTGTTTATACAGATGTTTATTAGGGAAATTGCAAGAAAAAAGGAAGATAGTCTTTTTTTTTCTTTACCCACCTATTTACTATATCTGATCTTCTTTATTTCTTTTTAAAGATTCTGGTTTCCATTGATAAACCTTTCCCTCCAGTATAAAGATTACATATTTTTGTGGTTCAGTTTTGCAGACTACCAATTAATTCTCTAGCTTTTATTTTTCAGAAAAATATATTTATTTGACCCTAATTTTTAAAGTTTATTTTACTAGATATAAAATTATGCATTGACAATATTTTTAAAAGATATTTAAAGATTTAAAAATGTTCTATTGTTTTCTAGTCTGCATTGTTTTTAACAGGGTAATCGTTATATATATCATCAGAAAATCATTTTTATTCTAGCTGCTTTGAAAATTTTCTATTTTCTTTGATTTTCCACAATTAGATTATGGTATATCTACATGTGATTTTCTTTGTATTTTTCTTGCTTTATGTAGCATGATATGCTTGGATATGTAGGTTTAAGTGATTCATAAATTTGGGAAAATATTCAGCTGTTTTTTCTAGATATGCTTTTTTCTGCACCATTCTCATTCTATTCTTTTAGAATTTCAATTGCACTTGTTTTAGACCATTTTATATTATCTCCCAGGCTCTTAGTTTTCTTTTTTTATTATTCTTCCATCTTTTTTTATCTGTCAGATTGTATCAGCTCCTTCAATTTGTCTTTAATTTCGCTAATCCTTCTGCCTTTTCTAATATGCTGTTAAACGCATCCAAGGAGTATTTCATTTCAATTACTATATAGTTTCCTTTATAGAATTTGCATTTGGTTCCTTTTTAGAGGTTTTTTTGGTCTACCGAAATTTCTTAGCCATTTGGTCATAAATGCTGCATTTTTCTTTCATTTTTAAATACATTTTCCCTTAATACTTTGAAAATATTTATAATAGCTACTTTAAATTTTTTGCTACATTTAATATTTGGGCTATCTGAATGTTAGTTTTTAATAAAATACTGTTATTTTTGACTATGGGTAAAATTTTCCTATTTTCATTGCATGCCAGGTAATTTTTTTATTGTTTAATGAACATCATGAATAATATGGACTGGACTATACTGTGCTCTGTCCTGCAGATAGACCCTTTTGCTGCCTCAAATTTTATTCTGCATTTCCTTGGCTCGGCCAAAAACCCATGTTCTGCTTGGACTCGAGTTTACTATGCTTGTATATGGCAAATGTTCCCAGACAGGGAGACAGACTGATAATGGGGCTCGCTTTATGAGTTACAGTCTTGTCCTGTTGATTTTCATTCCTGGAAACTGTAACCTCATATAATTTGTCCGGTTTTCTGGTTTTTTATAATAGAAAGGTTGGTCTTTTTAGTATTTCCCAGATAAATTTGAAGATTTTAGCAATGCTATATCACAACATTCAAAAGATTTTCAGGAAAACATGAGTTGTACAATGCATGTATTTTAAAGACATGGTTAACATATGTGGTTAAATATATGATGCTGTTTGAATTAGAAGTAAAAAAAATTAGTATAAAGAAAAAAACAAATATGCTATGATACAGGTAAACTGAGTCAAGAAGTAGACCAAAAACTTTAAAGCTATGTTTTAAATGTAATTTGAATGAAAATGTAGGTATGGGATTGAAACTTCTAAATTTTCTTTCTTTCCTATTGTTTTATTCATTCTCTCCCTCATTTTTTCATTCAACAGGTATTTATTGGTAGCATAGTATGCATGAGGAACTCCTGTGGGTGTTGGAGGAGGTTCTAGGCTCTGAGCTCAATATAATATAAACTTATTGTCTCTTTTTACATCTATACCACCAATTTTTATAATAAATATTTAAATATGGTGCATTCTCCCTTGTTTACTTAGTGAAAATAATCTACTAATGTGCACACAAAAAATATTACTTTTTAAAAGGTTTCTGTACTTCTAAATGAATTAATGCATTTGACTGTGAACCGATATTGCATTGGAATTGTGTTACCGACATAGCAGTAAATGAATGGCTAACAAGCTGAAATAAGACATAGCTGAGTGGTTGTCAAGAGAAATCTTAATGGCCTGAAATATTCATTCAACAAATGGACTGGTGTTTGCTCCTATGGAACACACATTATAATGTGGAGATAGTCAACAAGCAGGTATATAATTTTTGAGTTTGATAATATTCTAAAGAAGTAATCTCTAAAAAAGAAAAAAAAAGAGAGACCTGAAGAACGAGACAGAGCTAGTCATGCAAACACCTTCGGAGAAGATTTTTCCAGACTTATCTTCTCATCCCTCTACTCTTCAGGAGTTTTCTTCCTCCAATACCACTAGTTTCTCATACCTTAGTCCCAGGCACTGCACTTATCCTAGGTTGGCCTACTTCTTAGGAGTGGTCTAGCTTGAAGAAGTGTGGGTGGGGTTCAGGGGAGGGGAAGAAGAGAGTAAACTCTAAGAGCCAGCCACCTTGGCTGCCCTCATTGCCCTACACTGCCCATTCCAGCCAGGCTCCAGGTCTCTCTCAATTGTTCCCCTAGTGTTTCAAGTTAGATTTGCTGATTTCCAGCCCCATGGTAATGTCAGGCAATGACTCACCCAGCATAATATATAGAGGGGAAAAATCTCAACTATAATACAAAGTCCTCCATCAGACTAGCTCCGAAATACTGCTGCTGGATTTTGCTCTAGCCTAGTAATCTCACCACACTTCTCTCTCCCAACTAGAGCTCACGTGTGCATTGATTACTTACCGCATCTCTGAGATCAGTCATCGTCGCCATCCCCCCCTATTTTGGTGGCATTTTCAGTGCTGTGTTATCTGTATCTGGAAATTCTCTCATCTTACTTTTATCTTATGACCATATTTTTGCTTTTAAAACACTTTCACATTGATTAGCTTATTTGATACTGCTACCATTATGAGTCATGGAAAGCAGATTTATCATCTCCCATTCTAAGACATGATAAAGGAGCCAAGGCCACAAAGAGTTAAGTGGCTTGCACAAAGCTGAAGTATTAAAAGATGTTAACATCTTTTATTCATAGGAGAACTATATTTATGCAATGACCAATGATAAAAGCCACACTCACAATAAATTATCCAGAAGAGTTCCATCTGGATGATGGGAGTTCACGTTCTTTGCTCCTTGTTATAATTTGATACTGTGATTTCTGATATGATATTGCACTTATTACTGTGACAAGCTATATTAGTCTACTTGGGTACCATAACAAAATACTATAGACTGGATGGCTTGAACAACAGAAATGTATTTTCTCATATTTATGGAAGCTGAAAGTCTAAGATCAGGGTGGCCTCATGGTTGGGTCTAGTGAGGGCTCTCTTCCTGATTTGAAGACGCCCACTTTCTCGCTGTATTTTCACATGATGGAGAGAGTGCAAGAAAGCATACTCTCTGGTTTTTTTTATTACCTGGGAGCTAATAACATTGAGCCAGGGCCCTATCCTCATGACTCATCTAACATTGATTACATCACAAAGGGCCAATCTCCAGATATCAACACATTCGGAGTTGGGGCTTCACATAAAAATTTGGTCAGGGGCTGGGCAACACAATTCAGTCCATAGCAGAGGCCATCCAAAATTTTGTGTGTTGTTTCCTGGAGCTTCTGGTTGCATCTAGATTTTTAACTCTTTCTCTTGCTGGTTCCAAGATGCGGTCACCCTGAACTCAACTTTACCTTGGGTCCAGCTATCAGTTATACTTTCCTCCCTATATCCCAGGGCCAAATGTCCAGACTTTGATGTTTAGCGCTTTCAGATATACTTCAATTTTGTTAAATTCCATTAATTTTCATTTTTACCACATTCTTTAGATCCTAAAAAAGCATTTTCAAGCAAACATTCTCTCTTTCTGGTCTATTACAGCCCATGAGTGCGTTATTCAGAAATTAACATATCAGATAGGAAGGATATTTTCTCAGGTTGTCTACATTAAACTAACTGTAGTTAATAAAATATAAATGTCTAAAATCTATTTTAATTGATCTTTTACATTGCAATGCTTTAGATGTAAGAGAGTCCAATAATAAAATTTGGACAATGACACTTGTATGAATCTTTCATTGGAGAAATCAAACAATTTTACAATGCCAAGAATTTAAGGAGCCCTCTAACTGTCGTAACAATAATAAAAATTTTAGTTGAAGTTTTTATTTAAGAATGATATGAAATATGAATCACCCACGATATGGTTACCGGAGAAAAAATAAAATTTGTCTAAACTATTGTATAAATTTAGGCCCAATATTAAAGTATATATATTAGTAAATTTTTTTCTAAGAGATAGCACTAATTTCCATAAGTGATACATACATTTTTCTTTCTTTTTTTTTTTTTTTTTTTTTTTTTGAGACAGAGTCTCACTGTGTTGCCCGGGCTAGAGTGCCGTGGCATCAGCCTAGCTCACAGCAACCTCAAACTCTTGAGCTCAAGCGATCCTTTTGCCTCAGCCTCCCAAGTAGCTGGGACTACAGGCATGTGCCACCCTGCCCGGCTAATTTTTTCTATATATTTTTAGTTGTCCGGTTAATTTCTTTCTATTTTTAGTAGAGACGGGGTCTTGCTCTTGCTCAGGCTGGTTTCAAACTCCTAAGCTCAAACAATCCACCCGCCTCAGCCTCCCAGAGAGCTAGGATTATAGGCATGAGCCACCACGCCCGGCCTACATTTTTCTTTTCTTAGAGATGGGATTTCACTCTCTTTCCCAGGCTGGTCGCAAACTCCTGGTCTCATGCCATTCTCCTGCCTCAGCCACCCTAGTCACTGACATTAGAGGAAAGAGCCACTGTACCCAGTAGTCGATACTTACATTTTTATTCCTGTTTCTCCAGATTCTGCATGGACTTACTCATATTTTATCTAGCTTAATTATCCAAATCTCCCTTTAGCTTCATTAATAAAAGAGTTACTGAAGTGTTTCAAAAAGAGATTGAACTATTTTATTCTTGGCTTCCTGGGCAGTTCTTAGTCTATCTATCAAAGGTGGGCAATACCATCTCTTTTGCACACATAGCAGGGTTGTTTGAGATGGAAAGGATACATGTGGAATTACTTTTTACACTATAGAATGCTATACATTAAGAGTTTTTAGGATACATTATGTATTTTCTACTTAAGGTTACTTTTTAATATATCTGCAACTCATAATAGTCTGCTACCATTATAAATAAAATTCTGATAAATTAAAGAGAATTCTGTCTCTGAAAAATATTTGATTTGACATTAAAGTTTCCTGCCTTTTAGAGTTATCACAGGGAATTTTAGTAGAAATTATTTTTTCATTTTCAAAGTAAGTTTAGCTGCTCTTACTTCTGTAGTTGTTAATGATTTTTTAAAACAATCTTAGGTTGCTCATTTTAGACATTCATAAGCAACAAGTATCTACCTGAATATACATTGCCAGAGGAAAAAACATATTTTCTATTCAATCCAAAATTAGAAAACAAGAATAAAATATTTTATTTTGATATGAGGTCAAATCTTCTTTGGTTTGACTCTTCCCCTTTATTCTTCAGAACTAAGAAATGCTAAAGTCCTCCAACATCCTGTTTTAGATGATAGTTCATCTCTTAGTTATTTTGAATTTCTTTTTTTATCCCTTTATTGCTAGATAATATTTATTTATTTATTTTAATTTCAGGAAATGTTTAGGTTATATATATTGCCTTTGCCCTGCCCAAGTCAGAACATCAAGAGTGTCCATCCCCCAGAAGGTGCACACCGCACCCATTAGATGTAAATATACCCTACCCCCTCACCCCTCCCACCTGCCTGACACCCAATGAATGTTACTACTATATGTGCACATAAGTGTGGATCAGTTAAAACCAATTTGATGGTGAGCACATGTGGTGCTTGTTTTTCCATTCTTGTGATACTTCACTTAGTAGAATGGGCTTCAGGCACATCTAGGATAATATAAGAGGTGCTAGCTCACCATCGTTTTTTGTGGCTGAGTAGTACTTCATGGTATACATATACCACATTTTACTAATCCTCTCATGGATTGATGGGCACTTGGGTTGTTTCCACATCTTTGCAATTGTGAATTGTGCTGCTATAAACATTCTAGTGCACATGTCCTTTTTATAGAATGCATTTTTTTCCTTTGGGATATGCCCAGTAATGGGATTGCTGGGTCAAATGGTAGTTCTAGTTTTAGCTCTTTGAGATATCTCCATATTACTTTCCATAGAAGTCATACTAGTTTCTAGTCCCACCAACAGCGTATGAGTGTTCCTATCTCTGCATCCACGCCAACATTTATTGTTTTGGGACTTTTTGATAAAGGCTGTTCTCCTTGGAGGTAAGTGATATCTCATTGTGGTTTTGATTTGCATGTCCCTCATGATTAGAGATGTTGAGAATTTTTTCATATGTTTCTTGGCCATTAGTCTGTCTTCTTTTGAAAAGTTTCTGTTCATGTCCTTTGCTCACTTTTTAATGGGGTTGTTTTTTTCTTGCTGATTTTCCTGAGTTCTATATAGATTCTAGTTATCAGCCCTTTATCTGATGTGTAACATGCAAATATTTTCTCCCATTATGTAGGTTGTCTGTTTGCTCTTGTGATAGTTTCTTTGGCTGTGCAGAAGCTTTTTAATTTCATCAGGTCCCATTTATTTATTTTTGTTGTTGCTGTGCTTGCTTTTGGGGTCTTCTTCATAAATTCCTTCCCTAGACCAATGTCTGTAAGAGTTTTTCCAACATTTTCTTCTAGAATTTTTATAGTTTCATGCATTAGGTTTAAGTTTGTTATCCACCATGTGTTGATTTTTTGAAAGGTGAGAGGTGCAGATCCTGTTTCAGTCTTCTACATACGGCTATTCAATTTTCCCAGCACCATTTATTGAATAAGAATTCTTTTCCCCAGTGTATGTCTCTTTGTCAAAGATTAGATGGCTATATGAAGATGGTTTTATAGCTGGGCTCTCAGTTCTGTTCCATTGGTCTGTGTCTATTCTTTTGCCAGTATCATGCTGTTTTAGTTACTATATTCTTGTAGTATAGCTTGAAGTCTGGTAAATTGATGCCTCCCATTTTGTTCTTTTTGCTTAAGATTGCTTTTGCAAAATGGGGACTTCTCTGGTTCCCCATGAAACATAGAATTATTTTTCTATAAATTATTTTTTCTATTTTTTCTAGATCTGTGAAAAATTATGCTGGTATTTTAACAGGGATTGTGTTGAATCCGTAGATCACTTGGGTAGTATAGACATTTTAACAATGTTGATTCTGTTGACCCATGAGCATGGTAGGGTTTTCCATCTGTTTACATCCTCTGTTATTTCCTTCCTCAGTGTTTCATAGTTCTCGCTGTACAGGTCTTTCACCTCCTTAGTTAAATATATTCCCAGGTGTTTTATTTTCTTTGTTGCTATTGTGAAAGGTATTGAGTCTTTGATTTGGTTCTCGGTTTGACTGTTATTGGCATATAGGAATGCTACTGATTTCTGTACATTGATTTTGTAACCTGAGACTTTGCTGAATTGGTTTATCAATTCCAGCAGTCTCATGGCACAAGCTTTGAGGTTTTCTAGATATAAGATCATATCATTAGCAAAGAGTGATAGTTTGACCCCTTCTTCCCCCATTTGGATGCTCTTGATTTCCTTCTCTTATCTGATTGCTGTGGATAGGACTTCCAGCACTGTGTTGAATAGAAGTGGTGATGGAGGGCAATGTTGTCTGGTTCCAGTTCTCAGCAGGAAAGCTTTCAGTTTTTCCCCATTCAGTATGATGTTGGCTGTGGGTTTGTCATATATGGCTTTTATCATTTTTAGGTAAGTCACATGAATGCCTATTTTGTTAAGCATTCTTATCATAAAAGGGTGCTGAATTTTGTCAAATGCTTTTTCTGCATCTATTGAGAGGCTCCTATGGTCTTTCTTTTTATTTCTATTTATGTGTTGAATTACATTTATAGATTTGTGTATGTTGAACCATCCCTGCATCTCTGGGATGAAGCCTACTGGGTCATGATGAATTATTTTCTTGATAAGCACCTGAATTCAGCTTGCTAGGATTTTATTGAGAATTTTTGCATTCATATTCATAAGGGGCATCCGTACATAGTTTTCTCTTTTAGTTGAGTCCTTTCCTGGTTTTGGTATCAGGGTGATTTTGGTTCATAGAACGTTTTGGAGAGGATTCCTTACTTCTTGATGTAGTGGAATAATTTCTGCAGGATAGGCACCAGTTCTTCTTTGTAGGTCTGGTAAAATTTGGGTGGGAAACCATCTGGTTTGGGACTTTTCTTTTTAGGAAGGTTTTTTTTATTGCTGCTTCAATTTTGGTACTTGATATTGGTCTGTTCAGGAAATTCTGTTTCTTCCTGATTAAGCCTAGGGAAGCTGTGTGTTTCTAAGAATTTTTCCATTTCCTCCATGTTTTCAAGTTTATGTGCATGGAGATTTTTATAGTATTAATAGATGATATTTTATATTTCTGTGCCATCAGTAGTAATTTCTCCTTTTGCATTCCTGATTGAGCTTATTAGAGTCCTTTCTTTTCTGCTTCAGTTAATCTAGCATGAGGCATATCAGTTTTGTTTATTTTTTCAAAGAACCAACTTTTTGTTTTATTAATCCTCCATATAGTTTTCAGACACCCAGAGACTGAGGGAATTCATCAAGATAAGACCTGTCCTCCAGGAAGTACTCAGAACAGCATTACACATGGATCAGGACAATAGACACTCAGCATTGTAAAATTATCCATAAACTAAAGTTCAAAGGCCAGATACCACAATGGCTCAAATGAGAAAACAAAGCAACAAAGTTCTACTTAACATGATCAACATAAATCTTCCCCAATTATCAATTCCTTCAATAAATATGAATGGCTTGAACTGCCCTCTAGGGAGACATAGGCTGGCTGAATGGATAAATATACACAAGCCAAGTATCTGCTGTCTTCAGGAAACATATCTAACCCACAAGGATACATTCAGACTCAAGGACAAGGGCCGGAAAACAATTTTCCACGCAAATGGAAACCGAAAGAAATCTGGCATAGCAGTTCTGATTTCAGATACCTTAGTCTTCAAATCAACAAAAGTAATGAAAGACAAAGATGGTCACTGTATAATGGTTAAGGGTATAATTCAACAAACATACATAACAATTCTAAATATTTATGCACCTAACTCAGGTACACCCAGATTCACAAAGCAAATCCCACTTGATCCAAACAAAATGATAAACAGCAGCACCTTAACAGCTGGGACTTCAACACCGTTCTGACAGAAGAGGACTGATCCTCCAAACAGAAAATAAATGAAGAAACAATGGACTTAAACAGAACTCTAGGACAAATGGGGCTGACAGACTTTTACAGAACATTCTACCCCAAAACCACTGAATATACATTTTTTGCATCAGCTCATGGGACATTCTGTAAGACTGACCATATCCTAGGCCACAAAACATGTCTCAACAAATTTAACAAAATAGAAATAAATTATACCATGCATCTTCTTAGACCACAGTGGAATAAAATTAGAAATCATCTCCAACAGATCCTCTCATCTCCACACAAAATCATGGATATTAAACAACCTTCTGCTAAATAATTATTGTGTTAAGGAGGAAATTAAGATGGGAATCAAAAGATTCTTGAACTAAATGATAGAGGATTCACAAGTTACCAAAATCTGTGGGATACAGCTAAAGCAGTCCTGAGAGGAAAATTTATATTCATAAATGCTTATATCCAAAAGACAGAAAGATCACAAATCAATAATCTAATGAATTGTCTCTAACAACTGGAAAATGTTGAGCAAACCAACTCCAAACCCAGCAGAAGAAAAAAATTAACAAAGATCAGAGCAGAACTAAATGAAATCAATAACAAAAAAACCATATGGAAGATAGATAATATTTTACATATTTATGTGTTATTTGTTATTGCTTTTTCATGCAAAGAATATGTAATGATCAAATCAGGCTATCACCTTGAATATTAATCATTTCTATATGTCATTCTGAATCGCTTTGCATTCACTGGGTGATACCATGTACTCCCTTTCATAAAAATGTCTTAACTTGACCTTATTTGATCTCTAGGATCTGTCTAATTTTAGTTATGCGTTTGATTTGATGAAACTTAACATTGAGAATGTAGTAGTTCTAATATTTCAGTCTGAATATCATAATATTTCAAAAAAGAAATATAGAATGCACAATCCTAGCATAAACATTCAATTAGAGGTGAGAGTAACAGTCACAGGCAAATTTTACTTGGTAAAACCTTATCTGCCATGCAAGATTATGGAAAAGAATTAAACTATGAAGAACTTCTTTAGTTAAATATTTCAATAGATATAGCAGTTTTATTCATATGTAGACTATATGGTACTCCTAGTAGCAAGAAATATTGGTACTTGTAGCAAACAGACCATAAGGTGACCCAGTGAGCCCTACCACCTGGTTTTTCTGTTGTTTTGTAATGCCCACCTATTGAGTGTAAGGGAACTGTGACTTATTTCTAACTAACGTAATCTAGCAAAAGTATGGGATGTCAGTTCCATGAATGTGTTATGTTATCTAAGATTCCATCTTAGCAGACTGGAGATTAAGATTCTTCTTGTGAGGTTGATGAAATAATTAGCCACCCATTTTTGAGAAGCCCATATGACAAAGAATTATAGGTGGCTTCTAGGACCTGCAGGCATATTCCAGGGCCTAAACATAGTCTCCAGCTAATAGCCAGCAAATTTCAAGGCCCTCTATTATACAACCACAAGGAATTAATTCTTCCAATAACTTGAATAAGCTTGGAAGGGATTCTTTCTCCAGTTGAGCCTCTGGATAAGACCATACCCAAGCCAATGCTCTGACTGCCATCTTGTGAGGAACAGATGATCTAGCTAAACCATGCTTGGAATACTGACACACAGAAACTGGGACATAATAAATGTGTGTTGTTTAAAGCTGTTAAGGTTGTAGTAATTTGTTATGTAGAAATAAGTAATCAACAGAGTACCCTTAATCCTATTGTGTTTAGCAATAAGATCTCTTAAAATCTATGATCAAACCTCTTATTTTATCTTTTTAAATTATTCTGAGACTCTAAATGTTCATGGTTCCTGAAAAGGGGGTATGACTAACAGTAATAGTGTGAAGTTTACAGAGATAAAACCATAGATCCAGGATCTCCCTTGATAATCTCATTTTAATTTCATTGCAATATTTTCAATAAAGATAACTTTTATATGTATGTGTGTGTGTGTGTGTGTGTATATATATATATACACACACACAAAGTATGTGATTTAATCTTCTTAAAATAAAAATCTATATTCACAGCCTTTATTGCAGGTGAAGCAATATGATTACTTCCAATGAGATGCAAGCAGAAAGGGTATCTAAAATTATTGGGAAGTGTCCACAAAAAGAAGGATTTAGTTTTTACTTTGGACTGAAATGTGGAAGTAATAGCTGGGACTTAAGTAGCTGTTAGGACTATGAGACGGGACATTTATTGATGACAATGGAGCAATAAGATGGAAGAAGCCTGAATCCTTGAGGAGTTTGTGGAACAGAGCCACTATGCTGCTTTGTGAAATGATATATCAAGGATTTAACCTGAGTGAAATAATTTTCTATCCTGTTTAAAGTGTGGTGACTTGGAGTTTACTGACACTCTCAGCTGCTCTGTAAATATTAACATATATAATTAACTTGTGAATCATAATATAACATCACAGTATGTACCTCTCTATTCGGGTAAAGAATAAAGATCAACATACCCCTGGTAAAGTCATACACAAAAGTCACCATAACTCTAGAAGAGGAATACACAAAGGGATAGGAGTTCAGAACGAAGTAACATGGGAACAAAGGCAGACTCTTGGAAATGTGTAATGATTTGGTGGAAGGCAGTATAGTCTAATTTGAATGGAGTTTGGGAAAAATGATGTCATATTTTTTTTGAGATATTTATGAACAGTTTGAAGGATTATGACAATGAAGAATTTGCACATCATCCAATAGGGCATGAAGAGCAGCAACATTTCTCCCTTAAGAGCAAGATATATCTCCTAAGAAAAGAAAGCCCAGCTATATGGAAAATGGACTAAAAGGGAAAGAGGCTAAAAGTTTTGGGATCAGATAAAATCAGATCAGAAGAGAATATTAGGCTTAACAAGGGCAATAGGAATAAAAGTAAAATTATTATTTCAAGACACTACACAAATACAAAACTGGTAAGATATTTGAAAGTATTTATTGTTTGATATCTGATATCTAATCTAGCACCTGATACTTAGTAGGTACACTGTAAATAGTTATTAAATACTTTCCTGATTATAAAAATTGTATCAGTTGAGAGTACCTCTTGGTTGTTTTCTACCTAATTATAATTTATGGTTATGCAACATTAAATTTTATAGAATATATGTCTTATTACCTTTTGAAAAAGACATCACTCCTTTAATATTTTTATTTGAAATAATCTAAAAATGTTTCTATTGATGAAACTCTTAAATGTTTTATAAGTCTAAGTATATATAACTCTGTATATGTAGTTTCTGGAAGTTAGGGCATTCTGCTTTTATTTCTATAACGGGAACATTGATTGCTATTTTATTTTGCTCTTATGTTCTTTGACCTAAAACCTAGTTTAATAAATACTTATGCTTATATTTTTATATGATAGTTTTCACATTTTATTCAAGCAACTAGTCAAAAAAGCTAAATAGAAAAATTCTCCTTTTTTCACATTATTCATTTCCTTGCCTGACTTGTTAATAAATCTTAATCTCCTGACACTCATAAACATTCCAATAGAAACATCTTGTCAGAAAGAAGTATGTTAAAGGAAAGAAATATGAAGAAAATATGGTTAGTGGGAACACAATTAGAATAGCTTAGAACTAACATCCTGATTGGTAAATATTTAGAAACATCAGTTAGAACAATTTGAAAGACATAGATAATTTTAAACTTTATAAATAAATGCCACATTCTACTAAACATCATTTGGTTATTCATGTTCAAAAAAGAGTAAAAGTGCACCTTCCTTATCTCTAGTACTGCCAATAGATTTTCTCAACTGGTCTCCTGCATAATCAAGCTACTGGAAACATTTTGTCTTCACTATATTGTACAATGGACATAACATCTCAATGTTGATGCATCCCTTGGGGTCTTTGTCAATGTATAGCTTAAACCAGTAGAGATTTCTGATGCAGGTGGCCCATGACACTTCTCAGGTTGCTTTTCTGTACTGACTACCTCTTGCAGCTATACACTTGTTCCGATTACCTCTTGAGGAGGCAAAAGCAACCCCTGCTACAGCTTTGTTCAGTTTTGAGAAGTTGTACACCGAAAGCTCAGGGGTCTAGCCTGCTTAGGGTGACAAAGCTGAGGATAGTTGGCAACATAGTTCTATTCAACTTGCATTTTAAAGAGAGGGGTTCTTTGTAATATGCATTAGTTATCTAAGACTGCGATAACAAATCGCCACAAACTGGGTGGCTTAAAACAAGGAATTAATTTTTTTCACAGTTCCAGAAGTCAGATGTCTGAAACCAAGGTCTTAGCAGGGCCCTACTTCCTGCAGAGGCTCTAGAGGAGAATATATTTCTTGCCTCTTATAGCTTTTGGTGGCTCCGGGGTTTCTCTGGTTTATGAGTACATCACTACGTACTTACATTCCCTCCTCCTCTTTTCTCTCAAAACTCCTACCTCTCCTTGATAAGCATACATGTTACTGCATTTAGGGCCCCCCTATATGATCGAGGATAAGCTCCTTCTCTCACAATCCTTAATTTAATCCCATCTTTTGCCACACAAGGAAATATTCACAGGTTCCAGGGATTAGAACATAGACATATCTTTTTGGGGGGAACATAAATTAACTTACTATGAAATATATTATTCATTTTCAACTTTAAACCATTCTTTCACCCTCTCTGTATTCACATTTCCTCCCATTTTAAAAAATAATTTTCAGCAAGTTTTCTTTCAGTCAATCATTAACTCTTTTGGCCATGCACAACCTATTTAATCACTTTAGATTTACTGGGATTCTTTTCCAGATCAAGCTATGTGCTGGAATATAACATAGAATGATATTCAGTTATATCATGAAAGAATGAACCTAGATGTCTGGAAGTATTTAAAAATAGTTTTTCAAAAGGTAAATGTTGAATCATTTTGAACCTGAGATAACGTGAAACATGTTCCAGTTAAATTATCTGCTATGATAGTATATAATTGTCTATTAAAATAGAAATATTTATATCTATATATTGATATATAAATACATATAGATAAGTACTAGAATTTCATATATACAAATGGGTTTATTCTAATAAATCAATATGCCACATTAACCTTCAGAACTTGTAAAAATTCCCCCATAGAAGACAATGATAAATGGTATCTGGGTTCCTACTATAGCTCATGAAGCTTACTTAAACTTCAGAAAACTGCTATAACTTCACTATAATAATATTAATAAACAAAATACATGCAAATACACTGTATTTTGTAGCAATATAGTTAATATTCTCTAAAATGTACAGTGAACTACAAGCTAGGCTGGTCACTATTTCCAAAATACCTTTGCTTACTTCCTTCTTTTTCCACCAGAAAAATATTTTCACAGCCTCTCTGATGTCTCAGTAAATAAAACCACATTCTCTCATCCCCATACTCTCACACACATCACACACACAATAAAAAAGGAGAAAATACAAATAAGCTTTTAAATTTTCTTGGGAGATAAGTATATAGATGTCATTGCCTTTTAGTTCGATTCTGCATATTTTGGTGTACAGTGAGATCAAGTCCATTTTTGGGTGATTATACAACATTCACGGTAAGTGAAAGACTGATCTTGAATTTGGTAAAGTCATTGAAAAATTAAAATTTAAAATGCTCTTAGTTAATTTGGATCTGAAGAAGTAAAGAGAATTGTCTTGAAAGATCTATTTTATGGATAAAAATATACACATCTTTGTATATTTCTATTCCCTGTCTCTCTTTTGTTAGCTTCAAAGAGTTTTGAACTATGGGAAATTCATAGGAATATTGATTTTGATATATTTTAGTAGGTAAACTAATTGGTCTTTCAATGTTCCATCTGATATGTTTTCCTGGATTATCCTATATTGGGCACTCATTTCCTTTTCTTCAAAACTTCACACTGTATGTGAAGATCTTCAAACAATAAGGTTGACCCGAATATTGAAAAGTGCACACTGGAGACAAATTAATGCATTACTATTTCCTCTCCTTTAGGAGGCAACCCATAACAGGTTTATTCCTTTTCATAGCTATCAAAATCAAGATCTACTTGCTTTACCTCACGGATCTGGAATGGAGGAATGGAATCCTAGTCTCAGTCTTTTATCTGGTATCAGCTTGCCTTCTCTTTCAGAAAACAGAATTTCGATCACATCATAGGGAGCAAATGAAAATCATGCAGAGGTAGCATGGATCTAAACTTTGTAGCATAAAGTCAGAAACCAGTGTCACCATAGACAATTAGAAAATATATAAGGCCAAAAAGATTGAAGAAAGCGATGTAATTAATTTTATATTTTTATTTGGAGGGATTAATGAATGAAAGCAAGGCATTCCATTTGTACTAACGCATGAAAAATATTTGCCTTTAAAAGATTTGTATTGCTTTGGGAAACAATATATAAGCAAGGATTGAAAGTAAGCCATGCCATTTAATTTACTCTATTGAGCAATAGACCTCATTCTCTTTCCCTTGTAATTATTCCCAAGTATAAAAATCAGCAGTTAGATCATCATGTAAGTAGTAGTATCCTAAGGACTTTTGGCTTTGTATGAATAGTATATTTAAGAATCAAAACAGAAAAGTTCTAAATTCAACTGAACCTTAATAAAAGGAATTGTGAAACCTAGATGTGGCAAGTTCCAGCAGGGACAACATCTTCATGTTCTTTGGTTAGTCAATTGTATTTCATGTACCTAATGTTATATTTCAATAAACAATAATAGCTTGAGCCAATTCGTATTTAGAGAGTTCCCTTACAAGTAACTTATCATCAAAAATTTGCATTATTAATAAATAAGTTTTAAGTTTGGAACATTTCAATCATTTTTATGATTGCTTTTCAGATAATACACAGTGTCCAGTTTCTTCTTTTATTAGCATGAATACTTCAACTAGTAACTTCACCTATGACAAAATAACAATGAAAAGGAGTATTTGCTTTTAATATATGCCTAAAACATAGCTCGAAAATAACACTTTAGTATATGGATTATAAAATAATTTAGTATACTTAAATTATAATTTAAATAAGCATGTAAGACTTAATAAAGAGAAAACATTTGAAAAATAATGGTATCAAAAATTATCAATATTTATCTCTAACTGATTATATGTTAGATATGACTGTATTGCTTTTCCTTGGAATATTTGTGAACACATGGCAAGCCAAAGGCAAAATGGAAGTCACTGTATGGGGAAAGATAATAAATAAGTAAATAAGCAAATAAATATGAAAAAAAAAACCTTTCATTCTTTACACTATTAAGAAAACCAGAGCAAGTGTCTGTTGTCATATGATTTTAGAATTGCAGAAGGAAAAAAACATATTAATGTGAAATTTTATCTAAATAAAGCTAGTTAACACCAGACTTTGTCTCTTTATATTACGGAAATACTCAAAATAGCCAACTTCATCACCATCTCCACTTGAATTCAAATAAACTTCTGTGTTATTTTATAGGCACATACATTATTTTAACTATTAAAAGACTTGCCTTGAAAATAAATAAGTTCTACCTATAGCAGTCAAGCTGCTTTACAAAATGTTTGCATTCTTACATTGATATAGGCTTACACTCTTATATTGACATATGACTTCTTGGTCATATATATTAATATATAAATATTTGAAATCCTACCTGTAACAAGAAAGCTGCATCTCCCGGCTCCAGCTTCATTTATGATGCTACAGTTATAAATGCCATAGTTTTCATTGGAAAGACTCTTCACTGGATACTCTGTGTATTCCTGAGAGTCAAACTGACCGGTCCGTAATAATTTATTGCCCAAGCGCCACTCATAAGTCAGCACCCGTATTGGATAGGCTCTCAGTACTCTGCAGCTCATAGTGACACTTCGGTCCTGTCCTTGCCGGATTTCCAGGAATGCTGGTTCCACAGCAGGGGGATCTGCAGAAAAGATATGTTAAAACAGATTAATGACGTGACTCGCAATAAACCAATGGCTATTCTTATTATGGGAAGTTATTTTTGAGAACACAGGCAGCAATAGGGAAGGAGTATAAGAGGTGGGTGGAGAACATATTTAGGCCCAGGAATTTCAGCTTGCTTCGGAAAATGTGATGTCCTGAGTGTGGGCAGTGAATGAGCCTCATTGCTTTACAAAAAGCATTTGCAGGTAAAACCAGCAAAATTAATTTCTTTTTCTTTCTAGCTGCTTCCCAGAAAAAAATTGTCCTGGGTTTGTTTACTGTCAGTAGCCAAATGGTGTGCTGTCTGTGAAATGCAGAGTAAAGCTGGGGCTCCAAACTGCCATGAGAATTTGAAACAGATAATGCTTTAGGTTCAAGTCAGTGAATTCTAATTATTCTCACATGAGGCTCAGTCCTTGGGTTTCTGGGTACCCATTATTTAATAAAATAGGTAACATGATTACATAAATTTATTTTCTAAATTATTTGGTCTAATCTTATTTGGCTTCAAGTCATAATATTCATGTGTAAACTTTAAGCATGCTATTCCATTTGTTTTTCATAATATGGGTCTCTTTTCTCATTGACAATCTGTTGACTGATCCTTCTTACTTCTTTCAGCAAATATTTATAAACTACCCTGTTAATTCTAATATTATTCTTTCACTTAATTTTTGGTTCAGGGAACTTTCTTAAAAGTGGCAAGAATTTTTAAAAATGTACAAGAAAAGCAATGCCTACTTTCATGTATTTCACGGTCTAACACAGAAGGCATCCATTTAAAAAGCTAAATTGTAAACCTGAAGTGTGAAAAATAATTTCAGGGTAGTCAGCAAACAGAAGTGAATGACACCATGAGGATTGATTGCATCTCAAGAAAGATGATATTTGAGCTGTGTCTCCCAGGATATGTTGGAAACGATCAGGTTGGTAAGCAGTAAGAGAGGGCATTCCAGGTAGAGAGATGGGTATAGGCAAAGGTAAGGGGAAGCTAGAGAGGAGAGAGTGTTCAGAGAAATACAAATGGATTAACACAGCTGATGAACAAAAAGCCATTAGGGCTTTGGGTAGAGGGGAATTAAGTTGGAAAGAAAGGCAGAGACTCCATTCAAAGATACTTGAATGTCATCCTATGGACTTTAAATTTAATCCCGGTATTGGGTGGGAGGTCTTTTAAAATTTTTAAATAAAGGATTTGTATGTTCAAATAAATTTTTTAGGAAAAATATTGTAACAAATAGGAGATACAAAAACCACAGAGGAAAGAGACAAGTTGCAGAGAAAATAACATCATTGGTGAAAGCCTGAACAAAAGTGAGGTCAGCAGGACCTCATGATGCCTTAGGCAAGGAGATGGATAATGGTGTCAGTTACGAAGTTGGGGAAGAAAAGGAGAGGCAGTCTTAGGTATGATGGACATGCTGATTTTGTGCACCTGTGAATCACATACCTAGTAGCAAAGTGTGTCTTCGTTACAAAACATATGCATTATGTTTTATTATCTCTTTTCTTTTGATTTTTTGCTTAACTAAATTGTGGTCAGAGAAAATAATCCATATGTTTTTAATGCTCTGAATGTGTTGACAATTGCTGTATGGGACAATACATGATAGATTTCTGTCCTGTAAGTGCTTGCAAAGAAGGAAGAGCCTGAAGTTTTGAAGCACAGTATGTATCTGCTGGGTCAAGTCTGATAGTTGAGTTGTTCGAATTATCCATATAGTTGTTTATTTATTTATTTTTTGCTTACTTATTCTAGTTGGATTAACTTAGGAGAGTCTATGAAACCCTTCTCAAAGTGTATTGGTTTAAAAAAAAATCTTGTAGTTCTGTCTCCTTTTTGCTTTACCTATTTTGAGGCTATGCTATTAAGTACATATAAATTTTAAATTGCTTTATGTTGTTCATGAATCGAAGCTTTTATTAGATAAAAGCTTTTAGAGATAATATCTTTTATCTGTACTTACACTTTATTTTTAAAAAATCTATTTTGTCTAGTATTATTATAGCTACACTGGCATTCATTTAGTTAGCATTTGCATGTTATATTTTATTCTTATACTTTCAGTATCCTTATATTTTACAAGCATCTCTTTTAAACAGCATGTGTTTATGTTCTATTTTTTCAAAGAGTCTGACAATCTGTTTATTTTACCCAGAGCACTTAGCACTTTATTCATTTGCATTTACTGTAACTGCTTATTTTATACTTCTCTTTCATTTTGTACTAAATTTACTATACCTTCTTATTTTGTATTTTGTATTTGTTTTCTATTGCCTTCTTTTAGATTGATGTATTACATTATTATTCTAACCATTTTCTTGCTACTACTCTTGTTGAGTATTTACTTACTCTTATTTGGATTGTCTGAAAGCTTGCAACATGCACACTCAAGTTATCCAAAAACATCAATCAATACCCTTACCTTATTGAACAAAACAATAATCCAAGGACAATTTATTCCTTTTATTCTCATCCTAACGTGTATTTAAAAGAAATATGTTGTCAATATTATAATTTTATACCTGCACTATTTTTTAAAAGATTTATTGATATACACCAGCTTACTTGCCCTTCATTTCTTCTTTCATTATAGACCTCCCGTCAGTGATTCCCTTGTGTTTAAACTCATTATTTGGAACTCTCTATATATCTTTAGTGAACTTTCTGATAGTAATTTTCTAAAAAATATATTTTAGCTTGGGGAGCCATGAAACCAAGAGCTCTTAATGCTATGATCAAAGATTGAAGTCTTCCATAGGATACTATAGTCACTCGATGGTGCTATGTTTTCATGAGGAGAGATAAGACTTAGCCACTCATAATCATGAGATAATAATCTATGATTAGTGACATGGGAAAGGAAATAAGTGTACCAAAGTTAAAAAAATATATATATTTTATCCTCATTATTAAAAGATATTTTTCTTGTACACTGGGTTATATGTTGGCAGTTTATTTTAAGTACATCATTATGTAATTCCTCTGTCTTTAGATGGCCATTGTTTGTGGAGATAGGTGAGCTCAAAGTCTCACATTTTGAAGTGAATGTCCTTTTTTCCTCCAGCTACTTTCAAAATCTCTTTGTCTTTGGCGTTCCTTAGCATCAATATGTTTTTAGGTATAGGTGTCTTTCTACTTACAGGTTTGGTATTTGTCGGGCTTCTTAAATCCATTGATTTAAATCTGGTGTCTTTCCTCTGGGGAAATTTGGAAATTCTCATCATAGGCTCTTCAAATAATGCCTCTGTTCCCTTTTTTATATCCTTATTTGATGATCCTTTTCATTCTGTCTTCCATATATTTTAACCTGTCTTCCAGATTTTCTGTTTTTTTTGGTGGTTGTTTTTCTGTACTGCATTATGAATACATTCTTCTGATCTAATTCAGTTCATTAATTCTTTAATTCTGCTTAATCTGCTAAACATTCATTGTGTTTTTAATTCCAACAGCATAGTTTTAATATATAAATTTTCTGTGTTCTTTTTTATACCTGCTATGCCATTTTTTATATTTCTTCATTATCTGAACATGTAGTCAAGCTTGTCTTTTATTTCTTTAAAAAAAGTAATTGTTTTAAACTGATAATTTCAAGTGAAGTTTTGAGGGTATTTTTCTGCTGGTTTTCTCTAAGAGTACCTTTTTTCTATGTGTTCCTGATTGATTTTGAGTTGCGCTGTTTATTATCTTTAAAAATATTTGTGGGATACTTTGGTGCCTAAAAATGATAGTTTCTTCCTCCAAAGAAGATTTGTATCCACAGACAACTATGGGCATCACTCTCTAGGACTACATTTATCTAAGTGAATGTCATGAGGCTTATTTGAACCATCAAGTGACCCTAATTTTAGTTAAAAATCCATATAAGGGCCAGCTTGTGACTATAACTTCAATCATGGATTCCAACATCATCCCAACTTGGTCACCCCCAAACAACAAGTTTTTGCACTCCTTTGGGAGTAGGAATGTGTAGACTGGATTTACTTCTGATTTACTCTTACCCGGTGCATATAGTACTTTAAAGTCCCACTTCTTGGAGGAAGGGTCTACTAATAGACTCCTCCTCCAGTGAATACTTTGAGTTTGGAGTTCTGTACCCCTTGCCCAGAGATGCCAACAAAATTTAAGCTCAAATTTGCCCATGTTTAGCAAATTCCCTGAGGGCAAATGTAGCCTCATTGTATTGCTTTCATTACATTTGTCAAGGTTTATTTTTAATGCATGTTTTATTTCTTTAAATAATATTTTAAAAATATTTCCCAGCATTTTTAGTTATTTTCGTTGGAAGATTTTGCAGACTATTTTGTTTTTTATATGCCCAGAAATACGTATCTCTGATAGTCCAGTGGAAATATGGATCCAAAACTCAGAAGAAAGGACTGACTGTAGGTTATAGTTCTGCAGAGAGAGCTCTGAGTCAGTATAAAAAAAGAAATATAAAACACCAAATTTGGATTTGCTCTTGAATATAAAACTTTCGACGTTAGAGAAAAACAAAAGCTCCTGAAGGAGAACAAATATAAACAATCAAAGAGATATGGGGTCCAGAGAGTTGTGTTACAAAAATTAAAGGCATTGCATGTTTCAAAGAACATGAAAGCGGTTGAAAGTGTCAAATGCTATCAAGAAATGAGTTAAAATTGAAAATATCTGAAAATTTCTATTTTTTAATAAGTTTAATACTATTTATGACTATAATGAAAGTATGTTCTATCAAGTATACAGAATCTAGTTTAAAGGTTCGGGGCATGTAAATGGATAGTTAAAGAGTAGACACAGATAAGGAATGACAACTGTTTGTTCAAGAACACTGCCTATAATTAGAAAAGACAGTTGTTTCTATTGATCTACCTTGAAAATATATTAAGAGCTTATACATTTCTTTCCAGCTCTACTGCCAATTTCATTATCTCTCACATGGACATCTACAAATTTCCTGCAATACTCTTCTAATAGGACAATGTGCTCTTTTGACTTTTTCTCATTCTTCTGAGATTAGCCAGATGTGCTTTTTAAAGAGAAATCGGCTCATGCTTTTTCTTCCTCAGAATACTTTATGGACTCAATCTTGCTTGTAAACCAGGCCTACAAGTTTAACCAAGTTATAGCTCTGGCCATATTCTCAACTACTCTCATCTTGATGACTATGTTCCAGACATATAAATTTTCTTCCTTTTCCAATCTGACAGCCCTTTCCAGATTTTATACCTTTGACTTTGTTCTTTCTGCCTAAGCTGTTTTTTCTTTTGCTTAATGGCTGGCTCATTATCATCTTTCAAATTTTAGAAAACCCATCCTTGATGACCAGTTAGTAACTTATCTCTCCCACAGCTAATTTTTACTCATCATTGTATTTGTTTCCTGCATATCATTACTATTTGTTCATATCTTGTTTATGTAAGCTCCATTTTCAAGCAGCCTAAAAATTCCCATCCATTGCTTCATCCGACATATCTATCACAGTGTATGGCACTATAGTTGGTGACAAATCATTATTGATTGAATAAATGAATGAATGAATAGTATAAAAGAGTAAATATTTACACAATATCTACAGGATTTCTCCCATTAAGACCTGGGGTATATGTCCATTTCATTAAATCTGGATCAGCTCTGTGATTACTTTCACCAATAGAATATAGCAGAAGTGATTATGAACAAATTTCTGCATCCAGGACATAAGGCACTGGCAGTTTCACTCCCTATTTTTTGAACTACCCATCTGGAAGTCTTGAACCCCATGTAATAAGTCCAACTACTCTTCTGCAGAGACCATGTCAAGAGGCCCTGAGATAATATGGAGAAGGAGAGGGCAGTGTTTAGCTCAGGCTCCCCATCAAGGTTCCAGCCATGTGAAACCATCTTGCATTGTTGAGACCAGATCAGCCATCCACTAATTATAATTATTATCATTGGATAAATTAAAATGTGGTTCTTTTAAGCTCCAAAGTATTGGAGCAGTTTGTTACACAGCAAGCGACAGCTGAAACAGGTGCTTTCTATCCTTCAAATTTCAGTGGTTCGATATTATGAATGGAGACTTGGTATAGTAAGGCAAAAGGACAAAAGGGTAAGACATTGACAAGGCACAGTTTAGGTGACAGACCAAGCTGGTTCAGGAAAGCAAGAAATTCAGAAGAAAACTAATGGAGGAAGACATTCAACAGATTGAATCACTAGGGCAGCTTAAAAACTTGAAAAGCAAATATGTTGAGGACAGGGAGTCTGGAAGCCAGAACACTGCAGTCAAGGAACAGAATTTTGTTGAAATTTAATATTTCAGAGGTAGATAAGTTTGGAGTGATTACAAAATCAATGAATATGCTCATTGGAATGAAGTACTGAAATAGAGTGAAGATTAATGATACTGGAGTCAAATGTAAATAAGTTAAGTGAGTACATATTTGCCCTCAAGTTATATTTGTATTTGCCTAATAAAACTAAAATTGTTTTGTAACTGCCTGTCTTTCTTCTTACGAATTTCTCTTTAAGTTGCAAAGGTTATAAATGTAATGAATTGTACCTAACAGGAGAATATCCTAAAATGTGTATTTACTTTTTTATGAATGATTTTCTGTGAGAATGTTTTGAATAACCGAATGGATTACTTCAAACAGTGGGTTTTTTAGACTCTCTGTATATATCAATATCATTTGTCCACACCTAGAAGATTCAGTATTCAACTATTAATGGCCTATAAGGACATCTGATAGTGTTGGGTTAAAATTCTTCAAGTACAGTATGTTTTCATATTGTTTAATACAGTCTGAGTTGGAAAGCATCCCTAAATTAAAGGTTATTTAAAAGCCTTTCTATTTCAAATGCTGCCCAGACTACTTAGATTCCAGGGTAGATTCTCAACCTAAAAAAGCTAAAGAGTATGAAACTGAGCACACTTATTATAGTCCAATCAAGTCTGTCTATGGACAATTTCTCCTGATATAAGATTCACTTTAAGCATACTGGCTATTAATGAGCTCAACATTTCATTCTTTAGAATACCCAGTGAGAAAGACAGACCTTTGCAGTTATGATTAAATGTATAGGGTGAAGACTTTGAATATGATGAAAGAAAGCTTCAGGTGTCAAAAAAAAAAAAAAAAAGAGCTCACTATTCTGACAGAATCAGCTTTTCATGGTGTAACAGTCAGCTTGCTTTATCATGAAATATTTAATATAAAAAGTGAAATAAATGAGATTATGAGAAAAAATTCACTTAGATATGAAATGCTTAAAAGTAGGATTGCTTAAGAGAAATAAATAGGTGCTTGTGTTTTTATTAAGGAAACAAAATGATTCTTAAAATATTACATTATATTATACAGAATTTATTCATTTATATTATCAATAAAATACCTGGTTGGGAAGTCTATTTGTCAAACTATCTCACCACATATATACTGAAGGGTGATGATTATAAAAATACAAATAAAATTATATTTCTTAACATTGCAAATTTAATACTGGATATTGTGTTAAGATATTCATATAGATTATCTTTTCATAATAATAACCCATTTTATAGAAGAAGAGACTGAGGAACTGAGAAATTAAGCAAAGTCACCCAGCTAAAAAATAGTAGAGTAAGGATTCAAACAAAGCAATCTGATTCCAGAATACATACTTTTAATGACAACCTATGCTTCATCATTTCCTGGTACAATTGCTACCAATGTTTCATGAGTTAGCTTCTTCCCTCAAAGAGGACTTTGAAAATCTTGCCCCATTGGTTATACAAAGTTATCAATTAAAACAGGGGTCGACCTGCTCACACCATCTTTTAGAATGCATAAGCTTAATTAAAGGTAAAAAAATGGAAATCATGCTTTTTGGAAAGCATAAAAGTACTGTAACAAAACTGCTGAGTTAAAGAAAAAAATATCATTAAGAAATTTTAAACCAGATTCAAATTGTAGTTTATATAGTAACGTACTCTGTTAATATGTATTAGCGTATGTAATCAGAATATTAGTTGTCTGGATGTACTTTTAAAGAAATTAAGAATTTTGATTCGAATGAAGCCAATAAGTAACAAGTGCTCAAAATTAATTCTGATTTTAGCATATTCTTTTCTTGCACCTACTGGTTTAAGATGTCTGGCAAGGGTTCCAAATAGTGGGTAGTTCTAATGTTTAAATCCATATATAGATGTCTAATTTATTATTTGGAAAAAACAATGCATGAAAAAATGTGAATTAGTGTGTATTTCTTAATAAGGTGATCAGAGATTAGTTCACATGCTCTTTTTGACATTGTGTATGAATAAATTTTTGCTCTTATTTCTTGAAAGCAACTGCCAATTTCAATGAGCACTAGTAGGCAAAGCGATACCTTTGATTTTAAAAATAATAAAAGATGTTTACATACATAATAAAATCTTTAAACTATTAATATTAAAAAAATCAATATAACATTTTTAAATCTTTAAGGCAGTGTGAGACCACATACATTACATATGCATAGGAATGCCTTCAGTCACTTACAGTTAAAGGAAGAGAATGCCTGATTGTTTGGAAAATTTCATGTAAGAACAATCCTAATTTAATCTTGAGAGGAACAATGCTAAGTATGCATACATTAGAATAATTTTTTCTAAAGTCATTTCTTCTCAAGTCAAAAGCCTGCCTAATAAAACACTTGTCTTCTGCTTTTTTCTTGGATTAAACGGATCTAGAAAAATTTTGCTCTTTATAATTAACAGATCCAATATTTATAGGAGAAAATCTAGGAGTTGGAGTGTTAAGTCAGTGAATTAAATTATTCCATTGTCCAATAAAAATAGTTAAATTGCTACAATTACTGTATGACAACCTTTCTCTCCATGGAAGTGCTGGGAGGGTGGTGTGCCCAAAGAGGGCTTGGAAGATCAGCAACCCCCATGCATTGCTCTATGGGTCTTTTCTATTTATTTGGCTATTCCTGAGTTGCACCCTTTATAGTAGTCCCCCCTTATCCACAGAGGATACATTCCAAGATCCCCAATGGATGCCTGAGCTTGGGAATAGTACTGAAGCCTATATATACTGTTTTGCCCTATATACGCATACCTATAATAATGTTTAATTTATAAATTAGGCACAGTAATACCATGTGCAATGATCAAAACATCACATGTACCCCTAAAATATATACAAGTATTAAGTACCCTTAATAATTAAATACAAAAATTTTAAAAATCAAATAATGAAATTTATTTTTATCCTGGAAAAAAATTAGGCACAGTAAGAGATTAGCAACAATAGCTAATAAATAAAATAGAACAAGTATAACAATACAGTATAAAAAAGTTATATGAATGTGGTCTCTCTATCTCAAAACACTGTAATGTTTTTAGATCGCAGTTGAACTCAGGTAACTGAAACTGTGGAAAGCGAAGCCTACTGTATAATAAACCAATAAATGTAATTAAAATGTTTTCTTAAGTTCTATGAGTTGTTTCAGCAAATTATCAAACCTAAGTTAGAAGGGGTTGTCATGGGAACCTCTGAATCTATAACTGGTAGGTTAGAAGTATGAGTGGCAACCTGAGATTTGTTGACTGGCATCTGAAATAGGTGTGATCTTGTGGGACTGAGCCCTTTAACTCGTGGGATCTGTGATAACTCAGGGTAGTTACTGTGGGAATTGAACTGAATTGTTGAACACCAGTTGGTGTAGGAGAATCGAAGAATTGATGTGGAAAACACATCAGGTATTTGGTGTCAGAAAGAACAAGAGACCTGATAATCAAGTTCTAAAATAAGTCTGATTTATTCAGTAGAGAAGGATATAAAAAATTAAGTACTTGGGAAAAGATATTGTGAAGTTCGTAGGCTCTAGCTAAGTGAATATAATGCAAAAGGATTGGGACAGCTAAGATGTTAAGGCTCATCTACTCAGTATGCCTGTGGTAGCACATTTCACATCCTTGTTACCTCATTTAATCCTTATAACTTTGTAAAGTATAATTGTGTCCTTTTCACAGATAAGAAAACTAAATCTGAGAAGTTACATTCTCAAGCATGCCACACATCCCAGATAACAGACTGTAGGTCCAAATCCAAGTCATGTGACATCAACATCCTGAACTACACAACTCCTAGAAAATAACATGGGACAAAAGCTGGATGACTTTGGGCTTGGCGATGCCCTTTTAGATATAACATGAAAGGGCATAATCTGTGAAAGATATAACTCATAAACTGGACTTCATTAAAATTAAAATTTTCTGTCCTGCAAAAAACACCTTCAAGAAAATGGGAAGAAAAACCACAGACTGGGAGAAAATATTTGTCAAGACATAGCCAATAAATGACAGTTATCTAAAATATACAAAGACCTCTAAAAACACAACAGTAAGAAAACAAATGACCTGTTTTTAAAAATGAGTCTCAGCAAAGAAGACAAACAGATGGAAATTAAGCAAATGAAAAGATGCTGCACATCATCTGCCATCAGGGAAATGCAAATTAAAACAATAATGAGATACCTCTGAACGCCTATTAGAATAGCTAAAATCTAGAACACTGACAACTCCAAAAGCTGGTGAGGATGTAGAACAACAGGAACTTTCATTCATTGCTGGTGGGATGCAAAATTATACACCTACTTTGAAATAATAGTTTGGCAGTTTCTTACAAAACAATTCATAGTCTTACTGTGAATATATGATCCAGTAATTGTATACCTTAGCAATTACCAAAATGAGTTGAAGACTTATGTCCACAAAAGAAACCTGAACATGGATGTTTATAGCAGCTTCATTCATAATTGCCAAACTTAGAAGCAATCAAGATCTCCACTAGGAGGTGAATGGATAAATAAACTGTGGTACACCCAGAGAATAAAATATTATTCGGTGCTAAAAAGAAATAAACTATAAAACCATCAAAATATATATGAGGAATGCACATTACTGAGTGAAAGAAGCCAAACTGAAAAGGTTACATACAGCATGACTGCAAGTGTCTGACATGTTGGAAAAGGCAGAACTGTAGACAGTAAAAGTATCAGTGGTTGCTAGGGGTTGGGAGGAAAAAGTGGTGAATAAATGAAGCACAAAGGATTTTTACGGCAGTAAAAAGACTCTGTATGATACTGTAATGGTGGATAAATTTGTCCAAACCTATAGAATGTACAATACCAAGAATCAATGCTAAAGTTAAAAAAGCAAATATAGAAAAGTAAATTCTATTATAATATTACTCTCAGAAAGTAGACAGAACACTAATGAGAATAAAACAGTGTATCCAATGAAAGATTCTTTGTGCTTTTTCTAGTATTAGATAATGAAATAATAAGATTTCTGTTTATAACAGCTGCTTCTAATTCAAAATTATTTACAAATATGCATACATTTGAAATGATAGGTGATTAGTTTGAAATGTTCTGTTTTATATTCTAAAAGTTTAATGCTAAGGAACTCCTGGCAACATAGATTTAATAATCATCTCAATGTAAAAGGTATACTTTTAAAAAAGCAATATAACACCTATTCACCTTGGGTGACATTTTATGCCTTGGTTTTTGTTATTTGGGGGGAAAAGTGCATTTGACATAAGTTAATTGAAATATTCAATTAGCAAGATCTTGTCTTTATTTTTTAATAATAAAAAATGGCAAAATTAAAATGTATTCACAATATAATTATCCAGTAATTATTCTTAAGGTCAATCATCCAGAGCTGTGCTTTCAATGTGTGGTCTGAAGTCTAGAGTTGGTTCAAAAACTTTGCATGCCTGTGATGAGAAAAGAAGTTTGCACCGAAATGTAAACCAACATCATGGCACATGTTAGGTTCGGCCGACGATTTTTCTTTTTTTTTTGAGGAAGACTTTCTCAATAAGGGAAGTAGTGCATCAACTTACATTTTAATACAAACAATTTTTCCTATCATGTATCTTGTACAAAGAGTTCACAGACCAGCTCCTTTTAGAAACACTGGCCTGGATTCCAAGCCTGAATCGAACAATGGTAAACATTTAAGAGGCAGAGCAGGAGGCTCTGTGTGGGAAACAAAACAAATGACAGGCCTCAGCTTTTTTTGAACTAAAAAAAAAAAAAAAAAAATGGGAATTCAGAATATAAGCATTTAAAAATATATCTATCAAACTTAGGCAGCTTGTACTAAAAGATTAAAGCTTATTTCAGTTAATGATGTTTAAAATACAATAAAACAAAGCAAAAACTAACAGATGAGTTATAGCAAATATTTAGTACAAGTCATCCAGAGCAAATGTAAGGTTGGAGTAACATTGTGGAAGTGTAGCAAATCGGGTATGGACCCATCCTGAGGCAAAGGTGAGAAATTTAAAGCTATCACACAAGGGAATGATATATCTTAAAGAAAACTAATTGCATGTCTGATATAATGGGAAATCCATGAAGGAGGTTAGATCAATTATGCAACATATTCTTATTGATGAAATCAGCTTTAAATTTAGTCTTATTTCCCCTTAAAGCCTCTTCAAATTTAATTATGTGCCTTTATAACTCAACAAGTTGGTTTCAGAGCTAACATACAGATGGAAGCTGGAAAGTTGACTTGCACCAACAACATCAAGCAAAATTTGATATGGAGTTCTTAGGAAGCAGAAGAACTGGAAGAAACTAAATCTTCAAAGCCTCAACCCTTTCTGTCTTTTGTGTTCATCAATGCAAGGAGTATTTCAGAAACTTTGTAAATAGCAAGGATCATTTCAATAAAACTGTCTTCTTAATTAACTCTGAATGAACCAAAAAGCCCAATTAAACAGAACAACCATCTCAGAAAATGAAATGGTAATATCCATAATTTGCACTCATGTTTGATATACAACACAGAGAAAATGAAATATAACAGAATGGATTTTACAATAAGTTTTTAATTTTGTCTGTAGACTATAATGTCACGTTACCATCCTTGAATTTTGGAAATTCATACATACAATAAAATTTCAGTCTCACAATTAGTTCAATTTAAAACAATGATGAAAACAGAATGATTCCTTTAAATATCAACTTAGGATAGGTTTGAAGACTGAGCAAACTGGGGAAATCATCTAATTCGCCCTTTTATGCAGCAGAAGATGAATGTGCGTAACAGAGAATGACGATAGATGCAAGAGATATAGTAGCTTACTATGATCACAAAATCAATTCTTGAAAAGTTGAGAGAAGAACTTACATTTTGTATTTAGTTTTATACTGAGGAGGTGATAATTTCTTTGTGAAAAGTATTTCCCAAAAGAATGCACAGTTGCAATGGGAATAAAGAGGGATTGAGAAAGTCTAGAAAAAAGGGGGTGGTTCTGACACAGAAAATTAAATTTTGGTAAATTAAAATAAGGATTTTAGAATTTTGTGGTGACTTAGATATGCAATGTGAACAATCTCAAGATACAGGAGTAAGATGTGTGTGTTTACACGTGTGAATCAGGGATTCCTCTAGCAAGTGCAATTCTTCTTGAGGGTCTTTAGAAAAAGAAGGTGAGGCATTGGGAATAAGAAAGTGAAGTAAGAGAAGGCAGAGTTAGAGGAAATGTTTTATGCAAACATACTTTGGCACAGATAAAGGAAATAGGAAAAGTAAAGTACTCAACAGAGTAGAACTCCTGCATTTTAAAGGAATGAGAGATATGTGGCATAGACAGGCTGAAATTTTCCTTGTGTATGATAAAAAAAAAAAAAAAGAGAGGAGAAAAAGACTAGATTAAGAGTATCAATGTAGAGAGAGGATTCTGGGAATATGTTGGAGTATAAAGCACCTGGAATCTCTCTCCCCACCTAGACAACAATTGTACTTGCAAAATCTGTCTGATGTAACTATTTTGTAACTCTGGAGTTTATCGAAGGCTTGCAACTATAGGGGAAGGCTTAGGCAGTCAACTACAGTTAATTTTGGCCAAATTCAGCTCTTAGCACAGTAGCATCTACACATGCCCCACTCCCAGGCCCATGACAAGCAGATGTGCACATGTTCCTAAAGCAACCTGTGCAGTCCGTGGTAGCCAAAGGTAAGCAAAAAGGACCCTGTTTGTCAAATATTGGGGATCTCTGCTCTTGATCAATGATTGCTGCTTCTGGTCACAGAGGTGCAAAGAGGTGGGAGGTCATTATTATTGCATGTCTCCCCATTGTTTCAAGCCCCTTTTCCGCTAGGTAAAGTGACTCCCAAGGGCTTTAAAGGATGAGCATCTCCCCCATCCCTTCATTATTCTCTTTTTCTCTTTTTTGGGAGCCAGACATTAAAGACTTGGCCAGACATTAAAGACTAGGCATATATGGAGAAAATTAGCAAGTGACCACACACACTCAGGGAAAGGTACAACTCAGAAAAGACCCGAGAAGATCTTCAGATTACACTTTAGGCTGATTATTGGCAAGGGGTAGCTGACAACAATTTAAAAAAGCACAAAATTAATAGCAGTAAGTAGTGAACTCTGAGGAAGGGAACAATTTTATTTCCATAGTTACCACATTAATAGATTCAAATGTGCAGCTTTCAACAAAAAATCTTAAAGCATATAAAGAAACAGAAAAATATGGTCCATTGAAAGGAAAAAAAATCAATAGAAACTGTCCCTGAAAAAGACCTGATGGCAGATCTATTAGACAAAAACTTTAACGAGACTATCTTACAGATGCTCAAGAACTAAAGGAAAATGTGGAGAAAGTCAAGAAAATGATGTTGAACAAAATGGAAATATCAATAAAGAGATACAAAACCTAAAAAGAATTTTAATGAAACTCTGAGACTGAAAAGTAAAATAACTGAAATGAACAAATCACTATAGGGATTCAAAGGCAGATTTAAACAAGTAGAATAAGAATCAGCAAACTTGAAGATAGGCCAGTAGAAATTATTGAGTCTACAGAACAGAAAGAACAAAGAAGAAAATGAACTGAGCCTAAGGGACCTGTGGGCCACCATCAAGCAGACCAATATATGCATAATGGGAGTCTAAGAAAAAGAACACAGAGAGAAAGGGGTAGAGAAATATCTGAAGAAATAATGGCTGAAAACTTCCCAAATTTGATGAAAGGTTTGAATATAAACACTCAAGAAGCTCAACGTACTCCAAGTAAAATGTACTCAGATCTATACGAAGATACGTTATTATCAAACTTTCAAAAGCCAAAGAGATGCGCAGTAATGGGATTGCTGGATCAAATGGTAGTTCTACTTTTAGTTCTTTCAGGTATCTCCATATATGTATACCACGGAGTTCTACTCAGCCACAAAAAACAATGCTGAGCTAGCACGTCTTGTATTATCCTGGATAGAGCTGGAGCCCATTCTACTAAGTGAAGTATCCCAAGAGTGGAAAAACAAGCACCACATGTACTCACCATCAAATTGGTATTAACTGATCAACACTTATGTGCACATATAGTAGTAACATTCATCGGGCGTCAGGCAGGTGGGAGTGGGGAGGTGGGAATGGGTATATTCACACCTAATGGGTGCGGCATGCACCCTCTGGGGGATGGACACTCTTGAAGCTCTGACCCTGGACCAGATAAAGGTGATATATGTAACCTAAACATTTGTATCCCCATAATATTCTGAGAGAAAAAGAAATATATATATATGAATTTTTAAAAAAAGCCAAAGGGAAAATCTTGAAAGCAGCAAGAGAAAAGCAACTCATCACCTATAACAAGATTAGAAATGAATTGCCCATCAGAAACTTTAGAGGATAAAAGATAGTGGGGCAATATAATCAAAGTGCCAAAAAAAAAAAAAACAAAAACAAAAAAACCCTGTCCAGCAAGAATCCTATATCAGGCAAAACTGTACTTCAAAATCAAGGAGAAATTAAGATGATTCCAGTAAAGCAAAGGCTGAGGAAGTTTGCCACTACTGCCATGAAAGAAATGCTCAAGAGAGTCCTGCAGCATAAAATGAAAGAGCACTAGATAGTGACTTGAAGCTGTGTGAAAAAATGAGGATCACAAGAAAGGTGAAAGCATGGGCAATTATAAAATCTGGTTTTATTGTAACAATGGTTTAAAACTCAACTTTTTGTTTGAGAACATTTTTCTATATGATTTAAGAGACTAATACATTTAGGAAAAAACAATTATTAGTTTAAAATCTAGTATTATTGTAACTTTGGTTTGTAACTCCACATTTTGTTTTCTAAATAATTTTAAAAAGTAATGCATTTAAAAGAATTGTTAGTTTATGTTCCTGGATACACAATGTATACAGATGTAAATCTGCGACATCAACAACTGCAAAGGATGAGAAAAGAGCTCTTTAAAGGGCAGAGATTTTGTATGTCATTGACATTAAGAGGGCATAAATTCAAATTAGGGAACACTTCTTAATTCATTCTATGAGGCAAATATTAACCTGATGCCAAAAGCAAACACACTACAAGAAAAGACAACTACAAATCAATATCCTTTATGAAAACTGATGCAAGAATCATTAAAAAAAACTAGCAAATTGAATTCAGCAGAAGAGTAAATGGATTATACATCTTGAGCAAGTGGTACTTATTTCTGGAATGCAAGCATGTTTCATTTTATGAAAAGTGATCAATGTAATAATACACTACATTAAAAGAATGAAGAAAAAATAATCATCTTAATGCAAAAAAAAGCATTTGACAAAATTCAATATACTTTCATGATAAAGACACTCAACAAACACAGAATAGAAGAAAACCACCTTGACATAATAAAAGATATATATGAAAAATTCATAGCAAACACTAATGGTGAAAGACTGAAAGATTTTCCACTAAGATCATTATCAAAATATTGATGTCCACTTTTACCACTTCTATTCAACATAGTACCAGAAGTCCTAGAGAGCTCAATAGGCAAGACAAGGAAATGAATGGTATCCAAATTGAAAAGCATAAAATAGGATTATCTCTGTTTACAGATGATGGAAAACCATGTAGAAAACTTTAAAGATTCCACACACACACACACACACACACACACACACACAAACTGTTGGAGCTAATAAATGAATTTTAAAACACAGCAGGCTATAAAATCCTAACACAAATAAGTTGCATTTCAACACACCAAGAATGAGCAATTTGAAAAAGAAATGACAAAAAAATTATTTGCAAGCATCAAAAAGAATAAAATATTTAAGAATTTATTTAAACACTTAGAAATTAATGAACCAAGAAATTGAAGGACTTGTGCAATGAAAACTATAGTACATGGCTGAAAGAAATTAAAGAAGACATAAATAAACTACAACACATCCCATGTTCATGAATTGGAAGACCTAATATTGTTAAGATGTCAACACTACTCAAAGAGATCCACAGATTTAATGCATTCTCTAGTAAAATCTCAAAGGCAGATGCCCAGTAATGGGATTGCTGGATCAAATGGTAGTTCTACTTGTAGCTTTTTGAGGTATCTCCATAATATACGTAACCTAAACATTTATACCCCCATAATACGCTAAAATAAAAAAAATTTTAAAAAATCACAAAAGCATTTCTAGGAGGAATAGAAAAACCCATCCTAAAATTTATAGGAATCTCAAAGGACCCTGAATAGCCAAAACAATTCTAAAAATGAACATACCTGGATGACTCACACATTCCTGATTTCAAAACTTACTATAAGGCTAGAATGTTCAAAAGACTGTGGTACTGGCATAAAGACAGACATATAGATCAATACAATAAAATGGAAAGCCAAGAAATAACCCCTTGCATATATGGTCATATAACTTTTGTCAAAGGCGGCAATGTCAGTAAATGAGGAATAGACAGTTTTTTCAACAAATAGTGCTGAGAAGACCAGATATCCACATGCAAAAGAATGAAGTTTGACCCTTACCTAATGACATATACCAAAACTAACTCGAAATAGATCTAAGACCTAAATCTAAGATCTAAAACTATAAAACTCTCAGAAGGAAATATAGGGCAAAATCTTCACAACATTGAATTTGGCAACGATTTCTTGGGTATGACACTAAAGGCACAGGTGACAAAAGGAAAAACAGACAAACTGAATTTCACAAAATGAAAAAAAAGTTCATCAAAAGATGCCAACAGAGTAAACAGGCAACCCATAGAATAAGAAACAATATTTGTAAATCACATATCTGATAAGGAATTAATATCCAGAATATGGAGAGAACTCTTCAAACTCACAAACAAAAAGGCAATAGTGTGATTCAAAAATGAGCAAAGGATTTGAATAGATATTTCTCCAAAGAAAATATTAAATGGCCAATAGGTACATTGGCCATTTAAGATGGCCATTTAAGATACTAAACATCATTAGTAATTAGGGAAATTCTAATCAAAAGTACAATGAGATACCACCTCATACCCATTAGGAGAATTACTATAAAAAAAAACAAACAGAAAATAGCAAATGTTGGTGAGGATGTAGAGAAACTGGAACACTTGTGCGCTGTTGGTAGGAATGCAAAATGATACAGCCATTGTAGAAGACAGTACGGTGGTTCTTCACAATATTGAAAATGTAATTACCACATAATCCAGCAATTCCATCTCTGAGTGTATACATAAAAGAATTGAAAGCAGGATCTCAAAGAGATAATTTTTACACCCATATTCATATTAGCATTATTCAGAATAGCTAAAATGTAGGTTGAACTCAAGTATCTAGCAACAGATGAATGGAAAAGCACCATGTCTTATATACATACAATGCAATATTATTCAGCCTTAAAAAGAAATAAAATTCTGACATATGCTACAACATAGATGAACTTTAAGGACATTATGCTAAGTGAAATAAACTAGTCATAAAAAGACAGATACCGTATGATTCCGATTGAATGAATTACTTAGAGAAGATAAAATTGTAGAGACCAAAAGTAGAATGGTGGTTGCCCGGGGCTGGGGAGGAGGTTTCTTAGTCCATCTGGGATACTTTAACAAAATACCATAAATCGAGTGGCTTATAAACAACATTTATTTCTCACAGTTCTGGAGGCTGGGATGTCCAAGATCAAGGCACCAGCAGATCTGGTGTCTGGTAAGGCCCATTTCCTGGTTCATAGATGAGGCTTCTTGCTGTGTCCTCACGTGGTGGAAAGCACAAGGCATCTCTCCTGGGCATCTTTTATAAGGGTACTAATCCCATTCATTAGAGCTCCTCCTTCATGACCTAAATTGTCACCTCCCAAAATTATCATATTGGTGACTAGTTTTCAACATATGAATTTTGGGTGGACAAAAACTTCAGTCCATAGCAGGAAAAATGGGGAATAATAATTTAATGTGTATAGAGTTTCAGTTTTACAAGATGAAAATGTTATGGACATGAAAGATGGTGTTAGATGCATAACAATATGAATGTACTTAATACTACTGAACTACACACTTGAAAATGTTTAAGATGGTGAATTTTATGTTATACGTACTTTACCAAAATAATATCTAATAATAAAAAACCCTCAGTGCCTTAAAACAAAACAAAAAAAGAATACAAATGAACCCATGTTGTGCAATTGAACACAGGTTATCTCAAAGTTTACTTTCTTCACCAAAAGAGAAAAGCTACATATTCTTTACCTCTGGAACCAATGGTACTTTTTGGTGTGACTTTATTATTATAAATCAGGAAGTAATAAAAACAGCTTAACAGTTGGTTAGAAACTCAGGCGGAAATTTGCTTCTATTTACATTATCTACCATGCATGAAAACAAATCTACAAATAATTCTTTGAAAATATAAAAAAAGGTTGGTCCCGAAAAGATGCCGCCATGTCATTTGTTCCTATATATAATGCCACTAATTGGATGTATTGTATTGAGTATGTTGTTTTTATTGTTTCATTTAATAACTATAAAGGTCTTCTATTCCTTCATGCATTCCTCAGTTATATAACATAATTTTTTCTCATATTTTACTAAAAATAATTCTCCTATAATGGGTTTTCAGGCATACAATTTCACAGTTAGAAAGGAAGTATAATTTTCTTACTCATCTGCTCTTTAACATTATATGTGCCATTATTGAATCTAGTTGGAGATCGATCGTAACTTTAATAAGTTTATGCCTCAGAATATGAACAAACCATTTGATATTATTCAAATTTTATCATTCCCTTGGAATTCAAGATAGAAGTCAAGAGAGATTTTTCTGTCAAAATTATGTTACCAAAGACATGTAGACTAAATTTTCAATTCTTTATTATTTAAATTTTTGTTTTATAAAATAGATACACAATATTAGACCATATGTCATTTGTATCATCAAGTTCTAAGACTAAAAGTTACTCTAAAACTTTCATATCAGAAAAAAGGCCATGTTTCAAATTTCTTCTTCAGATATCCTTTTTTGCCTTACTTTCGCCAATCAGTCTATAGTCCAAGGTCCTCATTTTTTTTCTTAAAGGATAACATAAAATACCTTTGAAAATGTTAAATGGAAGGAGTTGAAATAAGAATGAGTTAAATTTCTAATGTATTTTTTTCTTTCACAAAGATTGACAAATATTAACACAAAAAAAGAAAAAGAAAAAGAAACAGACAGTTCATTTTCTGTTTTCAGAGTAAGCAATCCTTCTTAGACAATGTATTTTATTTCTGGCCATATTTTTACAACCAAAACAGAAATGGTTATTTAATAACAGCCCCAACTAGGGAAATGTTGGCCTACCAAAAATATAGTTAAAATTTTACATTTTATACCTGAAAGTCTAGGATAACTAACCATTCTATGTGCCGATATCTCCAATTAAGTCATAGAATTCTATTATACTCAATGAAATAGACACTTAGTTTGCCAAATAGAATATAAATGGATCCATCCTTTACAAATCGGATGCATGGATAATGTAGGTCATTAACATTATAGCAAAGTTAGTTGGTATAGAACTCTTTAGAAATAAAAGCTTTTTTTTTTTTTTTTTTTTTTTTTGCTACAAGCTAGAAATTAGAGAAATAAGATCAGGGAACTCAGAAAAAGAATCATCCTTGAAAATCTTGCTGGTGAAATTGTGACACCTCATCTTAAGCCAAAAAAGTGGATGATGTTCCTTTAGTCTCAGTAGTAAGGAATTATAAAAATGGACTCCATCAATGAAAATGTGAGAGAGTAGAGGCTGTTTGGTTTTCAACTTTTGCTCAGGGCCTACGATTTCTTTCCAACAGTGTTTTTATATTAAGTAAATATGTGAGTTATTTTGTTTTTCTGAGGATTAAAGTCATTCTTTATGTACTATGCATAATAGTTTCAGTGAATACAACAAACAAAACAAAACAATGCAAGAAAATATAATCAAAATGATTATAATTCCAGTGGCTGAAAATTGTGTCATATCAAATATAGTGATTGCATTGCTTTAATTTACTCTTTTGTTTGTAATAACAAAGATAAACACTGATGAAAAAGATTGTTAGGAACCATTCATATACAAAAAACATGTAAATTAATATATCTCTCTTTAAAATTGGTTTCTTCATTTATTATATATTAAGGAAAAGAGCATATATGCTAATAATCAAGCAGTGCATAAAATAGATTTGTGTAGAAATGGGGGGAGGGACACGGGTAACTTGTGTTATGCTGCTGACATTAATTGCCAGGTGTTACAGTGGACACTCTCAGGATATACTTCAAAATAGTCAATAACTACCTTAAAAAACATATATTTTCACTATATTTTATATAGGGGTATTTGCAGAAGCACCAAAGTACTTTTTAGTGTGCTGTAAATTCTTTTCTGTCAAGTAACTGTAAATCTGAAGTTTCAGCTTTTTAGAGATTATTGTTTGTAACAGAGGAAAAACTGTTTTCATTGCCTCTGCTAAGTCATAGTTGATGTATTTGCGAACATTGAAAAAATACAGCAGAATCCTTATTAAAAAGTGCTCTTTCCTTAAGAATGGTTCAGAGAGGCAAGATAATATTTATATCTCCATTCACATTCAGTATTTTGGTAAGTATACATTTTTCTTAAATACTGAGTTTGCAAAAGTCATTTCCTAGACTTTCTAAATTTTGATATATTGACTATAAATGTAAACACAGTTGGCTTACTGGTTGACACTGTAACTTTGTAAAAATGTAGGTATAGGCATACCTCATTTTATTACACTTCACTTTATTGTGCTTCACAAATACTGTTTTTACCAGTTGAAGGTTTGTGCCAACCCTTCATAGAACAAGTCTATTGTCACTTTTGCTCCAAACAAGGCCCATGTAATGTAAGATGAAGAATTTGATAAATGTTGTGTGTGAAAGACGGCCCATTCCTTCTCTCTTTCTCTCCTCTGGCCTCCCTATTCCCTGACACACAACAATATTGAAATTAGACCAATTAAAGACCCTACCATGGCTTCCATGTGTTCAAGTGAAAGGAAGAGTAACACATCTCTCACTTTAAATCAAAAGCTAGAAATGATTAAGCTCAGTGAGGAAGGCATGTCAAAAACCATGATCGACAAATGCTAGGCCTTTTGCTCCAAACAGTTAGCCAAGTTGTGAATGCAAAGGAAAAGTTCTCAAAGAAAATAAAAAGTGCTACTTTAGTGAAAACACAAATTATAAGAAAGCAAAATCACCTTATTACTGATGTGAAGAAAATTTGAGAGGTCTGGATAGCAGATCAAACCAGCCACAATGTTTTCTTAAGCCAAAGCCTAATCCAGAGTAAGAACCTAACTCTCTTCAATTCTATGAAGGCTGACAGAGGTGGGGGAGCCACACAAGAAAAGTCTGAAGCTAGCATAGGTTTGTTCATAAGGTTTAAAGAAAGAAGCCATCTCCATAATAGAAAAGCGCAAGGTGAAGCGGCAAGTGCTGATGTAGATGCTGCAGCAAGTTACCCAGAAGATCTGGCTAAGATCATTGACGAAGGTGGCCACGTTAAACAACACATTTTCCGTGGAGAGAAAACAGCCTTTTATTGGAAGAAGATGGACTTTCAGAGCTAGAGAGGAAAGATCAATGCATGGCTTCACAGCTTCAAATGACAGCCTGATTCTCTTGCTAGGTGCTAATGCAGCTGGTGACTTTAAGTGGAAGTCAGGGCTCATTTACCATTCTAAAATCCCTAGGGCCCTTAAGAATTATGCTTAATATACATTGTGAATTATGCTAAAACCTACATTTGTAATTCATGGGAGGAGGTCAAACTAGCAACATTAATACAAGTTTGGAACAAATAATTTCAACCTGCATACAACCTTTTAGGGGTTCCAAACTTGGTGTAGGAAGTAACTGAAGAAGTGGGGGAAATAGCAAGAGAACTAGACTGAGAGTGGAAGCATGAAGATATGACTGAATTGCTGCAATGTCACAATAAAACTTTAACAAATGAGGAGTTGCTTGAAACTGGTTTCTTGAGATAGAATCTACTCTTGGTGAAAAAGGAGTGAACATTGTTGAAATGGCAACAAAGGATTTAAAATATTCCACAAACTTAGTTGATAAAGCAGGAGCAGATTTTCATTAGGATTTTTTAGTAATTAAGTATTTCTAATTAAGCTATGTACATTTTTTAGATACGCTATTGCACATTTAATAGACTACAGTATAATGTAAACATAACTTTCATGTTTGACTTGCTTTATTGTGACATTCACTTTATCATGGTGGTCTGGAACCAAACTCACAATGTATCCGAGGTACCACTCTATTTCAAGTTTTGACTTCTGACCATACCTAATTTTAAAGAGCCTTTGTTATTTTTGCTTGAAAAACAACACATATTTACAACAATAAATTAATATCGATTGCTATTATAGAGCACCAAGTAAGGCATTTTTTCTACCATTCAAGAAACTTTAAGTGTTTGAACTAGCAGATGAGAAATACAAATGTAAATTTATATATTTTTAATACTGCTATATGCAAGTCAGTGTTTTAGGCATTGTGAGAAATAGTACAAAGTCCCTCTTCTCACAGGACTTATCATCTAGCTGGGGAAGACAAGGCACAGATATATGAACATTTAGATAACAGACAAGTTTAATAGAGTTTAAGAAATATCAAATGGTAAGTGTAAAAAGAACGATACAGAGTATTAATGCTGTAGGTCTTCGCAAGAAGAGAGCATCACTGTAGGATGGAGTGATCTAGGTTTTCATTACCTGATTTTTAAATAATTTTTGGATTACCCAGAGAAAAGGAGGCAGGGAAATTGTGAGAAAGTAGCATTGACTGTAGAGAGGGCTGGGACTGAAAATTAGAGCATTGTACACTTCCTCAGTCTGTATTTTTACTTGGGCTTTGGTTAACTGAAAGATTTGGACTAACCACAGAGGTGAATGATTTTATAAACAAAATCACAGAGGTGGCAAAGCAAAAAACATGTTGACAACAGTGATGGATAGGAGGATACCATTTTCAGTGTGGCATAGAGACTCAGAAGACAAGTAATATATGATATGCATAGAACCAGATTCATACATGCAATCATCCATGCAAAAGTATTTGAGCATTGACTAAACATTAAATCCTCTTTTAGGCATAGTATTTCAGTGTTATGTCAGACACAGGTCTTGCATGCAAGAACTTTGCAATTTTCCTCAGTAGATAAGATATATACATAAGTGCCTATAATATAAGACATCATGTGATACAGGTACTAAGAGGAAAGGCCAAGTAGGGTAACCATGTAATTTGTCTTGCAAACCTTGTACAAGAGGTCTCTAAATTATTAAAAAGCTATATTTTTGAAATATTTATTTATCGACTGACGAATTAATTTTAATATATTGGTGGAACCAAAATTAGTTCCTTTAAAAAACTAATTCAAAAATATTTTTTAAAAAGTAAAATATAGCATTTATCTGTGTACATTAATAAAGAAATAATTAATATATTAATTAAAGAAACTTTATGAATAAAATAAACAAAATAATTGTTTTTGGTATATAATCATTTACCTTACTCACTTTCTTAGTGAATCTATCTAATATCGTGCCATTAAATTTTTCCAACATGCCAATGTTACTTTTAATTTTTAAATAAAATTTACTGTTTCTTCACAGTTGCATTTCATGATTTATAAATTTGAAATTAATGGAATCTTTGATTGGCTTTTTTCTGTCATTTTCTTTCTTAAAAGAAAATAATGCCTTTAAATGTGCTTCCAGAGAAGCACCATCAAAAGTTTCCTACCAAAAATTGAGATATCCCAAGTGCCATTGGGGATTTTAAAATTAAATGTCACATATTTGAGTAGTTGTTTAATTTGTTCAGTCTCCCCTTGCTCTGTAGGGATGAATTTCAATATCTTCTTCGTTGCAGGCCTGGTTTTCAAAAATATCAATGTGCTGAAAGGTTCAAACACTGAAATTTTTGGTTGCTTCACACATTGAAAGAGAATATTTTCAGCTGTGTGGTAACTTTTCACTAACATTATATTTCTTGCCTTTGCCATTAAAGACAGAAAAGAGGTTATGAGAATTTTGATCCGTTCTCTTCTTCATTCAATAAACAGCTAACCTCATAATAGCTATTAGGGTCTTCAATAAGGTTAGTTTAAACATTAATTGACATAATGGTACAGAATTAATATTACTAATATTAGCAAGTGTAAATATAATGCTGTAAGTATATTACTAATGAAATATAGATAAGCAACTCTAATAAAAATATATCAATATATTTTGCATGATTCCACCAGATATCTCAAATTAGAACTCTAGTCTCCAACCCTTAGGCATACCGCCAGCCCCAACACCCTCATCCTCAGTCTCTCTTCTTTACTTATTTTACCAAACCATACTCAGTATTTTATATTGCTGGTATTTCAAGTGAGCATTTAGCAGCATACTAATTTCCAATTCCTCAAACTGTTGTAGGGAAATAAATTAGGAAATTTAGTCTCTAAGGACGTGTTGTCTTATTTCCATTTTTAATTCATTTTTCTATTTTTAATGATTTTTCACAAGTAATTTTACCTTCTTATGGTTTCTTTGAGCTACTTTACTCATATTTATCTAACAATGATCTTCCAAAAACAGCTTTATACTCAGTTTGGAATTATTCTATAGGCAAAGGTCCCATCGAAGGCTTATGAATGCAATATTGGGATATATCTCCTGCTAATTTTGCTATGCTTACATGTATGTGTTCTCTTCTTTAATAATGTTGAATGAAAGTGTTCCTATTTATTATATGAATATGCAAAATATAATCGAAACACTCAGAACACGTCCAAATAGAAAATAAATGTTTCCTGCTCACACATCTCGCACTGGTAAGTCAGTGCCATTACACCCAGATCAGGACAATGGTTTCCAGTGGATACTTGTATCCAGTTCTCCCTATCACAATTGTCAAAAATATTTACCTAGTCCATCAATTCATCAGTTAAAAGCTTACACAGCTGATTTATAATACTATAGTTTGTCCTAAACTATAGAACTATATCTGCTCTGGCAACCATATCAAAATGCTGCTATAAAAAAACGGTTGCAACTGCTAACTTGCAAAATATCTAGCAGTTACTTCCATGTTCTAATTTTCTGTTAGCACAAATACAAAGTTTATGCACAACTGAAGTTTCCATTCTGCTTTTTCATATCTCCCACCTACTTTTGCTAACACTGACAAAACTTTAGCTAAGACCTAGTAACAGTCTTTCTAAATTATAGTTAATCCTGAACTCTCTAAGTAGGCATTTTCTGAAGTTCCCTTAAAATATTTTTTAACTAGTAATTATTCTTTAAATTTTCAGTATTTTATTTTTTTAATATTCATTTCTCCTTTAGGGCTTCCGAGGAGTATTATAATGCATGAAGAGAAGAATAGAAATGCAGATGAGGAACAAGGAGTATTTTCCTGTTGCTAAAGCTGATGGTTTAAGTGACTCAGACCAAGGTGACCTTCCCTTGGATTCAGTTTCCTAGTTTGCATTTGGTGAATCTTGGATATAGAGTCCTCTTGTGTTTATCCGTTAGTTCTTATGAAGATTAAATGAAATAATGTGAAATTGGTTAGAAAGAAGTAATAAAAATATAAAATAATACCATGACCAGGAATAACCAATTTATAAAAATTGTTTTCTACTAATTTATTTTATTCATTTGAGGAATCAGTATAGTTCCTTAAATCATGAGTGTTTCTCAATAGGAGTTTGTTGAAAAGAATTGAACTGACCCTCGAGGATTATGTCTTTATATGTAATCATACATTTAAGTTTTTAGATATATGATGGGATGCTTGCTGAATTCCTTTTTTCAGTTTAAGTTCTTGCCAATGTTTTACTTCTTTTTAATGCTTATGGGTATATGTTACAGTGATTTATATTATGGTTAGACCAGAGAATTTTTTGGAGAAAGATTAGTTTTCTTGAGGGTACTCTTATCCCCTACCTGATTTAGTGTTACTCAAAATGCATATGCTGGCAACAAGGATATTGTGCACTTGAAAAGAATTCAGGCCACAATAGAAAAATCTACTCTCTAAGTTAAGCAATGCAACATGGCACATATCCCAACAAGTAAGCAAACCTTTGCTTGAATGGTTTACCATGGAGCTAATAGAGTTGACCATCAGTGAGTTGAGCATCTGAGATAGTAACATAGCAATCATGAAAAGAACACACAGCGAAGTCAAAGAACACCTTTGTGAATCTTACATAATTTCAATGATGTGGTAACCAAGTGAAAAGGGAGACATTTGGTGTAAGAATCACAGATGTCATCAACCTGTCTTCCTGCATTAACACTGCTGTTATTCACCTTATCGAGGGTTAACCATTAGCTATTTGCAACTGGGACATTTTACTAGGAAAAAACAAGAAGACTTCATGCCCTCTTAGGTTTCACGGGCTGCTCCATAAACGTCATTCATCAAGAGTCAAACATTCTGAGTATTATCTTTGCCTAATAAAAGGCATCACTATATTTTGTTAGCCTTGACAGCCTGAGGAAGCTTGCTGAAATAGGATCCAAGTGAGTACCAGCACACTGTAGTGCTCACAAACCACTGTTTGTACCTTATGGTGTTGGCACTTGGCACAGACAACAAAATAACAGATGGCACAAAGATATCAATTGTTCTCCATTCAAGAACAGTGTCACACACAGAACTCAATTATGCACAAATGGATCCAGGAGCCCTTTGTACAAGAAGTTTTATCAGCTACCTCTACATCTGTGCCTTTGTTATTTGTACCAACAAAGCCTCTTCGGGGATTCTTTCTGAGATAAAGCTACTGCCTTTAATTACAAAGCACCAGGGTGCTTTGCTCAACACTAATGACCACATAAAATGAAAAAACACTATTGAAGGCCAACAAACCGAACATCTGCCAACACTGATTCCAGAATATCCCAACCATTTTTCCTGAAAATATTGATGTTAGATCTTCTTTCCAATTCTCATCTACAGGCTAATTAAATTCATAATTAAGTTTGCTAGATTCCAGGTCTAGTGAATAGTCTTAAATAGGCTATTGAGGAAATTTCCAAAAGAGAAACTTCTTAAGGAAATTAAAGATTCAACATGAATCATCTACCCAAAAGACACAACTAGGTGTCCAGCATGCTATCTTAGCCATCCTGTAAACACACTGGCAAATTGTTTGCCCCAACGCATCAGTAGTAAGCTATATGTGATTGCCAAGGACTGATTTAATTATTGAAGTTGGTAGTACTGAGTAACTTATTCTATACTTCTTAGTACAACCTGTCAAGTGTGTCTGATTTTCTATCAGAAACCATTTATAATGCTTGGTTAAGAAAGCTCATTGATTTTCAGAACCATTCTGGGAGAAGGACTTTATGTCTCATAAAGGCAACTCTTCACATTTACTCAATATGGCTTTAGTTCAATTTCGAGCCATTACAGTGACACTTACAATGCAGTCCCAGTTATGTTTGCATGCATGCATGAATCTATGTATGTATGTCCATATCTGTCTACTTATCTGTAGTAGTAGTTCATGAAAGAGAAACACTAAGACACCTGACATAGATTCTACATTGACCTCAAATTATTTTAAGAAATGTATTGACAGAAAGCTTATTTTCAAAAGACAGTTCTCACAAGTAAATGATTACAGTACTAATATGCTCAAGGCAAATCTTTGGGATAAAGACGGGATTTTTCATTACTAGTTTGGTGTTCTTTGTAATGAGTGAATCCTCTTGATTACTACTGGGGCAATGCCACAAAATATTTTTGAGATATTTTGGCCCCACCAAGATGTAACAGAATTTGACATAAAAATGTCTAAGGTAAAAAAATGTTGTTATGCACTATTTACTCATGATATCCACAAGAGATAATGTTTGTCATGAACCATGGATCAGTTTAACACATATTCTCTCCTTTATGTGGGTGGGCATAAGGCCTATGTTCCGAGTATTCCAGCGTACAGATGTAGCAACATGGCACTCACCTTAGTGGTGAATTGAGAAGGAATTTACTTTGGTGATCTCAAAAGGGAAAATCATTTTAGGCAGAAACACTTGTATTTGGACAGTTTTTGTTTAATTAAGCTCCTAAATATACATAAGACTTACGTAAGACTCAGGAGCAATACCTCCCTGATAATCAAGGAAAATGAACGACAGCAAAATTTACTAAGTTACTATATGTTCTTGGCAAATTTACATGGACTGAGTGAAGTGAAATACAGTAATATAACACAGTTAGGGCCCAAAAAAAGGACATCCTTCTTACTGATAAGCCATTATCTCATAAGGTAAGGGAAATATGTATGCCAAAAAGTGTTGGGATTGAAACTCTGATTGTGTGTGTGTGTGTATGTGTGTGTGCATACATGTTGTAATTTACTGTATAAGTGTGCTATAATTATTTAGGATACTGAGGATAAGTCATGGAGATGGAAATGGATAAGAGAAGAAGCCTGAGACAAAGATATACACTTTAAAGGTAGAAATCAGATGAAATTGCTCAATAAACTACCTACTGGATTTCTTGAAGACTCTTAGAACATTCCAACCAACTCTGAAGGTATCTGACTGAATTCTTAGATGGAGAATATGGAATATATTCCACAGACCTTCATAGAAAAGCAAAACACTGTCAACTCCACATTATAGTCACCAAGAAGGCAATCATTAAGAGTTTAAAACATTTAAGGAAATAGGTTGTGATAACCAGAAATAAAGAAAAATCATATTTTCTTAAAACTAATTGTGAAAGAAAAAACAGATAATAGTAACAGTTTAAGAATAAGAATTATAACGTAAATTGGCATCAAAGGAATATCAAGTACTTAAGGGTTGCAAGGTGAGAATTCCAATACCTCAAATCAATAAACTCATCCATTTGATGCAGCCTCCTGTCTTCGTTATCATTTATTCTAAATACTTCATCTTCCTTCCTCTGACCATAATCACAAAAATAGAAGAACAGGGATGAATATCAGGGAGGAAAAACTGAAGAGTTCACTCCTCGTGAGGCATTCTGCTCTCTAACCTGATCACTACACTTTCTTAATACGTGTCGACTCACACCCCTCTATCTATCCACCACCTTGATTTCCTCACGCCTACTCATCCCGCCCTTACTTCCTATTGTTTCAAAACTTTCATTCTTCTTTATTCTTATTCCTTCATTTATAATCATCACTTCCCAATTTGTCAGTCCAAAGTATAACGTCAGCATGAAGACAGTATTAGCACAGGAGGGAGAAGGAAGTGTGGAGGCACAGGTCCAAATAAGCGTAAAAAGTATAAATTGCAATATAAATCTTGAAAATACCTTAAGCAAGTTATTATTCCATCATAAAGTATGCATATTTACTTAGGAACTTTGGTCTTAAGTGGTTTTTACTAACTTTCTTCAAGAAAGAGTACATTTCAAAATCTTACTGCATGTTACATATTCTCAATTCTGTCATAGTGAACATGGCTTCTTAAGATGGTACTAGCTAGCAATGCTATACAGGAATATGAGATAAGGGTTATATTTTTTTCCCTCTTTCCATAGGACTTCTTAATTGTGTCCTCAGATTCACAATGGGACAATCATGCTGATTACTTCACAAATCATGAAGACTGGAAATAGCAAACTAAGGTCAAATAAAAAGAAGTAGAGTTACTGAGAATTTATATTTACCTTACAGAGTGGATAGGAAAAAAAAAAGGCATACTTGTCAAGACAATAAAATAGACATGCCTGGGGATCGTGATTTATTATCAGAGAATGAACTAAGTATAAACATAAATATAAGGTGCAAAGTTCATATTTTTCATCTTGTCAGGTGACAACATGTGACTATTTTTTCATCATGGCTAGAATTACATGTTAATAATATGATAGAAACTGAATATAACTTCAGCTTGAATTGTCTGTTAGCAATAGCTACTCAAGACACATCCAGTTAAATGCTGTGTAACCTTGTCAATGGGAGAGGAAAAGATACAGATAACATGAAATAATAGATTGTTTCTACTGCCAAAATAGCTTCCATTTTGATTGCATTATCAGGTAGAGCTACACACATGAACTTATATGTGCTCTATATGATTAGCTACCCTTAAGTAGAACCACAGCAGGTGTCAGAGGACACAAGTGGAAGAAACTACTAAGTAGATCATAAATATTTCATAAAATCACAGAAGTCTCAGAATATGAAGATATATTAAAGGTCAGCAGTTCAATAACTCATTTAGTTGAACTGAAATTCCTGCTACAAGTTTCCTACCATTCAGCTGATCCATATTATGACACTAAAATTACAGCTCCAAATTTCATATATATGACAAAATATTTGCTTTGTCTTATGTAGAACAGGCTGTTATAAAATATCAGTCCTCTATATAATACAATGTCCCTAAGCATTCCCGGGTTGAAATCCAAACTTTATCACTTGCTAGACATGTGACCAATTCCACATTGGTAAAATGAAGATGATAATAGTGCTTAATCATAGGTTTGTTTTTGAAAATTAAATGAGACAACATATATGAAGCACTTAATGTAGTCTAAAGGTTTTATGTGGAACATTAGTCATAAAAGACTAATTTACTGTGAGTGTGGGACTTGTTCAGGTTTATTTACTAGTAATTCAAGTGCTTATTTAATATCTCTTGAACAAATTACCAGAAATAAAAAAGTTTCATAGTAAAATTCATTTGGAAAATGCTACAGGTTCTATTCTCCTCTTGAAAATCCATGCTGGTTTTTAAAAAATAAAAGGTTCTGAGAAGTACTGTAAACAAGTACAGGTAACAGGTAAAGAAAACTGTTGATATTTTTTAAGCATTTTCCAAAAATATTAACTACTCCTTTTATTTTTGAGGTTCTACTAATGCCCAGTGTTGTATGCAACATACATTAAAAAAGATGTCTTTGGAACACTATGTCATTTTAAAAAAAAGCAAGATCAAAGATGTAAAATAATTTATATTAAGGGTACTAGATCCAGATAGAGAATAAAATACAAATTTTATTTGGAAAATATGGCAAACTTCACTTTGTTTTTTATAGCAATATGGTTAATAATCTCAGTAAAAAAGTTCAAACACCAAGCTTCTAGTTATTGACTTGTCTTCATATATGGAATAACACACACGTACACACACACACACACACACACACACACACACACAAACAAAACAGAGCCATAAAATGCAGGAGCAAGAGATTGTTGATTGTTTCCATAAAGGATTATGGGATTACGACTGCAAGTATCAGAGCACACACTCTGAATTAGGCTTTATACTCAGATTTTTTTCTGGCTACCATCTGGTCCTTCAATATGAAATAAGTAGTGTTAATATATTTAACTTGTCTTATTGGGGTCATATAGCCAGACATTTTTTATTAATATGAATGTACTTCCTGTTCTGTCCTTTCATATTTCTATTTAAAGTTCTGTGGAAATGTCACATACTTCAATAGGAACTTCAAGATGCAGAATGATAATAGGGAAGACATCTTCTGCTTTAGAAGGTCATCTCCTGAGGATTATTTAAATCCTTCATGAAATGTAAAGAAGATTTTAGAGTTTTGAGAAAGAAAAGTAATAGTATGTTCATCTTGGTACTTAGAAAATATTTTTTATTAAGTATTGACTTGTTTACTCTATTTATCAAAGAGAGCACTTGTCAAATAGCAACACCATCTGTCACTCGATAATTTACCCTTAATAGTCCCTAATACCTCTCTTCTTTTTTCATTCATGTCCTAAGATTCAAAGCAATAAAGTTTAGCCATCTATGGCTTTGATATTTAAATATTTGGAAATTTTATACCCACAAATTGTACATAAGAAAACAACTTTTTTAATGAAAAATGTTAATGATGTCTGTGAGGACATTTCCAAACATACAGCTTACATCAATAGTTTTTCTTTTTTTCAGACTCGAATGTTTCTAAGAGAAATATGTGAATCTAAAATGTGATTATTTTCCCTCATACTTGCAAGAGGAACAAAATAGTTAATGCAACTGTGTTTTATAATAAATTCTTTTTTTTTTTTTTTTTGAGACAGAGTCTCACTCTCTTGCCTGGGGCGAGTGCCGTGGCATCAGCCTAGCTCACAGCAACCTCAAACTCCTGGGCTCGAGCAATCCTACTGCCTCAGCCTCCCAAGTAGCTGGGACTACAGGCATGCGCCACCATGCCCGGCTAATTTTTTCTCTACATATATATTTTTAGCTGTCCAATTAATTTCTTTCTCTTTTAAGTAGAGACGGGGTCTCGCTCTTGCTCAGGCTGGTCTCGAACTCCTGAGCTCAGGACTATCCGCCCGCCTCGGCCTCCTAGAGTGCTAGGATTACAGGCGTGAGCCACCTCGCCCGGCCAATAAATTCTTAAAATTAAAAATAAACTTTCAAATGCCTTTGTTCATTCAATACACTGGCTAGATCACTTGGCTAGATCACAATCTGTAATAACATTGAATTCAGTATAAGACTTTCTTAGATACCAATGAAACGTTGAAATACAAAAAGAGCCATGTTTATAAGTAATCGTTTTGTCATGGACTCAGGAAAATGCACAGTTATATGATCTCAATACAAGGAGAATAATTGCTTCCAATTCATGATTCCATGATTTGGTGAAAAAAGCTAGTCCTAAATATAATCTTTCTGTCAAAAGATCAAAAGTAACAGATGCTATCAATAGCTGAAGTATACACAAGGCAATAAAACTGCTTCTAGTGACAATGCTTCAGAGACTCTCTTACAGTTCAAATCCATAATGTGAACATAAACAAAAGAAGGAAAAAGAGAATAATATCCCACAGCAAATCTAACTTGGAATTTTAAATTTGGAGGTGACTGAAATTGTTAAAATGTTCATAAAATTAAATATGGTATTTTTATTCAAAAGAAAAAATTAAAATGTAGATAAAAATCTACCAAAGTTATCAGAAGTTGTTCATGGCTATTTCCTAGTTAAGTGATTAGTTAAGAGTTTTAAACAAAAATTTAAAATATGACAGTTTTCTTATTCCAGTGAGGGGATAATGACTGGCAGCTCCATTTCTGTCACAATGAAATGCTACAGAAAAATTTCCTAGTAATTTATATACTACAGTAGCTAGTAGCAATCGTTTATGATTACATTTATGACACATTAGAATAGTATAGTATAGTGATTTTTATTTTTACAATGGTTTTTAGTGGTCAGATAGAGACCTGAGTTCTCCAGCAATCATATACTTATTTGTACTTTGCCGAAAAGGTCCTACATAATGAGTATACCTACGTAAATTGTTTCACTATGATATGTAGAGAAATTAAATTTTAATCTCAGCTCTACAAAATGAACTGAGACAAAAATAGCTTTCGTGACTGTCCTGATGATTCCTGAGCCATGCATGAAGCTGATTAATAGCACAGCAATATGGCTTGACTAAATCTAATCACTTACATATCATTTAATATTGACAAGGGGAAATGAGTGATGTGAAAACTTTTTCAATAAAAGTCCTAAAATTGTACACGTCTTTACCTAATAACTATAACTTATTCAATCTTGAACTTTATTGGCACTTTATTTATTGTGAATACTTATTTTAAAAAAATAAAAATAAAAATTCCTTCTTATACATTAGGAAATTCACCTCTGATGACAAAGGTTATTAGGAATAAAGATATTTTATTATATTTTATTAGCGATATGATGATATGATAGATTGCTGTAATAATATAGCATTGTTTATTAAGCACATTTTATGTCAGTTATCCATAAATGAATAAGGATTATTAAAAAAACACCTGGAAACTATTTACCTCTTCTATAATGTTTTAAGGTTCTTCACTATCTGGTTTGATTCTAATGCTGTTTGGTTCTCAATACCTCATACTGAATAGTTATGAATCTTAATTAAATCTTACACATTTAAATCCCTGATGATAAATAATATTTATTATAAATCTTACACAGCTATCACTTTTTCCCTATGTTGCTCTTATATAGTAGGGTCCATATTGAATATTTTTTTTATTTAATTCATTCAAGCTTTCATCTTTCTGTTTTAAAAAGCTGTGTCATAAAGGATTTGGCCTTGCACAAAGAGAGGCATTGCCTTTGTACCAGCTTCTGGGAGGTAATCTATGTTATGCCTAATAGAAGCATCTTTGTTCAGGGTAGAAGCTAGCGACATTCAATAATCTTAGGTTGGAGTGTAAACATGCAAGAAAGATCAATGATCTGATTTTTGGTGGGGGTTAATCACAGCAGAAAGATCAACCATATGATTCAGGGTGAGGGCTTTGGGTCACACCATATCAGTTGCCTTATAAATTGAATTCAGTTACGTGGCCAATCGATCAATCAATTATGTCTATGTAATGGAGCGTCAACAAAATCTCTGAACACAGAGACTTGGATAAGTTCCCCAGGTTGGCAATACTCTGTGCATATTGTCACAAATCAACGCTGGGAAGGTAATGCATTCTACTTGCACTGGGAGAACAATGGGAGCTTCACATTTGCAACCCTACTAAACTCTGCCCTGTGATTTTCTTACTTTGGTTGATTTTAGTCTGTATATTTCCCCCATAATAATCTGTGACTTTAAATACAATATAATAGTTTTCAATGATTTCTGTGCATCCTTCTAACAAATTATCAAATGTAAGACTGGTTTGGGGGACTGGCTGAGTCAACACCTGCAGTTGGTGTCAGAAGTGAGAACAGTCTGCAAAGGATTGTGTGCTCAAACGTTGCAGCTGGATTAACTCCCAGGAAGAAGTGCTCGGATAACATATAAACTAAAAGGCAAACACACACACACACACACACACACACACACACACACACACACAGAAAACACTCAAATACATAAATGCAGAAACTCAGTCAAAACATAAAATGAACATCAACAGACCAAATTGTATAATAGATTAACAAATATATTTCAATAACTTACCATCAGTGCCACGTTGCTCTCTCTCATGCTTTTTACACTATAAGTGGATTTTAATAGTTAATTCAAGTGTTGCTGTGAAACGGCCTTAATTGTAAGAGCAAAACACCCTTAAGTATAAAGTTCTAGAGTTGAAAGTATTAAAGCATTAATTTTTGTCTTGATGAAAAGCAAATAACTACATAAGGTAGTGGAAAATGCAATTAAATGTAACTCCCTGTAATATTTTCATTTTTTTCTTCATTTTTTATTTTAAATACAAAGGATAATTTCTCTATTTTTTTAAGACATCATTTTTAGTCTTTGACTCATTACAGTATTATTCTTGTAGATACAACCACATTAGTCAATACCAGTATTAAAATGAAAAATTTGGAATACCTAATTCCAAATTTAGCTTGTTTAGTACACACCAAAACCATATTTCTGAAATTTGATAGGAGAAAAATGATTTTTCTCTGATCAAACAGAGATATTATATCATTATGTGATGATGAATATCACCTATGAAAAGGATTTGATGCATCAAAAAACAAATTAAAGTAAAACAAAACAAAAATGCTTCCACTTTGTTTTACTGTTAATACATTATCTACTACAGCAGATATCAAATCAATGTCCATTAGAACAAACTAGGGAGCTTTGTGATGCCCAGATTCCAACTTCAGATATTCTGTTAGGCAGGGACCAAATCTACAGGTGGCAGATACAGACCAGAAGGGTGTTTCCTAGGGACAAAGAAGCCTGGGATGGGACTGTAGGAAAACACAGCCAACTACCTTAAAGAGCAGGAACTCGAGGTTTTGAGGTATACCCACCCGTGGAGCTGCAACCTTGTTATAAGAACACCTGTCGGTCATGTATATCAATCCTCTGGTAACATCCCACACCTCCTTTAAGCCCTCTTCCGGACCAGGCCAATAAAAGGAAACCATCTGGGAGTCCTCAAAGTCTTTCTCCACTACTGGAGACTGACCCATTCCTCTCTGGAACATACTCTTGCTTTGTGTAACTCCTTTCTTTTCTGCAATAAAAGGTGTGTGGAGTTGCTTCCTGTCTGTGGTCACTCCTCCATACCAGATCTGCTTACGAATTTTCCCAGTAAGGAGCCAAAGACCCAGGACAATTCTAAATTGGTAGTTTGGGCAGGATCCTGAGTTTCTTCATTTTAACAAGCTCTCTAGATAGTTCTGTTACATACCAAAGTTTAAGAACTACTGACCAACTAAATTAAAAGTTTCTTAAGGACCAGACTTACCATACTGCTTTGCACTAAATGAATGTTGTGGAACTTCAATCAATTACATTTTAGGAATTAAAGTTTTCAACATTCTACCATTTAATTAACCATCATTGTTTAATTAATTTGTGATCTTTGTCATGTAATATATGTGCTTTAATATGTCTTTAAATTATTTCCATGACAATTGCTTTGATTTGACAGTATATTTTCCTAAATATTTTATGAGAAATAAACTCTTGCCAGTTGTTCTGAATATTTTAATGTTTTCATTTGACAATATTTAAATCAGATGTTATTCATAAAAAACTTTTCAACATAATTTTATTAATGTGAAAATTTAGTTCTTCACACAATTAAAATAAGGAAGGTATTAGTATAAAGAAACTATTATCAAACACTTTCAATGTAATAACAAAAATTTATATTTGTTTTTTAATATAAAACTCTCCTTTTATTATTCATATGACAGTATAATAAAAATTTGGAATTAAAGCAAATTAAAGAGCAAGTTTCTTAAATTCTGCACATTAAACAATATATTTCTTATAAAGGTTGTATATTTAATTCAGTTGTTAGGAATAAATGGAGATGCCATTTCATTTTCACATTAAAAAACAAAACAAAACAAAAAGAAATATTCCAGGGTCTATTCACTCATAAACCAGTAGTCAAGTAGTCAGGATGGTAACCATAGGTACCATTGGTAAAGGGGAAGGAAAATAGCAAGTGTATGTTAATAGCTTTGTGAAGTCCTTAAGCAGTATTCTGGGAGAGATGACATAGTAGCAACATTTTCAGAGGTTTTAAGAAAAGCCTTTTGTTGTCCAAGTTTTGCCATTACTTTCAAAGAGCACCAACTTCCTGCTGATAAAAAATTCAGTTCTTTGATGTATCTACATACTATTTTCCACAGAGGTTGTACTAGTTTGCAATCCCACAAGCAGTGTATGGGCATTCTTATTTCTCTGCATCCACACCATCATTTGTTGTTTTGGGACTCTTTGATAAATGCCATTCTCACTGGAGTGAAGTGATATCTCATTGTGGTTTTGATTTGCATTTCCCTGTTGAGTATTTTTTTCATATGTTTCTTGGCCATTAGTCTATCTTCTTTTGAAAAGTTTCTGTTGATGTCCTTTGCCCACTTTTTAATGGGGTTGTTTGATTTTTTTTTTTTTTGGCTGATTTTACTGAGTTCTTTACAGATTCTAGTTAGCAGCACTTTATCAGTTGTATAGTATGCAAATATTTTTTCCCATTCTGTAGGTTGTCTGTTCACTCTCATGATAGTTTCCTTGGCTGTGCAGAAGCTTTTTAATTTCATCAGGTCCTATTTATTTATTTTTTTTGTTGCTGTGATTGCCTTTGGGATCTTCTTCATAAATTCTTTGCCTAGGTTGATGTATATATGAATTTTCCCAACATTTCTTCTAGAATTCTTAGGGTTTTGTGCCTTAGGTTTAAGTCTGTTATTCATCACAAGTTGATTTTTGTGAGAGGCGAGAGGTGTTTCTGTCTTCTACATATGGCTATCCAATTTTCCCAGCACCATTTATTGAATACAGGTTCTTTTCCCCAGTGTATGTTTTTGTCTGCTTTGTCAAAAACCAGATGGCTATATGAGGATGGTTTTATATCTCAGTTCTCAGTCCTGTTCCATTGGTCTATATATCTGTTCTTGTGCCTACCATGCTGTTTTAGTTACTATAGCCTTGTAGTATAGCTTGAAGTCTGGTAAATTGAAGCCTCCCAATTTGTTCTTTTTGCTTAAGGTTGCTTTGGCTATATGGGGTCTTCTCTGGTTCCACAGGAAGCACAGAATTATTTTTCTAGATCTGTGAAAAATGATGTTGATATTTTAATAGGGATTGCATTGAATCTGTAGATCACTTTGGGTAGTACAGACATTTTAACAACGTTGATTCAGCCGACCCATGAGCACGGTATGGTTTTCCACCTGTTTACATCCTCTGCTATTTCCTTCCTCAGTGTTTCATAGTTCTCCCTGTAGAGGTCTTTCACTTCCTTAGTTAAATATATTCCTAAGTACTTTATTTTCTTTATTGCTATTGTGAAAGGTATTGAGTCTTTGATTTGGTTCTCAGTTTGACTGTTGTTGGCATACACGAATGCTACTGATTTGTGTACATTGATTTTGTAACCTGAGACTTCGCTGAATTATTTATCAATTCCAGGAGTCTCTTGGCACAATATTTGGAGTTTTCTAGATATAAAATCATATCGTTAGCAAAGAGTGATAGTTTGACCTCTTTTGCCCCCATTTGGATGCCCTTGATTTCCTTCTCTTGTTTGATTGCTCTGGTGAACTACCTATTGTATCATCCTGGATAGAGCTGGAGCCCATTCTTCTAAGTGAATTATCACAACAATGGAAAAACAAATACCTTATGTACTCATCATTAAATTGGTACTAATTGATCAGCATAATGTGCCCATATGGGAAGTAACATTCACAGGGTGTTGCAGGTAGGAGGGGGAGGAGGGACGGGTAAATCCACAGATGTGGTGTGCACTCTCTGGGGAATGGGCACACTTCTTGGGTGGTGGATAGACAATTTATGCAACCAAAGCATTTGTACCCCCGTAATACTCTGAAATGCAAAAAAAAAAAAAAAAAAAAAAATCTAACAATAAAGAGCATAAAAAAATTTTAAAAGTATTGAGAAAAAAGGGAAAATTAAATTCTTAAATGCTTGAATTATTGTTTTAAATCTCTGTGGACTTGACATTATTCATATTCAAAATGTAGAAGGAAACCAGCAAAAATTAGAGCATTGCAGCAACAGCAAGGTTCTGAGGAGTCCTGCGAACCCAACCACACCAGAACCTTCCTGGCCTCTTTCCTGAGGGAATCACAACCAAGATGTTGAATAGTGCATTTGAAATCTATGGCAGGTCCACCTGTAGGGGAGCTGGTGGCTACACAGAGTCCCCTGGGCTCTTTGGATCACTGATGCTTTCTCAGTCTGAAAAGAAATCAAGGGCCTGAGCCCAGCACATTGTACCCTGTACCATGTCTCAGCTGTTTTCTACCACAATGGTTGATTAAATGTTCAAAATTGGAAAGCTGAAATTTCACAGGTCACTGTGGTGGGGATAATCAGACATGCAGAGAGGGCTCCAGCCAACACTGTTGACAAAAGAGATGGCATGACAGCTGCACCCATAGATATTCACCAGTGGGTGGCACAGGTGATATCAGTGGTGAAAACACTGTGGTTCCTCCAGTAACACAGGGGACAGTGGCTGGCCACCTGAGATCATTTCAGAACATAAAAGAGCCTGGTAGCCTTTAATAGTATGCACCTTGAGGATATGAAAGGGTTTACCACACATATTCTGTAAGTAGTCAATGCACACATGATGCTGAACAAACATAACAGACAGGGAGAGCACTTATCAACAATCCAGGAATGGGGGAAGTAGGGAACTTCAGTGGGAATAACTTCATGCCAGCAAATAGCCTCACTGTGGCCAAAAACCAGGTCCTGAATTTGATTAGGGATTATACAAGACTTGAAGGATTATACTTTCAGGATCTCAAGAATCAGCTACAACACACGACTGTAGCCTCAATCAAGTCAGCTGTCAATTTTATTACCAAGGAGGGACACATCTCTTCCACTGTGAATGATGATCATTTTAAATCTATAGACACAAAATATTAGTAACTGGATCTAATTGCATACTGAAGATTTTTCCCAGCTGGACCTATTTTTGCCATCTCTTGTCTCCTATTTCACATTTGTCCATTTGATGTTTAGGAAGTAGGTCTCATCTATAAAAGGTAACGATTGACATCCCTTTGAAATTTACTGCTCTTCTGTTTTTGTTTGTTTGTTTGTTTGTTAAGTTCAGTGGGAGATCAGCAATTGACAGAGATGTAAACTAGGGTGGAATTTCCTAGAGAATCTCCAAATAAGATAGTTACATTAGGATAGATGGAATTGATAGAGGAATGCTACCAAGAGAGTTGGACTGTATTACTTAAGCAATGCTTGGGAGTTTCTATTCCTAAAATGTTTCTTGTTGACGGAAAATGATCAAGACTAGGGCCTGTGGTCAGAGAGAAGGCTAAGAAACTCACTAACCTCTACTTGTTTGTGTTTTCCTTTTGTCTATGTGATACTACTTTCAGAATTGCATTTTCTTTTACTTTCTTATCACGATTGCTGCTGAAAATGTACATACATGCATATGAGGTTCTAGAACAGTAACCTGGCAAGGCAGTGGAAAGGAAAAATGTCACTGCATTTTGTTCAAAATAAGTGCATTCATAAATTTAATTAAACTATACTATTACTGTAAAAATGCAAAACATAATACAAAATATTTGCTATATTTACAAAGATTACTGGTGAAATTACGGGAAGGAAGTAGGAAGAACATGTTCTAGATGTGACAGGTATCAATATCGTATCGTTATCATAAAAAATAATGGATGGCAGAGAAGGAAAAGAGAGATATCTTTAAAGAACACTCAGGAAGAAAAAGGAAATGAAGTAAAATATCATGAGGCCTAGAAAATAATTTCTCTATGAGCAGTAAGCCAAGCCACTTGTAATAAGGGCAGAACATAGGAAGCTAGCTTGGGAAACCTCAGGTTATATAAACATATATATTGGAGAAAAGTTTAAAAATATTATCTGGACAAGTTTAATAAAGCTGAGTAGGTTAAATAAAGGTTATATAAACTTTGCTCAATCTTAAAACTCCAAGATCAAGCTGAATTTCTGAACACAGCAAGAGACCCAGAAGATGAATGCAAGTAACATTGAGTTACAAAATTAGAAAAGCTCATGGAAGATCAGATACTCACACAAAATTCCTTTTAGTATAGCTATTCTTTAAAAAATAAACATAATTAAAATTGTTATTTAAATTTCCCAGACAAAAGAATTGGAAGTTTATTTTATCAATTGTGAACAATAAATGGACACCAATTATCCACTACTTACCATTACCAATTAAATATGTGTATGATATCATTTATATGATTTTGATTAGTGGGTTGACTTCATATTATTTCAAGGTATTTAAAAATTTAACAAAGGGTTTGATACCTTCATTCATAACCTTGGTCTTCCTTGCCCTATTTTCCCCATATAATGTTAAGTTGTTCAACCATAAATCCTTCTATCATGGGATATTTCACGAACTTCACCTTCTTAATAGAAAACAGTCTATTGTTTACTAAATAGTTGTCAGTAAATAAAGTGGAATAGAAATGCAGAATCAAGGTAGTAGATGAAAAATACTATCTCTGGAATAAGCTGATTTTTATTACTTTTTCATTCCCACACTGAAGTCAAAAGTCTTAATTTTCTTGATCAAATTTAAAATATAACATGTTGAAATATGATTTAAGTATAAATTGCAGAACCAGAGGGGCAAAATTATACTGTTATTGCAACAAGGAAAAAAACAACAAAAGGAAAAGCTGCAATGTAGTTCACTGTTTTACACTATAATGCTAATAAAGGTAATTTAGGTTATAACAGTTATCTTTAGTATAAAAAAAAACTTTTACTTTTTTTGTGACCAGTGAGATCATAAGCATCAGTGAAACACCAGTACTTATAGGTACTGGCTTATCGCTTTTTTAATTAAGGTTGGATGTTTAGAAAAGTTTTGCAAAACTATAGAGTCATCATTTATAGCCCAACTAGACACAAAATTACTTGATTCTAAAAAGGGTACGACATCTGAAAAAGAAAACGTATTTTTACACTGTAATTGGAGTCTAGAAAGCCTTTTTTTCTTGCTATCGCACTTTGTAATCTATTGAGAGATATATGCACAATGAGGTAAACGTATTCTCATAAGAATGATTGGATAAAACTAAATTCATCATTATTTAAATATTGGCTGAGAAAGAAGGTGGGTGTGTAGGAAATAAAAGAAGCCATATCTGCCCTCTTCTGCCTGCTTGCAAAACACAAAGGAGTACACTGCCCCCCGACACACACACTCCCTTTCTTTCTCTCCCTCTCTGTCTCTGGAGTATCTGTGTGAATATCAAATCTCTCTTAAATCTTGAAACACCCTGACAAATATTTAAATTGATTAAGAGATAGCCTAGAAAGGTACCCGTACCTAACAAATTATGACATGTGAGTTCATCTACTCTATCTGCACACATTTCTAGGTGGTTGGGTTTCTTAAGAATAATATATGTTCATTACATATAACAGAATAGGATTTAATTGGGGTGAAGTTTGAAGTGAAACACCTGGATTGAAATCCTAGTATTGCACTTTGATAGCTGTACAAATTTTACAAGTCATTTATCCTTTACAACTTTTAGTGATATATTCTGAAAATAACTGCAATTATATGTATGAAAATAACAAAAATATTATAGCTAAAAAGTTATACTAGTATTAATGGTTGCCATTTATTTGATACTTATTGTATGCCAGGCACATTTAATTCTCACAACACTGTGAGTTAGACATAATTATATCTATTTAATACACAAGAAAGCTAAAGGGTAAAAAGCCTGACTTTGAAGCACATAACACTTTAATGATAATAATACCTTCTTTGCCTAGGTTCCAGACAGTTGTGAGTATATAATAAAAAAAAATTGTGTGCAGGATCTTTGCAAATTAAATTGCTAGCTGTAAATTGTTAGCTATTATAGTATGGCATTTGTCTATAAGTTTTTCAAGTGAGGAGGTATTGTTCTAACCTCTAAATTCATGAGAAATAGTATAGAATGATTATAGAGTTTTAGAATTCGAAATAAAACAAAAGATTTCAAAATCATCTAGGCCTCTAATTCATAAGTTCAAAAATGAGATACAAGGCAGTTAAATGAATTGCCTAAGACCATGCATGAAGTTGCAGTAGGTCTGAGAAGAGAATGGAATTGCTTAGATTCCCAATCCCATGGTTTTTAGCATCACAAAGGATACTGCACTTTGAATATTTGACTTTTAATAGATAACCTTCTTCAAGTATCAACCTATGAAAGAAAATAATAATAACATTTCATTCTGATTACTAAATTAAGTATAGTTTGGTTCTAAAATGGAGAATACTATACATTATTGCAGTGGGAGATCTAAAGAAAACAGGTTAGCTTTTTGAAGTATTTTAAGCGAGAACAAAGTACCACATCATGAGCTTCAAAGATCAGTCTAGGGGAAAAAGCAGTAGAAATATATGAAATCTGGAAGTCAATTGCTCCATATCATGACAAATAAATTGCCTATTTTGTGCTGACAAATCAGGAACAAGATGGAAAAAAATTCAAGCTAGTTATGCAGCCAGATTAGGAATATAGGACATATGCAAAGATTTAAAAAGAAATGGAATATGATGTGCAAATGTGGACAAGAAACCCAACTGAGTGAAAAAGCATAACAACAGGAATAGAAGAAAATTTTATATTAAGTGCTCTATGACATAGGATATCTTAATAAGAAATTGAGTTCTGTAAAATGCGTTCATAGACGAGCAGTAAAATAACAAAACAAGATGCAAAGAGAAGTTGAACCTTATGGAAACAATTTCAGGACCAAAACAACCAAGAAGAAAATAAATTAGAAACAGAAAAGAACAAAACACATGTGGCCGAAAGGTGAGTTACCAACTCACCAGGCTGGAAAGACTTGATGTAACCAGGGCAGGTGTATACAGAACAAAAAAGAGGCTTTACAAACAAGAAAGGAACTAATAAATGGGGAAGTCAAACACAATTCAATGCAAAAATAAAGTATACCTGAGGTAGTGATCTGAAAAAATGAAACTGAAGACTACACAAAACATATTTTTCTTAAAATAAAGAACCCACATTATTCCAAGAAAAACAAAAGATGTAGAATACTCAACACTGGCACCTATTCTGGTTCAATAATGAAGATACAGTTCTTCAGCAATGCAGAGACAGAATAAATTGACTGGGAGAAGTGTTGGCAGCAGCAGTGGTGGTACATACATTCTAGACATTTTCATAGCAAAAATCAGTGGAGTATATATATTTATTTATGTATGTGTATGTGTGTATATATAGAGAGAAAGCATTGCTAAATTATATTAAATAAAGCAAGAATTAAAGTTTCTCAAATCTATATTTTTAAAGCAAGATATATTGTACCCATTTCCATTTATGGAGTAGGGACAATTGGATTGAAGACATCAGAAAAGGAGAAGCGGAGTAGAAAGGACTGGTGGACAGCAAATTGATGTAATGCAAATATTAGACTAACACTATCGCTTGAGACCAGCCTGAGCAAGAGCAAGACCCCATCTCCACAAAAAATAGAAAAATTAGCCAGGCATGGTGGTGCGCACCAGTAGGCCCAGCTACTTGGATGCCGAGGTGGGAGGAGCACTTGAGCTCAGTAGTTTGAGGTTGCTGTGAGCTATGATCATGCCACTGCACTCTAGCCTGGGCAACAGAGAGAGACTCTGTCTTAAAAAAATAATAATTATAATTATAATTATACAGCAGAATGTAAATTGCATAAACTTTCATAACACAAAAATGATGATAAAGCTTGCAAAAATAAAAAAGTTAATAAAAAGTTTGAATAAAGATTAAGATGGTTTAAATTCATGAGGATGGTCTGAAGTTTTTATGTATTGTTAAAAATACATAATGGTTTCAATCTTTTTAATTTTTTTCATAATTTCTCTTTTAAAACTTATTTAGGAGGAGATAATATCTGATGTGGAGAAATAATCCTTAGAAATTAAGCAATTTGATAACTTATTTTTCACATTAAAAATTTTAAAATGTTTTAAAATTTTAATTTAACATATTTGATATAGCTTATTTAATATGACCTTTTATGAGATGAATATATGCATTTTTATGTTAGCCTGTCTTAACAGCTTTATTGATGTATAATTGACCAAAAAAACCTCTGAACGTATTTAAGTAATTTGGTAATTATTGACATATCTTTTG
>RJWJ010000051.1:350317-505317 GCA_004363605.1 Indri indri
TTTTTTTTTTTTTTTTTTTTTTGATCTGGCTTCTTTCACTAAGAAAAACTATTTTGAGATTCATGTATGCCGTTTGTGAGATCTGTAATTTATTCCTTGTATGCATATACTACAGTTTCTTTCATTTTCTTATTTGTGGATAATTGAATTGTTGCCAGCTTTTGGCTATCACAAGCGATGATGTTGTGAACACCTCCGCACGAGTCTTTGAGTAGACTTATGGCTTCATTTCTACTGGTCAATGCCTGGAAGTAAAATGGCTGGATTATAATGATAAATGAATGGTTAATGTTAAAAATAAATAAATCTACCAAACTGTTTGCCACGGTGGATAAACTGTTTTACATTCCTAAACAGCCAGGTAGTGTGAGTTCTACCTCCTATTCATACCCTCCAGCACTTGATATGGCTAGTACTTTTAATATTAGCCATCCTAATAAGTGAATAATGGTATCTTATTGTGGTTTTAATTACATTTCCCTGATGAGTAATAATGTTGCATAGCCATTCAGGTGATTATTTGCTATCCATATATTTTCTTCGGTGAAGTGTCTATTTAAATCTTGCACTTTTTTCATTGCTTTCCCATCACTGAGTGTTGAAATCTCTTTACATACCTGAATTTTTAAATATTTTTTTTCAGACTCCAGCTTGTCTTTTCATTCTTTTATCAATCTCTTTCAAATATAGAAGTGTTTTTTTGAAAAAATGTCTAGTTTATCTTTTTTTTAGGGATTATATTTTGGGTGCTGTATCTAAAAAAAAATCACAAAAGTATAAAACTTGTAGAAGAAAATCTTTGTGACCTTAGATTAGGCAAATGTTTCTTAGATACAATTTTCAAAACATAATTCATAAAGGAAAGAAATGATAAATTATACTATATCAAAATTAAAAATAAAAACAAATTCTGTTGAAAGACACTTAAAAGAATAAAAAGACAAGCCACAGACTAAGAGAAAACATTTATGAATCATGTATTTGATAAAATATGTGTATTCAGAATATGTAAAGAATTTCCAAAACTTGATAATAAGAAAAGAGCTTAACAAAACATAGACAAGATTTGAGCTGACCTTTTACCAATAAATATATATGGCTCGTGCCTATAATCCCAGCACTTTGGGGGGCCAAGGTGGGAGGATTGCTCATGAGGCCAGGAGTTTGAGACCAACCTGGGCAACGTAATGAGACTCTGTCTCTACAAAAAAATTTTAAAAATTAGCTAGCCATGGTGGCACATGGCTGTAGTCCTAGCTACTCAGGAGGCTGAGGCAGGATTGCTTAAGCCCAGGAATGAGGTTACAGTAAGCTGTGATTGTGTTGCTGCACTCCAACCTGAGTAAGAGAGCAAGATCCTGTCTCTTTGGGGGGGGGGGGGGAAAGGCATATGAATACCAAACATAAACATGAAAAGATACTCAACATTATTACTCATCAGGGAAATGTAAGTTAATGACAAACTTTGTGTTAAATTTTGTACAGGGATGAAGGAGTTGATCCAAGTTTATTTTTTACTATATGAAAAAAACCCAATTGTTATGGTAGAATTTGTTGAAGAGACTATCCCTTCTCAGCTAAATTGCTTTAACATCTTTAGTAATAATCAGTTGTACACATATATGTGGGTTTATTTATGGATCTCTGTTCTGTTCCATTAATCTATTAGCCTATCTCTATCCCAATACCACATTCTATCGTTATAATCAGCCTTTACATCATGTAGTGTTAGTCATTCAACTTTGCTATTCCTTTTCGAAGTTGTTCTGACTATAGTAGTTCCTTTATATTTCCATATAAATTTTGCCTTATAATTTTTTACCGCCAAAAAAAGCACAAAACCAAAAAACTACTAGAGTTTCGAATGGGTTTGTTTTGTATCCATAGATACAGTTGGGAAGAATTGAAATCTTAACAATATTGAATATCGCAATCAATGAACACCACATATCTCTTCACTTACAATGGAATTACAATTAGTTTTTGTGTATTGATATTTTATCCTGCAAGCTTACTAAACTCATTTATTAGTTCTAGTATCTTTTGTAGATTCCATCACATTCTTTAAATATATATCATGTCATCTGTGAATAAAGGCAATTTGATTTCATTCTTTCCAATACAGATGTCATTTACTTCTTTCCCTTGCTTTATTGTACTAGCTAGAACTTACAATAGGTCAAAGAGTAGAAGAGGTAATGGAAGACATCCTTGTCTTGTTCCTAATTTAGGGGAAAATTATTCAGTTTTCACCATAGATTATGATGTTAACTCTAGGTTTATGGTATCCAGTTTTATCAGGTTTAGCAAGTTCCTTTTTTTTTTTTTCTAGTTTTCAAAGAGTTTTTTTTTTTTTTTTTCGGTCGGGGGAACAGTTGTTGGATTTCAACAAATGCTTTTTTTACAATTATTAGAAGAAGCATTTAGTTTTTCTTCTTTAGTTTATTAACATGATGAATTACATTGCTTGATTTTTGAGTGTTAAACCAATTTTGCATTCTCAGGATAAACAACACATCATTATAATGTATTCTTATTTTTATATATTGCTGGATTCCATTACTAAAATTTTGTTTAGAAATTTCATGCCCATGTTCATGATGGATATTGGTCTATAGTTTTTTTCTTCTTTTTCATGATATAGTTATTGTCTGTTTTTTATGTCTATGTGATGTTATCAATGTAGAATGATTTGGGTAGCATTTCTATAATTCAGTTTTCTGAAAGAACTTATGTTTAACATGATTTAACTTTTATTAAAAATTGTGCACATATGTATACATACTTATCTAGTTTTTGTCTCTCTCTCTATATATACATTGATACCAATCCAATGCTATTGATACTAACTGCTGAGTTGTAGGAATTAGGGTGCTTTGTTAATACTTTTCTTCATATATTTATATGCTTGTATGTTTTGTATTATATTGATTGTATGTTTTATAAACTATACGTAGTATTTTTAAAACTATATAAATCTATACATTTAAAATAAAACACTAAAATCTATACTATTCTGTAATAATGAATGGATGCCGTCAGCACTTTAAGCTGATTGCCAGAGGACCATGCTTTTCAACATGTTTTCTGAGAACCACTGATTTATCTAGAGTAATATAAAGTGGTCATCATTACGTGTGGTTGTTTCTGGGAAATAACAGTAAGTCCAACTATTTCACCTCTGTTTACCAATTTGAATGTGAGATTAGTAACTATTTTCAAAAATTACTTTATTAATAATAACTATATTCTTAAGGGTTGAACATACATTGCAAGGATTATCATGGTCTATAAATCTCAGGAATCTTTCAGCTATCAAGATGCAATTCATTTCATCTCATGTTATTTGCAGAATGTTTGAGGATTAATGTTTGTAATAGCTAACTTTGAAATGATGTCCAATCTCCATTTCACAAAAAAACAGAATGTTGGTATAAAAGTAGTTCATTACAACATATAATAAAAATAAAATAGTGATGTAAATGCTTAAAAATATAGAACATCATTAATAACATGAAGATCCAGAACTCCAGTGTGAATATAAAATTTGAATTTGTGAGCAACCAAATATTCTATCATATCAGAGAATTTAAATAATATAAATCAAGTGTAGAATAAGAAATAGAAAATGGCTTTAATTCTCTATTGTTAGGGATGCTGATGACATTATCTAACATTTAGTTCTTTCTCAGAAATGATTTGCTTGGAGTATTACCTAATGAGGAATTGGGAATTGAACTTTAATTTTCTATTATTTTTTTATGCTAGAAGACTTCCATTTAAAATTTGCTAATTTGTTTTTCTTTTCTTTAAATGGTAAGATGCAAACTTGTCCTTAAACAGAGTTCCCATGTCAGAAAATAACCACTTGGTGTCTCATTTTAGCTATGTAGATATAAAAGAGGAAAGTATGCATTATTCTGGGAGAAAAGTATAACAGAACGTTATGTGGCCTGGAACAGGCTGGAGACTTAGATAAGCTTTCTGGGGAGTAATATAGTCAATATTCTTTCTTAATACAATTATTTGCCTACACAAATTTATGTATATACCAAGAATATGTAAGGAAAAGCTATTTTCTTTAAAAAATTTCAAGTTCTAGGTAACTGATGATCTATGGTAGCATCCACTGAGGAAACACTGAGGACTTCTTTTGGAATTTGTATCATGTGGGAGTGAAAATCTGGTCTTGTTATTTAATATCCACTCCTGGGTCAAGATTGTTAGGGAAAGGACGGACTACTGCACAGAGATACCCGATGATGAAGAACATATATATACTGAACAAGTAGAGTTATAAATATCTAATATGAATGCTTTAGGGAAAAATTCCAAACATCTAGTCATAAATTATTGCTGTCCTCCAATTTGTCATGTCAATTTTAATTAATGGAAGGCTGAGATTTTACGTTGGGTTTCTACCATGTTATGATGTGTTTGCTATAAGGTTTGATGAGTCTAGTGAGTGAAGGTAACAGGAATGTGTCTGGCAGTTTGAAAATGCTCACCATATACATACTCATAAATATAAAGGCTATTTTAGACCACATTAAGATTACAAGGTATTTAGTTAGTTGTGACAGAAACACAGATCATTTAATTAAGATACAGTGAATGTCACCTTACCACTCTGAGAAGGAAAAAAACTTTGTATAGCCTGTTGAGAATATTACTATCATGATTACATAAGGTCTATTTCTTTTACTCTAAAATTAGAAAATGAATGAACATAGGTAAGGAAATGGAATACAGTGAAAAATCACCGATACTTTTCAATGGTCTCCATATCATTCCTTTTGCTCCTCAATTATCTTGTTGATTGGGTATGATCTTTTACTGATACCAATATGTATCAGATTATTTTGCTGATCATGTAAAAGATGCTAATTTTAATGCCATGGGTTGTTTTCCTTGCTAGAATAATATTAAGCTTGAATGAATAAAATTCTAAAAGTATTCAACTTATTCATTTCCACTTAAGATCTAAGGAAATAAAAGGAGCACAGGGTCTATTGTAACATGATCAAAATTATTTTGGAAAGCATGTAATTTCCAAAAGTATTTATGCGATTTAAGACCTTTATTTATGTCTACAATTCAAATTTTTAGTTTACTGAGCATCACATGATGAATAGTAGACAACCATTGTATAATCATGCTTTTGAATATTCCATAATGGAGTAATATGTACTGAGGTCTCATTCTATAAATAAATTATGTGGGCCAAGGGACTTATGTTTTAGAAAGTGTATATTAGAAGAACAAAACAATTCAGAAGTCCTCTGCATAAATATGAAGAAGGGCAAAGGCATATGATTAAAACAAAAACATAAAGCGTGAATAAGACTTTCAAAGCTAAAAGTGGATCAAAAGATCCCTAATAGGTAGTAGTGTTGGAAGAACTGCCCAATGCCTAATGTTATCGTTAAATTTGGCTCATACAAGCAGCTAAATAATGTATTTGGCATGTGGAAGTAAGTCTTTGAAACCAAATATTCCCTGGACTACCTTGCTAAACAAACTCTAATTCTAGAGCTCATATCCCTTGGGTTCTACAGTTAAGAAGTATGCCTTATTTTACATTTCTGCTCAGCAAAGCCATTTTACACAGACTTAAATATTTAAATCCTTTACAGAATTTGGCAGCTTCAGCAAAAAAAGGCACTGGACTAGAAATTCTGGCTCAGTTCTTTCTGTCACTAATAAGGTGTATGTGTTAGTTAAGTCACTTAACCTGTTAAAGCTACAATGTCATTAAAATACCTGTTCTGGAAGTACAGATAAAATAAGATAATGTGTTTGGAGGGGTTTTTAAAATTGAAAACACTCCATAAAGATCATTCTATGAGATCTCACACTCCCTTCAATAAAGTATCTTGATTATTTTTGCAGTAATACTTGTTATTTAAAAATACCTAAGATCCTTATTAAGAATTCATTCAAATATTCCTCCCTGTATAAGTATTAGCTGTTTAATGATTAACTCTTATTCAGCAATTAAGCTGTTAACCATTTCTTTCTACTTTTAACCTAATAACATAACGGTACAAGAAAATATTCCCATTCCCCAACTCATAAATAAAACAATGCATATTTGTTCCTAGTGAATATCGCCAGGTTATCATTGTTTAATCAGACAATATAATTTAATGTAGCACTCGTTTCATAAATAAAATTGTATAGTACGGAACTCCACAGTCCTGGAATCCTATAGATTAGTTTACATTTTCTACATAAATCAAGTTGGCACTACAAAAGTTTTTTTGCTTATGTATAAAGTTATTCTATTTGTTGGCATTGGAGCAATAATAAGCAATAGAAATGTTAAGGTAAAATGAAACATTAGCCATTTTAATATGCTACAGTTTCTTTTAATTGAATTATAATGAGAAGAAAGGCCATAAATCACCTGATTTCAATTTGACCACTTTTCATATATGTGCCTTATGGATCAGATTACCTGAACCTTTTCTACTTTGATAATTATGAAATCCTAACATCTAGAGGGAATCTCTGACCCCCTACTTACCAACTCTTAAAATCCAATCAATATCCACTTTTCTCTAACCAAATGCATTTTAAGTTCTATGAGCAATACAAAGTTAAAGGAGAAATAAAGCAGACCTGTGACAACCAGGACTTGTGAATTATTTTGTTATGGTCAATGTGATACAATGAATGAACACCGTACAACATTAAATTGCGATTCTATCTTTTTCTGTTGAGGCAGTACATTTAATTTCCCATATTGGACATACTTACTGAATCTGATTAGGTGTGGGTAAGAATTTTGAACTCTTAGTCTCTCAGAGAAAGAGGCCAGCAGTAGTAAGAGACAGTCCACACTTTAGTTAAGCCATAGGAGCATTCTGTGACTTGATTCCCACACACTCTCCAGCCACATCTGTGCCTGTTCTGTCTTCACTCTAGCAATACTGAGTCTCTCTCTGTCACCCATATACAACATGCTATTTCTAGCCCTCCGAGCCTCATAAATGCTGTTTTTTCAATCCTTTACACTTTTCCCAATCAATTAAATCCTGGTTCATCATTCAAAACTCAGCTTACACATCATCTTAAGGAAGATTTCTGACTACCCCTTCTAATAGGCAAGATTGAATCTTCCTCCATTAATGTTCTTATAACATCAAGCCCTATGGCGTCTGTCCCCTTACTGACCAGCATGGAAATGATCCATGGCTTGTTTTGACTTCTCGGCCAGGTGGGATTTTTTAAAGGATAGAAATTAGTTCTTAATAATATTTGTATCTTCAGCACTTAGTCCAATTGTTGGCATACAAATTCTCCATATATGCTTTTTAAGCTTTTTGAGATCTTTTTAGGAAGTGATTTAAATTACGTATGAAAAAATAATATGAATTTCTAGTTCATTAAAGCTGGATGTAGACACTCTGAGATAAAATTTTGAGGGACTTAACTGATTAAAATAGGGGTCGTGTTCACTTTTCTGACATATTCCAATAAATAACTCATTTTTTTCTGTAAGTCTGTATATTATGAAACATTACCTCAGTTCATAACTATATTTATATAACCCAGTTTTGTCTTCTTTAAGTTTTTCTGATCATTGAACATAAAGAATTGCATAGAAATGTCTTCTTTTAACTCACTCAATGCTTTGAATGTCTAACTTCCTTTTGTTAACTGACTAAATATTGTGTTAATTAAACTTGATGCCTCATTATAATTATACAAATATAAGTGATGAACATATGAATATGAATTAATTTAAACAGACGCATTTTCTATTAAGATCCATTTACGCTGAGAGAGCAGTTTCATTTTATTAATTTATAATTCATATTCTGTTTATGTACAGAGAGTATTTGAGGTTGAGGATTAGAAGTTTACCTAATAGACAATTTTTTAGCATCATAGGGAAAAAGGGAATTTGGAGCTAGGCAAAGATAATCAGAAGGGAGGTGGAAGAATTCCAAACAAACATACAAACGAACAAACAAAAATTACTCTACTGTGGAATTGGAGATTGGGGGAAAAATTTACTTCCCACATAGCATGAAGATAGAACTATGACCTTGAAATAACATTGTTCTTGCTATGATTCATGAACGTTACACATGTCTGTGCTCTACCTTAAGAATGTATATACCATTGACCACATTATTTCCATTCTATGAAAATACATGTTCTGGAATTTAAATAACTGCCTTATAAATGAACTTTTAGAAGATAACATAATGAATCTGTGTTCTACTCATATGCTGAGGAGTAACAAGTTCAGTTGGGTGGTTCTATTGAACCTATTATATGAATTCTGACCCATTAAATGTTTCATCAAAACAGGTTTCAAAGCAGTGCATTGTGAGTTCTATAAATTTTTCCCAATTTCCACTAAGTATATATGTAGAATCTGTTAGTTTCACATTCTAACGTATTTTTAAAAATTTCTTTAGTGTCACGTTGATAACTATTGACAGTTTAAAAATGCATATTTATAATAGGTTTCCTGATACATACAGATTATGTTTTTACAGTTTATTTCTAATACTGTGTGACAATTAGAACAATCTACATTAAGAGATCTAAAGAAGAGTAAATAATATTAGCATGTAGTTAGTTCTGAGATCCATTACGGAAAACAGGAAAAAGTCAAACAGATAATTATAACATTTACTAGTTTTAATTATGAGAATTTCACCTAGGATAAATATAATTGATTATAATTTCATGCTTTTATTGATGGGATATATTTTGCAGATCATTTAAAAGTAGAAATAATAAAATTATATATGATTTTTTTCATTTTCTCTCTTTGCCATTTTTCTCAATTTCAGTCTTCACCAGTAAAGAAGAATAGTAATGTCAATTACTATTGAATATATGCTATCGAATATATGCTAGTTGAATATATGCTATTTTCATCAGCACTTTCCTGAAGTGTGTAGTTATCATTAGATTTTTAGGCAAATGAATTTTTTTACATTAAAATTTTGATGTTTTCTTCAACTCCATGTATAACTTGACTGTGTTAGTTAATAGCACATGATGATAAAATCAGGTAAAAAATGCAAAAATGGAGTAGTAGGTGGAGGGTCAAGCAAATGTCTCCTGACAATCTCTTCTCTGTAAGCTTAATATAGTTGTCTGTGAGAACAGGGAACTGCATAAAATGACTTCTCATTAAAATAGTCAATTGAATCAACACTCATAATGCAAATGGTAAATCAGTTCAAACATATACTTCAGGGCCTAAATTCTCAGAGTGGACATTTTATATTGTTTTACAACATCATTTAATCATTTTAAAAATTGTTTTCAAATACCAGTTTAATATCAGCCACTGAACTGCCTGCAGCAGAAAGTACAAAGATGAATCAATCACAGCTTTAGCTTTAACAAACTTAAGCTTAGCTTCTAGGTTAGAAAAGGAACAAAGTTGGTTCAAATAAGCACACAATCAAATAAAAATATAACATGTACAATTGGAGACTGACTTAAAGATTAAACCAACTAGTGCATATAAAGCATTTACTACAGTGTTTAGCATAAAGTGAGTGTTCCACAAATGGTTTTCTTGTTACTGAAGTTGTTGTTATTGTTAACTTGGGTGTAGAGGGAAGAGGTCATTATTTCAGTGTGGAAGTTCAGTACAGGTATCTTGACAGAATTGGCATATACAGGCATGCCTCAGAGATATTGTGGTTCAGTTCCAAATCACTGCAATAGGCAAATATTACATCAAAGCAGGTCACTTTTGGTTTCCGAATGCATATGAAATTTACGTTTACACTATCCTGCAGTATATTAAGTGTGCAATAGCATTATATCTGAAAACATAATTTACATGCCTTAATTAAAAAATGCTTTTTGCAAAAAAAAATGCTAATGATTATCTGAGCCTTCAGTGAGTCATAATCTTTCTGCTGAAGGAGGGTCTTGCCTCAAGGTTGATGGGTGCTGACTGATTGGGGTGATGGCTGCTCAAGGTTAGGATGGCTGTTGCAATTTCTGAAAAACGGACAATGAAGTTTGCCTCGTTGATTGACTCCTCCTGTCATGAAATATTTCTCTGTACCATGTTTGCTAGCATTTTACCAAGAGTAAAACTTCTTTAAAAATTGGAGTCAATCCTCTCACACTTTGCCATTGCTTGATCAACTAAGTTGATGGAATACTCTAAATCATTTGTTGTCAGTTCAAGAATATTCACAGAAAATTGACCAAGAATAGATTCCATCTCAAGAAACCATTTTCTTTGCTCATGCATAAGAAATACCTTCTCAACTGTTAAAAGTTTTATCATGAGATGGTAGTGACTCAGTTACATCTTCAGGTTGCAATTCTAATTCAAGTCATCTTGTGGTTTCCAAAATATCTGCAGTTACTTTCTCCACTGAAGGCTTGAACCCTTCAAAGTCATTCCTGAGAGTTGGAGTTAGCTTCTTCCAAACTTTTGCTGAGGTTGGTATTTTGACCTCCCCCCAAGGAGTTTCAAATGGTCTTAATGGGATCTAAAATGGTGAATCCTTTCCAGAAGGTTTTCAGTTTATCTTGCCCAGATCCATCAGAGGAATCACTATCTATGGCAACTATAGCCTTCTGAAATGCATTTCTTAAACAAGAATTGAAAGTCAAACTTACTGTTTGATCCATGGCCTGCGGAGTAGATGTTGGGTTAGCAGGCATGAAAACAACATTTATCTCCTTGACCACCTATCTACATCAGAACTCATGGGTGACCAGGTGCGTTTTCAATGAGCAATAATATTTTCAAAAGAAATATTTTTTTTTTCTGAGCAATAGGTCTTAAAAGTGGGCTTAAAGTATTCAGTAAATCAAGCCTTGTTGTTCCATTTATACAGCACAGGCAGAGTAGATTTAGCATACTTCATAAGGATCCTAGGATTTTTTGAAATGACAAATGTTCACTGGTGTTCACTTAAAGTCACCAGCTGCCTTAGCCCCCAACAAGGGAGTCAGTCTGTGCTTTGAGGCTTTAAAGCCAGACATTGATTTCTCCTTTCTAGTTATGAAAGTCCTAGATGGCATATTTTTCCAATAAAAGGCTGTTTTACTACATTTAAAATGTATTGTTTAGTGTAGCTACCTTGATCAATGATCTTAGATAGTTCTTCTGGATAACCTGCTGCAGCTTCCACTTCAGCACTTGCTGCTACACCTTGCACTTTTATGCTATGGAGATGGCTTCTTTCCTTAAACCTCATGAACAATCCTAGGTAGCTTCAAAGATTTTTTGTGCAGCTTCCTCATCGCTCTCAGCCTTAATAACATTGAAGAAAGTTAGGGTCTTGATCTGTATTAGGCTTTGGCTTAGGGAATGCTATGGCTGATTTGATCTGCTATCCAGACCACTCAAACTTTATTTGTCAGTTAGAAGGCTGTTTCACTCTTATTCTTGTGTTCACTGGAGTAGGACTTTTAATTTCCTTCAAGAACTTTTCCTTTGCATTCACAAATTAGCTTACTCTTTGGCACAAGAGGCCTAGCTTTTGTCCTGTCTTGATTTTTGACATGCCTTCCTCACTAAGCTTAATTATTTCTAGCTTTTGACTTCAAGTGAGAGATGTGTGACTCTTTCACTTGAACGTCACTGTAAGGTTTTAATTGTTAGAGGTCACTGTAAGGTTTTAATTGTCCTCATTTCAATATTGTTGTTTCTCAGGGAATAGGGAGGCTCAAGGGGAAGAAGAGAGAAAGGGGAATGGCCAGTCGATGGAGCAGTCAGACACACACATTTATCAATTAAGTTTACTATCTTTTATGGGTGTGGATCATCATGTCCCAGCGATATTGGACTTCAGGTTCTTGGTCCCTGATTCAAAAGAAATTGGCACGAGACTAGAAAGACTTAGGCAGGCAAGGCTTTATTTGGGAATTTTGCTCAACAAAGGGAAACAGTACTGGTTAAGAAGCAACCAGACTGGTTTTCTGAATAAAGTGCTGGGGAACTTTTAAAGGGTAGAAGAGAGAGAGAGAGAGAGAGAATTTAGCACAAGCATTGAAATCATAGCATGCATAGGTGGGGTTTTGTTGGCAGCTGCACATCTGGTAATCATGCTTCTTCATACATTGCATGTCTCCTTGGCACATTAAATCTCCACACTTGTGCATGATTTTTAGCATAGAAATGAGGGAAAAGGCCTACCATCAGTCACCTTTGGGCTTCATCTTGGCAGCAGCCAGTTTATGCTGGCTTTGGCTGGGGCTCACAGGCCCTTGCTCCAATGGTCGCCACATCCTGTTAAAGAAACATAACTATCTTCTGTGGAAGCTGGGTGTTAATCATTTTCAAGGCTTTTGTTTAGTATTGTAAGCAGACAAACTTTGGCTCAAGGCTCAGGCAAGTGGCTAAAGTCTACCTCCTATACTACCTCACCAAAACAATTACAATAGTAATATCAAAGGCCACTGATCACAGATCACCATAATAGGTATAACAATCATGAAAAAATTTGAAATATTGCAAGAATTACCAAAATATGACACAAAGACATGAAGTGAACACATATTGTTGGAAAAATGGTAGCATAAATTTGCCTGACACAAAACTTCAATTTATAAAACACACAATATCTGTGAAGGGCAATAACACAAAAGACAATAAAAAGAGGTATGCTTGTATTATATTCATGTACAAAAGCAACAGAGAGATGTAAATAAAATAGCCACAAACAAAAGAAATAGGCAGAAGTATAAAAACATGGGACATGAAAACTCAGTGGTCTACTATGGTTTCAATGAGAGTTTGTGTGGAAAAATCATAGCTAAGCAAGCTTGAGCCTAATCCTAGGCTAAAGAATTTGAAATTAATTTATGAGAGGATAAGAAACATGGAACACCAAGAGACTAGAATGTCAGAAACTGGAAGCCAGGACTCAATAAAGGGTAGGCAAGAGGCAAGGAGAGTCTGAACTAAGAATCCAGAAGTGAAAACAAGAATGTAACATAAGTTTCCAGGATGAAGAGACTGAGAAAATTACTCTGAAAATTAGAGAGGGGCAAAAATGAACCCTCAAAATGCAGCATTACAGAAATCCGAGGAGCCATGATGGAAAAAAAAAATAAAAGAAAGCAGCGTAAATAATGGAGAGGTATGATGAGCAAGTAAAAGAAGGTCAACAACTTGGAAAGAGTTTCCCAGATAACCACTAAGGTGACACCAATAAAATATTAAGTAACCCTGCCTATTGATTTGGTGGAGACATAACATTTCTAGAACAATGTTGGAAAAAATCCATTTTAAATTTTTTGAATTTTATTATTTTAATTATATTTTGTATAAGTATCTAGGCATCAGTGGATAGAGTAGAAAGAGTCTGAAAATCATCCTTTGGATCTCATCTCTTTCAAATGCTACATCTGCCAACTCAGGTAAAACATTTGCCTTCTCTGGTTCTCAATTCCTTAGCTAGTAAACAAATGGTGAATGGTGTATATGTGCTTCATAGGATTGCTGTGAAGAATAATAGAAAGTCCTTCATAACATACGGTCCAAGCACTTTAAATTACTAATAGTATTTAAAATATTTTCCAAAGAAATTGTATAATCCATCATTATATAACATTCTTAAATCTGTTAAATTTTCAAAATTCACATCATATACTAGGTGAATTAATTTATCTATCATTCAAAATTTGTCCTTTACATTTCACTTTGTATATTTAACAAAAATGTATCATTTTATATGAAAATAATTTCTGAATATGCAATTAAACAAACTCACCCAGTGGACCAATGTGCCACCCAGCATCCTCACTCATGGACCCACCCACAGTCATGCAGGCTGACCATAGACCTGATAGTCAGGACCCTCCCACCACTGCATGCTACCACTGGCCTGTGGACAAGGGTGGAGTGAATGCCTATAGCCCTGACACCTGCGACTGCCATCTACAAAGACTCGTCCAGCTATCGCTGTGACCACCATGGGAAGCCTGGGGTACAACAGCCTCCTACACCATGTGCCTGTGTAGAGAGGCACTTGTCAAGGCCATTGCCCAAGCTTTCCACAGCAGCCTAGGTGATGAACCCACCCCTTCTCATGAATATCCCTAGCACTGGCTGGGATTGAGGCAACCACAGGGGAATGGGAAGACACAGGAGAACAGCTACATTACAGGCTCTTAGTATCTCCACTCCTCTCATACTGAGCCAGTCTTCTGGAGTAGGACACAACTGCACCATCCAGGGACTACTCCTTTTCACTATGTAGGAGAGTTTCCAGCAAAGGAGAAGAGGTGCACTACAAATTTAGTTGTCCTGAGCTGAAAGCAGAGATTTCAGATAAGAAGGAACCAGCATAAGAACTCTGGGGAACATGAAAAAACAAACTAATTCAACACCCCCAAGGGATCACCATAGGTCTCCAGCAACACACGACAACCAAAAGGAATTTCTCAAGATGTCAGATATGGAATTCACATTATGGATGGAAAAAAAATGAATGGAATTGATAAGAAAGTTTAAAAATAGCACAAAGGAGCCAAAAAATTATTTCAGGACATGAATGAAAAATTCTGTAAAGAGATAAACTATATGAGAAAAGATTTAACAGGACTTAAAGAAATGAAAGAGTCATTTAGGAAATTTCAAAACACAGCAGAAAGCTTTAACATAAGCCTAGAAAAAGGAGAAGAAAGAATTTCAGAATTTGAAGACAAGGCTTTTGAATTAACACAGTCAATTAAAAGTGCATAAAAAATAAAGAACAATGAACAATCACTCAGAGATATATGGGACTATGTAAGGCGAGACAATATAAAAATTATTGGTATCCCTGAGAGAGAAGAAGGAAAAGTATGGAAAATCTATTTGAGGGAATAATTGAGAAAAACATCCCTAATATCACCAGAGATTCAGATATCCCGATAAAAGATGGTCACTGAACACTGGAAAGATTCACAGCAACTGGGAATCACAAAGAAACATAGTCATCAACCCAGATAAAGTCTAAATGAAGGAGAAAATCCTACAAGCTTCAAGGTGAAAGCAACAAGTAACTTGCAAAGGAAAACCTATCAGACTAAGAGCAGACTTCTCAGGAGAGATGCTAAAATCCAGAAGAAATTGGGGCCCCGTTTTTAGTCTTCTTAAACAGAACAACTGCCAGTCAAGAATTTTGTATCCTGTAAAACTAAGGGTCATAAATGCAGGAGAAATGAAGTTTTTCCCAGACTAGCAAACACTAATGGAATTTGTCACTACTATACCTGCCATGTAGGAAATGCTCAAAGGTGCACTGTATATGGAAGGGAACAGTAGATACCCACCAGTGTAAAAAAATACCTGAAAGCAAAGGCTGACAGCTCTTATAAAACAGTAGCACATGGGGGAAAGCAAAACAACAAGGTATCAGTGAATATGATAAACAGAACAGTATTCCACATATCAATACTAACACTGAATGTAAATAGTCTCAGTGCTCCCCTTAAAAGACATACACTGGCTGAAGGAATAATAAAAAAAAAAAAAACAAGGTATATGCTATCTTCAAGAAACCCATCTAACCCACAAGGACTCTCTTAAACTCAAGGTAAAAGGATGGAATAAAATATTCCATGCAAACGGGAATCAAAAGCAAGCACATATAGCTATTCTTATACCTCATAAAATAGACTTGAAATCAACATTGGAAAGAAAAAAGGATAAAGATGGTCATTATATAATGATAAAGGGAGCAATTCACCTAGAAGATATAACAATCTTAAATATGTATGCACCTAACACGGGAGCTCCCAGATTCATAAAACAAATACTACTAGATATAAGCAGAGAAATAAAACAGCATCATAATTCTTGGGGACTTCAGTACTAAAATAACAGAACTGGACATGTCATTGAAGCAGAAAATCAACAAAGAAAATTCTAGCCCAAAACAACAGAATATACATTTTTCTCAACAGCGCATGGAACATTTTGCAAGATTGATCATATGTTAGGTCACAAAACAAGTCTCAGCAAATCCAGAAAAATCAAAATCGATCATATCAATCGTATCTTCTCAGACCACAATAGAATAAAACTAGAAATCAATCCTAACAGAAACTTTCAAATCTACACAAAGCCATGGAAATTAACATCCTGCTGCTCAACAATTCTTGGGGCAAGGATGAAATAAAAATGAAAATCAAAAGATTCTTCAAACTGAACGAAAAAGGGGACACAAACTTCCAAAATCTATGAGATACAGAAGGGGAAGTTCATAGCCTTAAATGCTTACATCAAAAAACCAGAACAATCATACATTAACAACCCAATGTCACATCTCAAGAAACTGGAAAACAAAGAACAAACCAAACCCAAAAACAGCAGAAGGAAAAAAATAACAAAGTGCAGAGAAGAATTAATCAAAATGGAAACCAATGAAATAATACACAATGTCAAAGAAAAGCTCAATCAGAAAGGAAAAAAGAGTCATTACAATGGATACTACAGAAATAAAAAATATCATCCATGACAACTCTGAAAACCTCTACACACACAAACTAGAAAATGTAAAGGAAATAAATAAGTTCCTGGAAACATGCAACCTCCCAAGTCTGCATCAAGATGAAATAGAAATACTGACCAGACCAGTAATGAGCAGTGAGATTGTAAAAAATCTCACCCCGTCCCCCCAAAAAAAGCTCTGGGCCAGAGGGATTCACAGGTGAATTCCACCAGAAATACAACAAGCCAGTACTTATCCTACAGGAACTGTCCTATAGCATCTGAAAGAGGGACTTCTCCCCAACTCATTCTATAAAACCAGTGTTATCTTGATACCGAAGCCAAGAAAAGACACAAAAACAACAAAAAAACCCAACAGACCAATATGCCTCATGAACATAGATACAAAAATCCTCAACAAAATATGAGCAAATCAAATTCAACAATATATCAAATAGATAATCCAACATGCTCAAGTAGGCTTCATATCAAAGATGCAAGGATGGTTCAATATATGCAAATCAATAAATGTGGTTTACCACATAAACAGAAGTAAAAACAAAGACCATGTGATCATCTAAAGGATGCAGAAAAAGAATTCAATAAAATTCAGCACCTTTTCAGGACAAAAACCCTCAACAAATTAGGCATAGTAGGAACATATATCAAAATTATAAAAGGCATCTATGAGATACCCACAGCCAACATCATAGTGAATGCAGAAAAGCTGAAAACATTCCCCCTATGAACCAGAATTAGACGAGGATTCCCACTGTCACCACTTCTATTCAGCATAATAAGGGACGTCTTAGCCAGAGCAATCGGGCAAGAGAAAGTAATAAAGGGTATTTTAATTGTGAAAGAAGATGTCAAACTGTCCATGTTTGTTGGCAATATGATCTTGTATCTAGAAAATCCTAAAGACTCCACCAAAAGACTCCTAGAATTGAAAAATAAATTCAGCAAAGTCTCAGTTTATAAAATCAATGTACACAAATCAATAGCATTTCTATATACTAATAACAGTAAAGCCGAGAGTCAAATCAAGGACTCAATACCTTATAGAATAGCTACAAAGAAAATAAAATACATAGAAATATACTTGACCAAGGAGGTGAAAGGTCTCTGCAAGGAGAACTACAAAACACTGATGAAAGAAATAGTAGATAATAAGGGAGGAAAAAAAAAGGAAAAACATCTCATGCTCATGAACTGGAAAAATCAATGTCATTAAAATGTCCATACTGCTTGAAGAGATTTACGGCTTCAATGCAATTGCCATCAAAATACCAATGTCGTATTTCACAGATCCAGAAAAAATAACCCTAAACTTCATATGGAACCAAAATATAGCCCGAATACCCACAGCAACCTTATGCAAAAGAACAAATCAGGAGGCATCACATTATCTGACATCAAATTATACTGCAAGGCTATCGTAACCAAAACAGCATATTACGGTATAAAAGTAGAGACATAGACCAGTGGACCAGCATAGGAACTTAGAAGTAAAACCATATAGATATGACTAACTGATTTTGATAAAGTAGAGAAAAATATACTCTGGGAATGAACACCTATTCAATAAATAGTGCTGGGAAAACTGGATGGTCACATGTAGAAGAATGAAATAGGATTCCTGTCTCTTGCCATACACAACAAATAATTCAAGATGGACTAAGGTCTTACATCTAAGGTAGGAAACCATAAAAATTCTAGAAGGAAGCACAGGAAAAACTCTTCTAGACATAGGCCTATGCAAAGAATTTAGGACTCAGACTCCAAAGGCAAAAACAGCAACAACAAAAATAAGTAAATGGGACTGAATTAAATTAAAAACCTTCTGCACAGCAGAGGAAATGATCAACAGAATAAACAGACACCCTACAGAATGGGAAAAAATATTTGTAAACCATACCTCTGACAAAGATAATATCCAGAATCTGTAAAGAACTCAACAAATCAGCAGGAAAAAAAACAAACAATTTCATCATATGTTGACAAAAGACATGAACCGAGATTTTTCGAAACAAGATATACAAATAGCCAACAAATACAAAAAAATGCTCAACATCACTAATCATCAGGGAAATGCATATTAAAACCATAATGAATTGTGCTGCCATAAACGTTCGGGTGCAGATGTCTCTATTATAGCATCTTTTGCTCTTTTGGGTAGACGCCTAACAGTGCTATTGCTGGAAAGAATGGTATTTCTATTTTTAGCTCTTTGAGGTATCTCCAAATTCTTTTCCATAGAGGTTGCACTAATTTGCAGTCCCACCAGCAGTGTAAGAGTGTTCCTGTCTCTCCACATCCTCGCGGTGAAGCAAAGACATAAAATGTAACCATAATATTTGTACCCTCATAATACTCTGAAATAAAAAAAAAAGAAAAAAGAAACCCTTGAAAAACAACTTGTTTTTCTCTTAAACTCCAGCTCTCAGCACCCTCAAAAAAACCAAAAAACAAACAAACAAACAAAAAAAAATGCCACAATGAGAAACTACCCTACTCCTGTCCAAATGGCCATGGTGTGGATGGGGTGAAAAAGCAATGTTTATACACCATTGGTGGGACTGAAAGTTAGTACAACTTCTGTAAAAAACAGTATGAATATTCCTCAAAGAACTAAAAGTAGACCTTCCATTTGATCCAGCAATCCTACTACTGGGTATCTATCCAAAGGGAAAAAAGTCATTTTACGAAAACAGACACCTGCACTTAAATGTTTATTGCATCACAATTCACAATTGCAAAGACATGGATAAACCCAAGTGCCCATCAATTGGTGAACAGATAAAGAAAATGTGGTATATGTACACCATGGAACACTACTCAGCCATAAAGAGGAATGACATCATTTCAATGCAACAACTTGGATGGAACTGGATACCATTATCCTAAGTGAAACATCTCAGGAATGGAAAAACAAACACCACGTTCTCACTAATAAGTGAGAGCTAAACGATGGGTACACGCGAGCACAAAGAGGTGTTAAGGACATTGGAAATCAAGAAGGGGGAAAGGTGGAAGGGTGAGGGATAAAAACTTATCAGTTGGGTACAACAAATGCTATTCTGGTTACAGGCAGAGGGAAAGCCTTGACTTCAGCATTATACAATTCATCCATGTAACAAAAACACTTGCATCCTCTTAATATTTTGAGATATAAATAAATAAGTAAATAAATGCACTGAAGAAGCTGTGATTATATGAATTTCAATGACTCACTATCTATATAAGTTTCTAATTGTGGAAAGAAAAAGAGTTGAAATTTTCATTACTACTCTGTTAATTTGGATCCTGTGATGATGGAATTTGGGCTGGGAAATCTTCTTTGTAAAAATGCTAATATTAAGTGTATTTAATATGAATTTATTTGGTAAGAATCTATATAGAACTCAGGAAAATCAGCAAGAAAAAAATCAAACAATCCCATTAACAAGTGGGCAAAGGACATGAACAGAAACTTTTGAAAAGAAGACAGACTAATGCCCAAAAAACATGAAAAAATGCTCAACATCTTAAATCATCAGGAAAATGCAAATCATAACAACAATGAGATATCACCTAACTCCACTAAGAATGGCTTTTATCAAAAAGTCCCAAAACAGCAAATGTTGGCATGGATGCAGAGAGACAGGAACACTCATACACTGTTGGTGGGACTGCAAAGTAGCACAACCTCTGTGGAAAGTAATGTGGAGATACCTCAAAGAGCCTAAAAGTAGAATTACCATTTGATCCAGCAATCCCATTACTGGGCATCTACCCAAAGGAAAAAAAGACATTCTATAAAAAAGATACCTGCACTAGAATGTTTATAGCAGCACAATTCACAATTGCAAAGATGTGGAAACAACCCAAGTGCCCATCAATACATGAGTGGATTAATAAAATGTGATATATGTATACCATGGAGTATTATTCAGCCATAAAAAACAATGGTGATCTAGCACCTCTTGTATTATCCTGGAAAGAGCTGGAGCCCATTCTACTAAGTGAAGTATCACAAGAATGGAAACACAAGTACCACATGTACTCACCATCGAATTGGTATTAATTGATCAAGACTTATGTGCACATATAGTAGTAACATTCACTGGGTGCCGGGTAGGTGGGTGGGGAGGAGGGGATGTATATTCACACCTAATGGGTGTGGTGCGTACTGTCTGGGGGATGGACATGCTTGAAGGTCTGACTTGGGTGGGGCAAAGGCAATATATGTAACCTAGACACTTGTATTTGCGTAATATGCTGAAATAAAAAAAAAGGAGAAAGAAAAATTATTACTTTTTATAAATATATTCTTATAATCAAAAAGTTAAAGAAATAAAATTAATAGTCTAAACTCTTAAATCTAGGGTAAAACACACAGCAGAGGTCCAAATTGATAGGAAATTATTAAGATTTTGCATAACTAACCGGCAAATGTCTCTGAAACAGTTGCTTAAAATATTTTTATATCTCCTATGTATAGTAGCTTTTATTAATTTAGTCCACATTTTATCTTTTCTTCTGTCTTCTTGGGTTTTTGTTGTTGTTGTCTTTCCAACTTACAAAGTATCTGCATTTTATGTGTAACTGCCTTTCTTATTTTGGAAAAGTAGAAAATATTACATATCTGTTTATGTCTCTATTTCTCCTGGTTTCTATTTGTGTTTATCCAGCCTGATTTACTTTTATCAAGGTGCTTTATCCTTGAAATTGACTTTTCAAGCTTATCAAAGGAAAACATTTTCCTGACTTCATGCTCCCTTGTTGTCCATAGAGACAGGTTTTATTTTAGATCCAGAAAGGGAAGCCTAGCTCCATTAAAGGCCTCTGATCCAAAGGGTCAAAAAGAATCAATCTAAGCTCACATAGAAAAAAGGAATAAAATTTAAATCTTGTTTTGTTTTTGTATTGTTTTTACTGAGAGATATACAATATTATACTCACTGACATTTAGAATTGAGAAAGAAATAAACATATTAAGAAATAAAATACATTCTAATTCTATACCATGTCTAGGTATAAAAGAGATAACACCAGAAAAAGAGACAAATGAGAAGAACAGAGAAGGAAACATAATTTAGCTTCCGGATTTAACCACTCCCTGAAATCAGAGCTGGAACATTTATGTAAATACATGTAATCTTCGTCATTCAGGGGAGAAAATTCAAGAAAATATTCACATGATTTCTTAAGAAAATGGTTTTAAAATTCCAAATAAAGCTGTAAAAATATATCTTTTTTTTTTTTTTTAAATCTTCCTTTGTCCTCATTTATTATATTAGAGAGACAAGCTCTGCCTTCCTGCTCTGGTAGATGGAGAATACATATTATCAAACTTCAAAGGAGAGATCCCACATGCATGGATTAATACTACCATTTTGTGTTTCTTTAGACCTAAATATAGCTTCCAATGATCTTTAAAACATATTACATGAAATAGGACCTACATGATGTCAAGCTGTTAAAGAGGACCTCTGTGCAAAATGTGTGTGTTTGCTTTGGTGTTATCCTTTTTTGTCACTATGTTGAATTTTAGACTCATTATTTATGGCATTTATTACACTCTATTCTTTTTCCCAGTTCACTTTACTCGCTTTAGCACTGATATGTACTCCTGCAGACACAGGCATACACACATACACAAATATACACAGACACTCACACACAGATACACACAGAAACACATATTCACACCCTACACAGGGAAGGAAAGTAAAAAATGTTCCTTTTTAAAGCACTAATTGACTATATGCTCTGTAAATATAAATTTTTGCTGAGGTAGTTGGGGTTTTTTCCTTTTATTTATTTATTTATTTTTTTTTAAAAAAAACACCTTTAATAGGCTATTTGATTTTAGGCAGTAGTCTAAATAGGAGAACATTACCATGAAAAGAACTTTGCTATATATAAGTAAGATATTTGTGAGCTGTGCCTTCTGACACTGGTTCATGGTAAGAAGTAAAGGTCTCACCCACATGGGAATATATGAAAAATGTACCAAAGAGAAATTGCGTATGGAGAGAAGAGATAATGATGGCTAGCTGGGAACACTGATAATCCATTGAAAGTATCTCCTTCTCTTACCTATCCCCTTCTGCAGTTCTGGAAACCTTCAATCTGTTCTGCCTCTTCGCCTTAGATTAAAATTGCTTTGGAGAAATTATGAAAAGAGATTATGTCCAGGAAGTGAGTTACGTGAGGGGAAAATTATAATTCCTAAGGGAGGGATGATGGTGAAGTGGATACTGAGAACACAAGAGGAATTTAGAGTGAGAGATTAACAGGAGAATTGGGATCCCTAGAAATTCTTAGAAATATTAGAGAGGCAGGTGAGGCAACTTTCCAAATTAATTGTAAGGCTCAAGCCATTTTATAAAGAAGTTTAAATTAAGAGAATCAAAACAAAGTGAGAGGATTGGGGGAAATGGTTTTTTTTACACATTTATATCTATATTGATTGATACTGGCAAACTCATATGTGACAATATATACCAGACACATATGTCTGGCAGGACAAAGCATAATTAGCTTTCACCACCCCCTCCCTGCGCTCACATGGAAGCTCTATTATGTCACTTATGTTAAAAGTTTTTGTCTGCTTCTACATTAGATTATAACCTTACCTATTACACTTTTAATTCCTATTTGAATTTCCCTTAGTCTAGCACAGAAATTGGTAAATTCTTATTGACTGAATTAATATTTAATGAATGAATTAAAGTAAATATTTATTGACTGAATTAATTAAAGCTTTCCAATTTCAATAGTGATTAAAGTGAAAAATAGGAGAAATAGTTTCATCATCTTGGAAAAGAATGAAGCATTTAGCAATAAATTAAACATCATTAAGCCAAAAATCAAAACAATGCCAATATCTTGAGTTTATATAATACAGGAGAATAGTCATTATTGTGATCAAACTATAAAGAAATAAGAAAGTACATAAAACAATCATGGAGAGAAATAGAACTCAAAATATTGTCTACCTGGTGAAAGAGATAAAACGCTTTAGCAAATCAGCATCATATATAAACTGAATTTATGTAGCATCATTATTGTTAAAAGGGAAATAGTATACATTTTTATTTCTATTCATTTTAGTATAATTAGATGAATGCAGAAACTTTATTTTAAGCAAGCTGGTGTATAAATTTTATAGATATATTGAGCCCAACTTTGCAGGCCCCTACTCAACAATAAAGGTGAAAATTCAAGGCACTGAGATTTTGAGATCACTTGTCAATAAAGAGTGTGTATATGCAGATCATCAAATCTTTTTTTTCACTTATGGGAAATTCTTTACCTAATAATAACATGAATGAATGCATCAGTGTTAAGTAATTCTACAGGTGAGTTAGTTAAAATATAAAAATATTAAATTACCGGTGCCTAAAGTTGGGTGTTCCAAAGTCAGATATGATTCTTAATTGAACACTGGTTTATTTAGTCATCAATGTCAAAACCCAAGAAATACAGTCAAGCTACAGTTGGGGACCAAGCATATTCCATAGCATAGGATGGCCTGGTGCCCATCTTAAGTATGGACAAGAAAAAAGATCAAGAATTTCTTATGCAGACTTTTAAAGAAATATTTAAAACACTAGAAGCAAAACTTTTTTTTTAATGGAGTGCTTTGAAATTTCAGAGTGCCCTGAAAAAACAAACTTTTCAAAAAAGACACTTGCTAAAGGAAAATAAGAATCTCATTATTAAATTAGGCATTGGACATTAAATGGCTTTCGAGATAGAAATACTAATTTCCAGGCTCTTATAACTTTCCATTGCTTTTTAAAATTTATCTTCTTCACAGATAAGCTGAAAAAAATATCTACATAGAAACAGATGTGCAAACAAAAATGAAAAAATTTAAGTTGATAGTATTATGACGTTACATTTTTTTTCCTATTCATGTGGATGTTTGCTTACAGCAAGGAGGAATGATACAGCAGTAACCTTAATAAGATAGCAGATATACAATCTTTAAAAATAAATAATTGCAAAATAACATATACTAATATACATGATATAGACTAGTACCTGGATCCAGTATGGTACCTGGTGATCATCCCTATTTTAAATTAATCATAAAACAAACAATGGGAAAGATTATAGTAAAATTCACAAGATGACATCTTTTATAAACTTTCAAAATTTTAATTCATTGGGCACTGAAATCTTGTCATTATCTATACTCAGAATGTTGTTTCAATAAAATTTCAAATGAATTGCATTTTCTCCAGGTGCAACAGATGCAAAACAGCCAAGTACATATAATTGTATATGCCTCCAGTCTTCAGCATTTTATTTTTTTAATTCTTATCTTTTATTAGTACACACATTTGAGTTATTTTAACACTGGGAAATTATTGTAATAAAATTTTGTCATTCATAAATCCTTTCTTTAATTCAAACATGTAGTTTGTAAGAGATTCCTGAAATAATTAATAGAATACATGGTTTCTCATATATATATATATATATATATACACATATATATATGTATATATATGTTAAATATAAATCAGACAATTTTGATGGTAATAATTTTCAAACTTAAAGATTACTTAGAAATCATATAAGTCCTTCATTTGCATAGGAAATTTGGTAGTAGAGAAAGACAAGTCACACAATTAAAATTGGCACTGCTAGAATTAGAATTCAGTGCTAGAAGCAGAATCTAACTTACATATTTATAGTTTCCTATTTTTCCCCAACTCCAGAATGCACTCATATCCATAGTTAAGGTAAAAACTGTGTGTGTAGTATTCTATCTTACAGCTAAGAAACATGGCCAAAGTTCAAATAATTCCTGAAATTTAATTATTTAAAAATTATACAATTAAATATGAAATAAACGAAAATTAAAAATGAAATAAATGAAAAACGTGATCATATTTCAAATCATTCATTAATTTATGCATTTACTCATCTGGGCATTTTGGGAAAGTGTAATCATGACCCATGAAGGGAAAAGCTTATACTCTTTTATAACAGAGAGATAGACAAAGAGAAACACAGAGACAAAATATATCTATATATTGCATAGGAGTAGAAGATTAAAATCACTAAGTTCAGAAAAAAAAGGTATAGGTATAGAATTTGAAATGATTACACATAGCTGGAGATTTCAGGGGATACCATGGGAAGAATGGCATTTGAGGAATGCCTTGAAGTTGGTGAGGAGAGGACCCAGAGAGATGACTTGAAGGATATTCATGGCGAAGGGAATGAAATTACAAAACCACATCGACTTCAAAAGTACACAAGATAAAGAACTGTTCACCTTGACTAGAATGCGCCACGTTATCTCACGAAGGGTGGAGAATGTTGTTTGCCAGTTTAGGATACCAGATTTTGAATCACAGGTATGAATGGACATAGAGAGTTTAAAAACAGAGAGGGAACAATGCTTGCAATCACGCATCTGCTGTAGAATGTGGTTATTCTAGCCAAGCCAATTGTGTCCATTTGGAGTTTATCCTTGGGTGAGAGGCAAAAGGGGGCAAGCTTTATCAAGTGGACCTGGAAATGAGAACAATTAAGTATAAAGCAAACACAGAGAGTTGAGTCGATATTGAGAAGATGGTAAAGTTTAAGCTCCTAGAACCCACTACACTTTCTTGCCTATAACAGACAGACAAGAATTTTCTGTCACTAGCAACTGAACATATTCTGCTCATAAAAAATATTTACCTGATGGCACTGTTGCCGGGGAAAGAGAAGATCAGAGGTGGGGAAAGAGAAGATCAGAGGGGGGTGGAAAATAATGAGAATTTCTGGTAGATGGTAAAAGGGTCTTACATTTGAAAACAAAAGTTGGAATGGAGAAGCAGGAATGGATTCATAGAAGGTTTTTGGAAATAAGAGATAACATTGACAGAGTACTACCTCTGTGTCAAACACCAGGCTAAACAGTTTTTAGGCACCATCTGATTTAACCCTCAGAGAAATCCATGATAAGGTGATTTTTTTTTCCACCATGGCAAATTGGTTAAGTAATTCAAATCGGGTCTTTAATTCAGAGTACAGAATCCTAATTTTCAAATGCATGATAGGAAAAGGGAAAGAGGGAATGACTCTGAGGAATGACTCTACCAGAGAGGAGAGAGATCCTTTTAGTTGGGATAGGGAATTCAAGTGCAGAAAAAATAATTAAGGGGGATCACTATAAGCTTAATTATAGTCACATTTGATTTTAGAATTCATCTGGGAAACTGAGTTGACATTTTGCAGAAGCTAGCTAAATGTCTCAGACACAAATTTGGGGAAGATCTGCATAGCAGTGATATTTTAAGTCATTATATTGCCAAGCAAGAGAGTGTAGAGTAAGGGAACAGTAGGGTGAAAACCTGATTTATGAATAGGAAGAATAAATAGCAGTCAAAACATGAGTGGAAAGTAAAAACAGAACTAGCCTGTACAGTATCATAAAAGACAAGGAAGGAAAATGCATTAACAGGAATGAGTGTGTACTCAATAAATATAACCTCTCCATGGAGCCAAGACTAACGTACACAGACAGACAGACGGACGCATAGATAAGTAGATAGATACACTGTATTCATATTTCTCTAAATATCTGCATCATCTGCATCTATATCTATGTATATGTGTCATTAATTGATCAGTTGATGAATTTGTACCTTAGGGTCTCAAGTGAGCACGTAAAGTGAAAACTCCACACACACAAATCACTTATATTTTTAACTCAGCTATAAAACACTATGTTCATCATTTTATATCATACACAAGGCAGTTATCTCGTGCTTAAGAACATATATCTTCAAACACTAGAATAACTAGAGAACCTGTTGACACTGATGGACACAAAGAAACTAAGAATACTGAAGGAACATCAGATTATTTCCACCACTTTATCCATACATGTCAATGTAAATAATCTAAATTACAAGAATGAATGCTTCCTGTTTTTCTTAAACACTTTCAATTTACTGCTTAGTATTTAAATATTTTCCTCCGATGATTAATTTTATATTATTATATCCCCCTTAAATTTAAAAAATGCTATTCAAGCTAAATAACGATCTTTTTCAAGGAAGACATTTTAAGGCTTTTATTTCATTGACTGAGAAACAATATTAAAGAAAAAAATCCACATATTAATTTTCAAGAAAAGTATTTGAATTCTTACTCTTTGAAAACAGTATTGAGTTAAGGAGCAAGAATAATTGTCACATTTAAAATAAGTCTTATAAATGTAAAATCAAGGACAAATTTCGTATAATTTTACAGTGCATGGTCAACTTAAGTCCTGAGGTTTCCTTTTGAAGAACTTTTGTTTACTATCATTTTTAAGGCTTCAGAGAAATATTCATTTTCTAGAAGAAAGGAACTCATAAGACAGATCAAAATGATTTGATGGAACAGCATGAAATATAACTATTCACTGCCAAACCCAGACGAAGCCAGAAGACCTACAAAGAAAGAATGCGGGCACAGCAATTCACAGAAGATGAATCAAAACACAACTTTATTTAAAAAAAGGTATGTCAGAAACATATTTGTTTAATATATGAAACTATAATTATTATGATCAAACGAAAAAAATACAAGAGTAAAAGAATTGCTCAGAAAGTTTAGCATGGCAGATGAAGAGAGCAGGTGCAATTACAGGGATAAAAAAAAAACCTTTTCCCTGCTGCACGAGAATTTGACCTTCTTTTAAAGTTCTAGCTCTGATTCCCCGGTAGCATGATAAGGGAAGAATGTCAACTGTGATTTTAGGTGACATTTCTGTATTAAATTGCGTCTGGATTGGGAGGAATGTTAATACCTGATAGGAAGCCATAGTTTTGGACTTAATGCAGTGACTCTTGTAACTGACATGTCCTCTTCAAAGATCCTGGAAATTATGCCTCCATTTTTGTTACAAGAGACATTGGCTCCTGGAGGGCAGAGGACTCTGCCACAGTTCCCAGCCCCAAATTAGGCAGCTTCTGTCTCCTTGTATATGAGTCATTATCTGGGCAGTGGTTCTTAACCTGGGGTGATTTTGCCAGTCAGGGGACATTTGATAATGTCTGGAGACACTCTTTATTGTCATGACATGGAGGGAGGAGCATGCTACTGGCATCTTAAGATTATAGACCAGGGTGCCTCTAAACATCCTAAAATTAACAGGCAGAACCCACTTCTCCATAAAAAAGAATTACATTTTGTTCAGGAAAATTTTGTGTTCGGAAACTGCCTTATGCATTTGGGACATGAAGCAGTATCCCTGGCCTCTATTCAGTAGATGCCGGCAGCATCTCCCTTCCTTTAATCATGAAATAAAAAATGTTTTAGACATTTTCAAAGGTCCTCAGGGGATGGGGAGTGGAAGAGCATGCTGGCAACTGTGGTTACTGTTTTATACCCTTGTGAGTGACTTTAATGCCAGATGTGCCTATAGTAAGTAGTCCTACGAGTTTGAAAGTAGTTGAATCTAAGAAGACCTTTGGTGGATTATACAATAGAAGAGTTTACTACAAAGTAACATAACTCAATGTAATATAATATATGAAAAAATCTATGGCTGGTACTAAATATTAAACTATGATACTACATCAAACAATTGACAATCAATAAAGTCAAAACTGCTAATAAAAATATATAAGCTAAAATTCTATGGGAACAATGCTTGCAGGTAAATTAAACACTGGTAAATGTGTATCTCTTGTTGGAGCAATAGGAAGTCATGTTTTTCTCTCACAATACTGTCTTTACTTTCTCACTTCTTAATTGGCTTTATCATTGACTGATGAAAGTATCCTTTTAACATTCAAGAGTCATATACATAGTAATAAGTGGAAAAACTAAGATCTTATGGGTCAAAGAAAATCCTCTAAATGAATGTTCTCTTCAAAGTTATCCTTATAGCAGCAGTGGATGATGTATAATCTTGATGCAGTTGTCACCTAAAACATTGCAGAATAACTTTGAATTTACCATTAATGTTTCTGATGTAGTCTTTTGAATAATCTGAAAGGCAAGTCCTCAACTATTGAGGAAACTAAAGGCCATTAGAATCAAGTCACTTTGGTGAAGGAGTAAATCCAATTAGATAATAATAGTTTCGTGTAAAAATCACACACTCATTCAAATTTCTTGTGTTGCTCAAACCATCTCTATAGGCAATAGTATGGAAGAGTTCTGAGGAAGGTAATGGTGAAGTAAAACTAATAATTTTGAAAGAAATATATCATCTCATATGTGTGTTCAAAATGAAGCTTTACTTTGAAGTTCTAAATTGTCTTGTGTAGACTAATTCCAGGGTCCATAGAGCTATCAAGGAGGGTCCTCCACAGTCACTAAAAGGCATTAAAATGGGACTTTGCCAGGATAGAAATGGTGAAAAAGAATTGAAGATTTGGTGTGAATATGAGAAGGGGACATAGGAGCCTAGGCAGAAAGGCAACATGTTTATGAGACTGAGAAGAGATGGACTGAACTATAGAAAATAAGAAACACCTAAACAAATAAGGCTTTCCAGGCTACTAGCTAAAAACTATTTTATTGCCCTCTTAAGAAATTCAAATTTTGTCCATTTACTTATAATTTTTTTGGATAGTCTTTAACATCTTCCTGTGTGAATTTGGCAAATTTCCTCCTCCTTGTTTCCTCTTTTATCAATAGTTATCTTATCTTTGATATTAACTATACATTAATTCCTAGTCACACTAACATTTTCAGAACAATTTTTCTTTTTAAAAAAACCAAAAAGAATGCTTAATATAGTCATTCTATATATCTCAACACTACAAAAACTTACTCAGTAATTTGTCTAACAATAGTGAGCACATGTGTGACAGCATTTTCCAATCCATCTTTAATTTTCTTTTTGTTTGTAAGTTTCATGAAATTCTGCTTTTGTTGAATATTCATTTTGACTAAAATTAATTGCCATATATTCTTCAGTAGATTTCTTGAGGAAAAAGTCAGAAATAAAGCCCTGATCTCTGGTTCTCCCTCCTTCATCCAATTTGATCCTGCTTTAGAAACTGAAACAGATGAGGAACATGGGCTTCTCAATAGCCCTGACTATTTTCTTTCCTATATTTTCATTTAAAAAATAGAAATTATAAGAGGTGCATTAAATCTCATTTGGAGATAGGTAAAACAGTTACTTAATAAAATTTAACACTAGCATTATCTTTGGTTTTCAGTATATATTTTATATCTCATAACACAAATACGTTGTCCTTAGTTGTAGGTGCAACAAATATGCATATGCACAATGAAGTCTTAACAGGGAAAGTGACATTCAATGCAGTATTTATCTTTTCCAACTGATTTTCAAGAAATTGTGCTTCAAAATATACTCACTTTACAAAAATATTTTAACGGTTCTTTGAGATCAAACCATTTAAAAGACATCTTACGTTAAAAATAAAATGTTATAGTTTATCAAACTGAAAGTATAGTATATAATTAAAATAAGTGTGAGTAAACCTATAAAATACAAATATAAGAAAAAACAATTTATTTTAGGAGGACAATAGATAAAGCCTCATTTCTTCATTTAATACACATATTTGAAAATCCATGACATTTTAATTTAATCAATATTCTAATGATTGTTATAATGGATAAACAGAAATCATTTTTATTAGTCACTTTGTTTAGAAAATTGTTTTAGTTTTGTTCAATAAGCTCTATACATATTATGACTTTTAAATTTTATGAATCTAATAACATATATAACATCTTTATTTTCAGTTATGCTATTCTAATGCTGCTTCAAATGAAAATGAGCCTGACACTTAACAGAATTGTTTTACAGTTCCAAAAATGTGTGAATAAATTAAGCAATGGTTGAAAATTTAAAATTATGTTATTAAAACTTTACATTGTACTTTGCAGTTTTACTAGTAATTTTTTTAAAATTTAGTTTAATTTTAAAGCACTTTTCTTCAAAAACTTGCAACTCAGTATTTCGGTTCTTATTATATGTGGTAACTGGCAATTGTAGAAGTTAAAAATCATACAAAACAAACCTTCTGCTTTCTAAAACTGAGCAACATGCACAAGAATTTAATAATTTAAACTATTTCATTGTGGTAATTAAGTTACTCTTCGCAGGATACAGAGCAGGCTAAAATACCTTTATGTTTCTGTCCCTCAGTATGTATACATTTTAAGAAGAGGAAAATTAATCAGAGATAATGAATAATTCAAAAAGTTCTGCTAAACCTTATAATTATATAAATTATATTGCTTCATTTTTAACATACTAGCTAAGAATAAATCTCATTCAAAGATTTAGAACATTAAACTAAATGGACTACCCCTTTATTTATATAAAATGAAAATATATATACTATTTATATTTAGGCTCGTACAACCTACACTCATCAAAGTCCTACATACAATTAATTCTGTGCTCCTTTAGTCCTTTTTAATGGTTATTGTTTAATTGGACACAAGTAAAAAGAAAAAAGAAAAAAGAAAAAATATCATGGAGATAATGAATTTTTTCTATGCTAATTATTATTGCCACCTCTTTTTCATTCTTTTAGATACCAAAACAGAAAAAATTATATAGGAATATGTGTGTGTTTATGTGTAAACTAGGCAGTTCCAGTATTTGCCAATAAACATTTTAAGAAAGAAATCTTAAAATGTATAATGAAAATCCTAAAATGGTGTTTCATAAGAGAATACTTTGACATCTTCTCCCTTTATATGCTTGGACACTTCTGGATCTTAAACTATATGCAACAAATCCTGATACTCCTGAAACCTATATAATAAAAAATAGGCATGCATTCTATTTGTTATTGAAACTTATATTTACTCAACAAATTTACTGAATAGCTATAATGTAAAATACACTATGCTGGGAATACAAAATATGTAAAGCAGTTTGTTAGCTACAATGATGAAAGTAATTGCTGAGGATGATATAAACATACCCTATGTATGTATGCATATATATGAATGTATTTATGAAATAACTTAGTACTCTATCTTCTATATCAATATTTCTTATATGTAGCATAGCTATCCCAGTTAGGTAAAAAAATACATTAGTTTTATATTTTAAAAAAACACTATAAAGGTTAGAATGCTTATCATCTAAAAAATATTATCAGGATTCCTGTATTATTAGTTTTGCAGAAATAAACCTCAGATAGGCATGTAGGATAGACCTGCTAGCAGGGAGCATGTGCCCGAAAAGTGAACCTCCGATTTATTCAAGAATATTCTGGAGTTGTTATCAGTTATTTGTACCTGGTAAATACTCAGGAATATAACCAGATTCTTCAGAAGAGTTGGGAATATATGGAAGGGCGTTTCTTGAAAGACATGATGGAATCCTCACCTGGAACTGGATGCTAGCTGCTTTCTTGGGCGTACCAGAGAAGCTTGCCCGTGAGAGGAAGTGATGCTAGATTATACCCCCTGCTCTGTGAAGTCACCTTGGTATGCAGAGAAAGTGCATCTTTTTATCTACATTAAAATAACTAAACTTTGCTGGCATGTATTGGTGATTTCTACTCAATTACATCCCTGTCACACTAGAGGCAATTGTGGCAGTATTTATCATCATCCACTATTACAGCATTGAATAATTTTAAAATCTTGTGCTGAATTTAACATTTCTAGGGAACCAATTAGAAAGCAGGAAAAACAGAGGAAGTTTAGTTGACCAAAAGAATTCTGCGGGTAAGTACAGTTTATGGAGAATTGGAGATTCTGACTCTTGAAACTCCAATTTGAAGTTCCCTAAAGCCTCTAGATTCTGTAGCTTTTATTTGTATCAGAGCTTCCTCAGAAAGGAGTGAGTGGAGTGAAAACCAATAGCACCAATAGCTCCAGGAACACTAAAGCTTTGTGTGTGACTCTGAGAGAAGCACAAAATCCTGTGCTTACCAACAAGAAGGAAGTGTTCCAAATCATAGCAATTTCCTCTGTGGTCACTAGAAGGTATCTCTTATTTTTTAGAAAATAGAGGAGCTTCTTGTTCTATTTCTTTTCTTGTCTATTTTTCACATGAACCTCGTACCCATGAGAATACTGTCATGAGTATGGAGGCCGGTCAGAAAAAGGTAATGCTGAACTGTTGAATGGGATTTGACATCTAAAACCTGCATTATTCGAAGACAAGCCTAACAACCAATTAGAAATCAGTCAAGTTATTTGACATTGGTTTGTAAATATCAGTTTGAATATTTATACTGCTAATCGCATAGTTGGAAGCTGAGTTTCTCTAGAAGAGGGAATGGGAATGGTTAAGCAGCACATAGAACCTCACCTCCCTGCCCCACTCACATACCTCATGCATAAATACATCTGTTGCTAAAAAGTTACAAGCATAATACTTTCACATTTTAATTATTCTTTCAAATTTAAAATCACTTAATTCATTCTGCCAACAACCTTAAGTCTGACATAAAAATAGACATTTTTGGACAAATTCTATTTTCAGTGTTCTGAGTTACAAAAGAATCACAGATGAAAACAACAAAGTTTATTGAAGTGCATAGTTTCATCTAATTCATCTGTTTTCTTGAAGGCTTTATACCATACATTTAACAAATAGTACATTAATTAGGAATTACAGCAACACTATTAGAAATTGAACAGAATGTGTTTAGTTTGCTTTTCATCCAGCAATATTCTCACCACCTGGCAGCCCAGTTTCTAGGGCATCCTCTAAGAACCCAACACTAGTAACTTTGTTAAAATTTTTAACAATCCTTAAATGTATAGATTTATGTACTTTTAATACTAAAAGCAAATATAAAGACCACGATGTCCAGAATTTTTAAATAGAACTGTAACTGTGATTTCAATAAAAATAGTTAAAAATTTATCTTATTCAACTCTCAAAATTAAACAATTATCTGTTAAGATAAGTCAGGCAAAAATTCAGCACCTAAAATCTGCCCGAATTATCTCTATATTACTGGATAATTATGTAATCCACTGTCGCAACTTCAGATATGCAAACACGGCATTTCAATGATTAGGTCCTCACAATTTAGGCAAAGGGATGCCTTGAAATAAGTAGATAATTTGGGCAAAGGGCATGCAATTGCCTGAAGTAGAAACTAGGAACTGTGAAAACAAAAGTGTATTATAACCTGAACTAGCAATTGCTTCTAGTCTTTACTTTGCCTCATTACACATGGACAGTTTTTAACCATTAGGTTTGTTGATTTTTTGGCATTAACCAACCAGGTAACACCATCATAATCATTGTGCATACACTATGTCCTCAAATAATAAGCAGATTTAAGGAAAATTATAGTTTAAATTGAGTAGTAATGACATAGAAATATTTCATCCTAAGCCAATTCCAATCACCTCATTTTACTAGTAGAATAACGGTATCATTCCTTCCCTTGTCCCCAGATTGAAACATATAGAAAGGAAATTTACTTACATTGAACGATGAGCTGCACCAAGGCTTCCCTTGGTTTCACGTTAAATCCATTGTACTGGCTGGTCTGACATCTGTACATTCCTGACATTTCCCTAGATACATTCACAATCCTTAGTGTTCCATCATAACTCTCCATTTGCATTGATCCATCAGGCATTGCAACTTCTTTATCTGCTCTAGACCAAAGGATGATCGGTTTAGGTTTTCCAGTTACTTGACACTGCAGTTCTATTGTGTCTCCTTCTCTGGTGACCAAAGGTGATTTTTCCTGTGGAACAGTCAGATTGGGTGGAACTTGAAATGGGAAAAAGAAAATTTTTCTAGGTTAGTATAAACTGGTAAAACATATTCAGACACAGAAAATCATAAGGAAACAATTTCTGCTGGTTGAAAAAATGTGACAATTCAGATGCCAAAATCAAAGACCTTGGGAATAAATGAAATATACTTTCACTTAAGATAATTCTGAATTGTTTTCACTGAACACTCTTAAATGAGGACTTCAAACATTAGCACGATAGGTAAGCCATTAAACTGAAAGGTGAATGATCAACATAAGAACAATCTACTCAATGACTTGTCATTATCAGGATTAACTGGGTCTTTAACGTCTGTAATTCACAGAAGAGTGATCCTGCTTGCTGAGGGTAGGATTTAGCTGTGTAGATTTAGCAGCCACAGTAAGTGCAACTAGTAGAAAGGGGAAAAGAGGAAACTGTAATTTAAAATCAGAATTTTTGACTGGTTTTAAAAACTGTTGCCAAAGTGCTAATATTTAGAGTTTGTTTTCTGCCTGGTGGGAATGGAATGGAACAATTGACTATGATGTCACGCTCTTTTGCACTATAATGTGTTCTCTTCTTTTGGACTTTTATAATAATTGCTTGTGACATTTGAATTTCATATTGTTTCGCTTTAAAATAGTTTGAAGTCATTGTAAATAGCTTGCCATGATATTGCCACTATTTCCATAAGATTAATTTTAAATGAATTTTCAAAGTATATTTCAATGAATGTAAGGATTTTCTTGAGTAAAGATAATTTCTGGTTTTACTGAGAATGTTACAAGAAAATTAGATAGGTTTTACTGTAACTTACTTAATTGTGCTGAAATATACTTATGTGAGGATTTAGCAAAAAACACTAATATGAAGGAAGTACTTTACAATGATTTTTCTTTTAAGTATTATCACATATTCCATTGGAAGATTTTTATTTTTTTATACAATTATATATGAACTGAAATGGGTTTATGCAGTAGAATATCTATCAAAAAAGCATGAGCTAAATAAAATGTTAAAAATAAGAATAACTAGAAGCACATGAATAATTCTGTCCTTCTGATAAATGTCATATGCTCCCTTTGGAAGTAGTACTGCAGAGGAATGAAAAGGAAAAGGTTTTATTCTCCCTTCCAGCATTACTGTGCTCCACTTCCCCGGTACACAAACAAACCTAATTGGATTTAAAATTATTTTTCAACTAATATTGAAATGTAATTTCTCTTATTACATATAGAAAAATAATTCAAGCCCAAAGTGTATGAGAATTATCTTGCTATTCAATATCTTCATATCAACTTTTTCATTTGATTCCTTCCTTTGCTTCTTGTTAAAAAAAAAGTTACGTAATGTAGAGCACCTTAGAATTTAGAAAATTTGAAAGATAAAGTCTCTTGAAGTAGATACATACATCATAGGAATTGATATTAAGAAAGTATGTTTAAAAATTGCTGCATTTTAAAAACCTACATAGAAATAACTCGTTCTTGTAGATATGAACAATTAAATGATTGGGTCAAATAATTTGTTCTTTTTGAAATGAACCACAAAGTAATGATGAAATTCTAAGCAGCACCTTGTAACAATAGGATTGAAATGGAGCTATGATACTCATTTACCCTCCATGCGAGTGAGTGCAGAATAACAGCAATAACTTCAACATTTCACATTTATTTATTATGCCCCTACTGTGTGTCAGGCACAATTAGGGATTTTACATTTTCATTTAATTTTCTTGATAATCCTTAGGACCAAATATTTAATGTTCAATTTTAACAATTGAGAATATTGAGAATAAGAGATGATAAATACTTTAATTTGAACAGAATACAAATGAAGGCCAATTTATAGCAGGTAGCTAACATAGAGGCATGAATCCTGAAGCTGACTTCAATCAACTATTATATCCGGAATTAATAACTTTGAGTTAGCACTGGACTCCTCTCCTCCTGCTCATGACCACTCTGCTCCGAAGGACAAAATGGACAGAATCTATTATCATAGCCATGGACTAAGGGATAAGATGAAAGAGTCAAGATGAAAATGTGAGGGAGTATGACACATATTTTTGCAAATTATCTATCTTATATATATTTCTTAAATAACTTTGTCTACCTACCAATCATCTATCTATATCAGAATGTTTTCCATATATGTCAAAACAGCTTATAAGATATAGCAACCCAAATAAATATCTAAATTTTGATAAATATGTGTGAAATAAATAAAAATATATTATAATTTAAAAGATTATCTGCAATTAATGGTGTTCCATTACTTGAAATGTTTAATTCACATCTCTTCTAAAAAAAAAGCCGTATCACCTTTGCCAAGCATAACGACTCTGAGTATTAATTTCTCTATTTTTGAAACTAAGAATTTGTACTTTATTAGCCTCAAGCTTATTGATGTTTTAATTATAAGAATAGTAAAAAGTTAATATGAGAAATGATGTCAAACAAAACTATTTTCTGACTTAAGATGAATATTTAAAGATCTAATTACATTAGGTCATTCTGATTAAAATAAATTCTTGACTAGCTCTAAGTTTTAAAAAGTTTATCATTCTAAATAGGTCAAAATGACCTTTATAAATTTATTCATTTATTTAGATAAACTTTCTCTCTCATCTAATTAAAATTACAGAAATGTAAACCTCAGTTTTAATCTTGATAACTTAAAGATAGATTTTTTGGATAAATTAGCCCAGGTGTTACTGAACAGTAAAACCTAAATAAAAGATGGTCTAATATTCCTCTCTGCCATGAGACTTTAAATCTTGAAGTCATTTAAACCTTTCTCTATAATTCTCTTGGCCAAAAAGACCTTATAATTTCTCAAAGCTTTTATAGTCTTCTCTATCTTCCTGTCTACACTAAATTTTCTATCCCCTAGAATTCTATACTTGACTCTCTTAATTATTACCATAAATTTTCCATTTCATTGGGAGATCTTGTTTGTTTTCATCTATTTCTCTCTGTTTTATATATTGATAATACAAATTCTCACTTTATCCCATGGTTCTTCTAGGATATGTTTGAAGGCTATTTTTATATCACAAAATTCTTTCAAACTTCCAAACTTAAGTATCATTTATTTCTTGACTTGACTAATAGTTAATTATCAATACACCCGATCTGCTAGTTAAAAACCATAGACTGTTTGTTGTTTCACTATTTCCTCTTGTCCACCGCTTCAGTCATCAATTCTGTTATTTCTTTATCAAAAATGTGTCTCACATCTGTTTATTTCTTTTCATTTCCATAGGCAGATTTATCAGTAGAAGTCATCATTTTCTTTTCTTGTGACAGCATCCTTAGTGGTCTCTGCCACTAGTCTCATTCTTCCAGATTTCTTACTACCCTGTCAAGGTTTATCATCATAAACACAATTTTGTTCAACTCACTATGAAGAATACAGACCTCAATGAGTGCTCATTATATTAACGTTTTAATAATAATAATAAAAAAACATGAAAATAACCTAATGGATTTGTTAGGTAAATCCTGGAACAAAATAGACTGTGGCACAGATTTTTAAAATGATGATATAATAGACCTATGTTTATTGATAAAGACATTTATATTATTAAGCAAGAAGAGCATGTTACCAAATAGTACAAATAGCTATAACCGTTATTATTAAGTAAAACATGTTACTGTGCACTATGAACAGTTGTACCTAATTTTTATATCAAATAAGTAGATTTTACTCTCTCTTTCACACACAAAACTAACGATGTGAGATGATATATTAATTTGTTTCACTATAGTAACCATTTTACTGTCTATATGCAGCCTATAACATCATGTTCCAATCCTCAAATATGCACAATAAAATTTATTTACTTTTTTATTTTTAATTATTATGGCCACATAACGGTTGTATATATTTATAGGGTACATGTTATCCTTTGATACAGTATGAATTAATCAATGTCAATTAATCAAATATTTCACTCTGCAAATGGTGTTCTGAAAACAGACTGAGAAATGCTCCTGCAAAATCTCTCACTCCTGTAAACACTCATTTACTTGAAGTTTCATCAACTTGTTAACCTCAGTGCCCTTGAACAAACAGTTCTTTTCCATGTTCATAGTGTCTGGCCCTTGCTGTCTTTTAGCACACTTTGCCTGTCCCATGTGTTGAAACTCAGTTCAAATGTTGTTACTTTGATAACAACTTCGCCTACCCCCAGGCTGATCTGGTTACTCACTCTTCTTGACCACATACTATGTTGTATTTTATATGACTATCTGTCCTGTGGCTTTGCCCGTATTTTCTTCCATGTCTATATCCCTGAGCAGACAGTTCCTTGAGAGTACAGTGTCTTACTCTATCTCTTAAGCCTAATGCCTTCTTGTCCTGTTTGGCACAGATCAGGAAGTTGTGAAATAATTGATAAAGAAAGAAAGGCAGACAGGGAGAGGAGATGGGAATGAAGGAAGATAAAAGCTATGAATATAATAGATAATAGAAGTAAACATAATAGATATAAATCATGCATATTTTAGGAAAAAAGTGACAATAATTAAATACAGTAATTCTACAATGACTAGCTAATACGAATAGCAGATTCTGATGTAAAATATGTTAAATTAGGGTAGATTTCTGACACAGATCTTGAGAGGTGTGGGGTGTATGAGAAAGTTAAGAGAATCAGGAAAGGACTCTTCCCATTTTCTTCTTCCTTTCATTTAAAGGTTTAGATAGATAAACTGTGAATTAAATTTGTTAAAAAACACACAGAGGGAAGAGGCAATTTGAAGACATGCTATTTAATTTTATCATGATGGTTTTTATATCTTTAATAAAAGTATTTTTCCTTAAAATATTGTCCTATAAAGGTAACATATCAAATTAAGCACAAAAATTTGAAATGTCTGCACCTTGTGAGATCCACATTTATTCAAGGTACTTGCTATCAAAAAATCCCTCCTAATAAAAACACATACATTCTCTGACATACAGTTCATACACAGCCCTTTGATTTCTTTTCTTGTCTGAAATGCTACTGTAGAAGATGCTATAATCAGAGAAACTTGAAAAATATGATGTGACGCCAAATTTTCTCATTCCAAATGTAGATAAATAGACAAACAACTTGAACAATTGGTTTTCTGTCAACTTTTATATTAAAGACTATAAAATTAAACAAGTATAGAAAAAGAAAATATTTTCATTTCTTCATTGGGAAGGAAGCCGAGGAAATTTAATCTTTAGTCTTTACTTGGACAATGGTTTATTTTCCTTATTCAAAAGAATGCAGGGAAAGTTTAGTTCATCTGAACTTTGTGAGAATACATCATGCTACCTGAAACAAAGACATCAAAATATGCTTTTTAGGGTATACAACTATTTACAGTGTACTTTAATAGCAGCTAATGAAACAAAAGATATATTTCTTTCAACATAAAAATCATAAGAGACAAAGTAATAACTAGAATTTTCTCCAGAAGGACAACCAAACTCATATTTTCAAGAATCTTAAAATTAGCATGGCACTAATTTAATTGTGCTTGAATTTGAGGGGGAAATAGTTTACAACAGATATGTATGTTCCAGAGTAGAATGAATAATCTGTACTTAAAATATATACAAAGAAATAAGACTTCAAAGAAATTGTGTGTTTGTGAAAGTGACCCCCTATAGGCCAGAATCCAAGAATTCTCATGCTACCCAAATATAAACAAATGTAAAAGTAAGATTGAAGTAAATAGTGAATTTGTAGATGTAAGTAATCCAAATGAATGAAATCTATTGCATGTGTGTACGTATACGTTTTTTTTTTTTTCAAAAACAGCAGGTGTGTTAAAAAAATTTACTGCATATTTGATGTGAGTTTCATCGTTGGTGATCTGATTAAGACTTCAACATAAGCGACATCCTTATTTCAGAGCACATAGTTTTAAAGGAAGTATATTCTATCACACTTGAGTGCTTTCTCACTGTATATGTCAGCAATTCTCAATCTTCTCTTTGCTAGAACATTTACAGATTAGCTGCATAAGCAGGAGACATGCACATGGATATACTCAGATTTTGAGGTTTTGAGAAATCACAAAGTAATTTTACATGGAAGCAAAGAAATAATTGTAGATGTAGATTATTACAAAGCATTGTAATAATTGTCAATGACACATCAGTAGTGACATCTCACAATGGGATATTTAAAATAAGCCCCTGGTTGAGTGAAATTGTCATCATGTTTGTTGTAACTCCACTCATACTCTTCCACTCAGGGAAATATATTCAGTGTGTCAATAATGCTATGATCATAATCTATATTTCATAACCTCCATACATTAATATTGGAAACATTCTAATTACCACATATCTCATAGCTGATTCGACCACAGCACTAAGATTTGGAATAATTGCCTTAATATAAAAAATTCATAAGAACACAATGCTCAATGTCCACAGGAAAATATTCATATGATGATGTAAGACAAATCTGAGAATTTCCTTCAATTTAAGAATAATTCCAATCCAAGTCCCAATAATACCTTTTAAACTAATAAGTTTGACCTATTTCCAGCATGATTAATAATTACATGTCAATTAAAAATATAATAAGTTGTGCTTGAAAGATGTTCATGGTGACAAAAGAAATCCAGCATGCCAAAGATCCCTCACTTACTAACATACACGCTGATATGTGTTTCCTTTGAGAGATCCCCACTAGCAATACATACAATGTTTGAGGGGAGGCAGCAAAACTACTGATCATGTCTCATTAAAGGAATAAAGGTTGTTACTAGACACTTACTAGAAAAAATTTCAAGTTTATAAAAATGTAGAGAAAATATGGTTAATTATATGATATACAACCCCTAGAATTTTTTTTTTTTTTTTTTTTTTTTTGCAGTTGCTTTAAAATATACAGAACTTCCCTGAGCCAGTGGTTAACATAATATTATACTGCACTGGTGCAATTCCTTCTGGATTATCTTTCCCCTTATAAATGAATTACTAAAATCCAATTGACTAATGTCTTTTTCTTCTCCTAAAAAAATTGTATTTACCATTTCTGAATTAATCTTTTTAAAAAATTATGTCACTCTATCATTCAAATATTTATAGTGGCTTAACATTTTCCAGAAAAGAAGACCTAAATTCCATTGCTTGTTTTCCATCTTACCTGAAAAACCTTAATAAGCCATAGTGCTTCTATGAGAAGCTCACTGTTCAACTGAGACAGGCCTTTTGATCTGCTTAACACACTTGGCTTATCCCCAGCTTCTTTCCTTCCTTCCTTCTCTCTAGAAATGAATGTTACACCACTATATCTATCCATTGATTTCTCATCCTTTAAGGCCCAGTTTAAGTTTTCTGTTCTATTTCGTCTTTCCTGATATCTGTATCTTTAATTCATCTTCCATGTCTCTGATTTAGAGCATGTCCAATTTATTCTATGTGTGACATGACAAAATGTGAGCACTTCCTTACATATGTAGCTGTAATGTTCTGATGGCAGCATCAGAGGTTTTCTATTTCCTCAGTAGCTTCCACATCATGTGAAATTTTGAAGTATTTTAAAGGGGCTTAATAAATTCTTAATTGATTGATGGAGCACCAATCAAGGTTACTAAGCAACCAAAGTAAAAAAAAAGTATTGATGAATAATCACCTCTTGATTATCCAAGGCTTAATTATAAATCATATAAATTTCAAGATCATTTTTCACACATGAACTCTTTTCTATTTTTAATTTTTATAATCCACAGAAAAACAATAGATATTTATAATGTTAGCACTTGATTCAGATATAGTAATGATAAAAGGATGTAAAAATTAATGCACTGAAATACTGGAAGCATTTGGTAATATTGAGTAATTTGTTCATTTTGTGACTTTCCTCAATTAGCAGTAAAGAAAAGGCTAGCTCACTCTACAATAGAATGTCTGTGTGGATGCATATTTGACTTGTATTACTTACAATTCTGTGGGTAATTCATATCTGAAACAAGCACTTATTTATAAATATATCTTCACACCAGATGGTATGCCTACTGTTTTTGTCCATGATATGAATAAGCACAATACATCTTTTACCATACTCTGTAAATAAAACTGCCTTTTTTTGCAGTGAGACATACTTTTAAGTACCTCATCCATAATAAATCAGGATTATGCTAACAAAAAAGGATTGACAATGTTTTACAACTCTACCACTAGAACAGGAAGAAAGTCCACATTAAAAAAAATCATGAGGTTAAAATATCACAGCATTTGCATTTGGAAATTCTAAGGAAAAATGTCCATGCCTACATACACATACACAATGCTTATTTTTCAAAGATTTGAGGATATCTTATTAGAATGGCATTGTTAGTTATTTGCAACATATGGGGAGAGGCAGGTTCCTGGAGGGTAGCAACTCTAAAGGGTTTAGTATGGAGGATGGAGGACATGCAGTGCCATTCAATCAGGAAAACAGGTTTGGCAGGCAATGATTGTGGCTGTTCCAACTTCCCTCTCCCAGCAGGTGTTGCTATGGCACAAGAATAGTCTCTGAGGGATTCGACAGAACACAAAGTGTAAGATGAAAGAACCAAATAGAAAATCATTCTCTACGTAGCATTCATATTCTCCGTGCAACTCAGGCTACAAGACCAGTTGCAAATAAACACAGGTTCTATTCTTGCTGCCTCATGAACTGATAAGCGAATGTGGGACTTAGGCTAAGATTGCTTAGATACTAGTTTGGCTAAGTTTCAAGTACTTTGAATTTTTATGATCTTCACCTAATCTGGTTTTCTACCTTGAACTTATAATAAACTATTTTCTAGATTCATTAAAATAAATCTCTACTAACAAGATGATTTTCTACTAACCTCTTTGGAAAAAGCATGAAAGCATACCAATTTTTTCTTTCTTTAACTTCCTGAAATACATAAATGAATGATGGCCACTGATTAATTGTGTAATGTCTCACATGTGGAAAACGTTTTTTCTGAAACAACTAGGTAAAGAAATGGGAGCAAGATATTTCAGCTTGCTCGTGACTCAATTATGTCAAAATTTTAGCAAGCAAAGAATATGGATTAGACTGAGAATGTTGGAAGAAATATGAACTTTACCAAAGAAGTACTTGCTTTTTTTTTATAATAAGAGAGGGGGTACTGTAAGAGTCAAAGCATCAAATAAGCAGTAAAGTATTTAATTATTAAGATATGAGTAGGTTATGAATGAAGAAATAATCAATCTATAAACATTTCTGAGAACTAGGGATCAATTCCTCAATTCAACTCTCTTAATCAAATTTCACTTCACGTTTGGTATGTTTTAAAAAGAAATGCGTAGTAAATCTGGAAAATTATAGTTATTTGAGTATAAGCAGTTGATTAGAAATTTTAACTTTAAAATTTGAATACTGCACTTTAAACACTATATTATACAAACTGAAGATAACAGGCAAGAAAGAGTCCTATAGTTAAAAAGTTAGCTAAGATTCCCAAACTCCTACAACTTATAGTCCATAACATATTTGCATCCTTGCCTACTTGCTCTTAAAAAATGGTGCCATGATTTATCCAAATAGTTTATATGTCTGTATAAATAATTATCCTTTAAATTAATAGCGAACATTCTGGGAGTAACAGAAGCAGACCACATATATATGTATTAAAACTTGCACCCTCTGGTAGAGCTAATAACAATTTATTTTAACACACATTTTTGAGCCCCTTTCATAGGCAAATATGCTTGAGACCTGGGGCAAAAGAGATAAATTAGGCCATTCACTACCCTCAGGAATTACACTATGCAAATGAAAACTGATAAATATGGAGGCTTCTTAGTAGCTAGTAATTACAATTATTTCTAAATTAAAGGGCCTTTTAAAAAATAAACAGAGTTTGAAAGAGTTGTAAGTATGTAATATCAGAAATTTGATTTAGGCTCAAGGTCTAATCCACATACTAGCTGTATAGTCTTGCCAATGGGATGTCTTTATTTCAGTTTTCTCATCTGCAAATTAGGCTGATGAAAAGAAGAATGTAATGAGAATTTAAAGGTACAACAGCACAATGCACGAGAGTGTCCTCCAAACTATAATACAATTTGAGTTTTGTAATTTAAAGAACAAGGCTCAGGTCTGGCTGCCTAGATTCAGATCCAACCTCTATTACCTTCTAGCTGGGTGACTTTGAAAAAGTTATCTAGTCTGCATCTTTCAGTTTACACAAAGTGAACATAATAGTGCCTATTTTACATTTGTTTTTACAAGCATAAGATCCTAAGCACAAGGTATGCATATAGTAAACATTTAATATATGTTATGTAGTTATTATGTTTTCTTATCATTGCCTTTTTTGTGTGATATCAATAACCATACTTTATTATTATGCATAGATGTCTATACTGAGGGCATTGATTTTATTTTATTCCTACATGTGATGTCTCAAATACTGAGAATGGATATATATAGAGTAAAACAAATATTTATAAAATTAAAATACGTAAATATAGTTATACATAAAAATAAATTTAATTGTCATTGTCAGTTGTCCAGGAGATATATAAACATTTTCGATGAGGACTTTATTTGGAGAAAATGACATTTTGGAAAGAATAATAATGAACCTTTCTACTCTGAATGGTTAAAGGCATTCCCCAAAGCTGTTCAAGGAAAGAAGGTTGCATCTGTTTGCCATTAGACATAATAATTTGATCTGTGTATTTGGTTATTATCATAAAATGGCACGTAATACAGATATCCTAGCCCTCATTCCATTTCTATGAAGTAATGAGGTTTGGACATCCCTAAATACATCTATTCCTCCCTTACGAGGCTAACAAAATGTCAGTGCTGTCCATTTTCACAAAGGTCAGGGTGTTGCTATGAAAACCAGGGACCAGTAAGTTAAAAGGAGCTGTCTGATCACGATAATTATGTTATTACTTTCCTGTGGATAAAGGAATTCTAAATTAAAAGGAATATAAGCTGTAAATTATATATCAAATGCATATTATGAAAGCATAGAAAAAGAAAGATGCTTTAAAGCAATTCAAAGTTTATTTTACTTTCTAGAGAAACTGCTGCTCAGTGGTAAACTCTTCAATGCAGACGGCTAAAAAAAAATCAATTTACTTCTACAACAAAAAGGCCATTTGTCTCCATGTAGAACCCATGTGACATTGGTAGGCCTCTTATAAATCATCACTGTAGACAATGCCTGTGGTTTACAAATTCCATCATTACACCACCGATTGTGTACCACTGAGTATGGCTTATCCTGGGGAAACAGACACCACTGCCACCTTAATAAACATATTGATATAAAATGAAGCTGGCTCTTTCATGCTTTGTCAAGAGCAAAATGAAACAACTAGTGAACACAATGTTCCATCAATGGATCAGGGTCACATATTCTTTAGAGCAAATAAGATTTAATTAACACATTCAATAGTAGATAACAGGTCAATTAAAAAAATAGGAGGAGGGTTTTCTTATAATACATGAAGACTGTATTAACATATACTCTACAGATGCATGATTGCATTTTATGATCCATTCTGCTTGCCTGTAGAAGTATAAAATGCTACATTAAAATATGGACCTAATTTTAAAACCACATAAAAACTTATATAATGTCATTGATTGGAATGATATATAACTCATTCTGAGCTAATATGGGAATGTGAATAGAGTTTAGTACCATTTTATTAATATGGTTTTACATTGCATTTTATTTCCGAGGAAGGACATTTCTGTTTAAATGTCAACTAAATATATTTTGTTTACAAGTATTATTTAGATAGACTTGGCAAAGGTGGACTACTTATGTTTCATTTATAGTGGACTGTAATTCATGCTAAATGCTTTTTAGACACAGACATTTAAACTGCTTGTCATTGTATTATTTTTACTTCACATATTTAAATTACCAGCATACAGTTCTTCCCAGGTATTCATGGGTGGGCAATGGGAAATTGGTTTCAGGACTGCTAGAGATACCAAAATCTGTGGATTTTCAAGTCCCTTTTATAAAATGGCACGGTATTCTCATCTAACCTATGCTCATTCTCCTATATTCTTTAAATCATTTCTAGATTATATATAATACCAGACACAATGTCAAACTATATAAATAGTTGTTATACTGTATTTTTAAATTTATTTTTATTGCACTATTATTTTTATTTTATTTTTTCAAATATTTTCAATACGTGTGGTTGGTTGACTTTGTGAATGTGGATGCCTGGATACAGAGGGCTGACTATATTTCATATTGTGCATATAAATTTTTTAAAGTGCAATGACATTCTTCTTATTTTACATATTTTTATTCTGGTCATTATTGCTCAATGAACATCTACAAAACTTGGGAAGTTCTGATTCCTTTACACGTCATGTACTTAAAAAGAGTCTGCTATTCTCAATTCTTCCCCGTCTTGCAAATCAGTGTTCTGTACCCTTTTCTAAAGTTTTCAGTCCTGATCCTAAGCTTCCTCTTGGGCTGACTTTCACCCTGAAGGACTTCTCAGGCTCCAATCCCTTAGTCAAAGAGGTCAGAAGGCAGACACAATGTGATTTGAGGTTTTTGAGATGGATTCACTCAGCAAAAGTACAATTCTCACAGTATATCTCTGGAGTCTGAAATTTCATTACTTGAACTCATTCCATTGAGAGTCTGTGTGTTTTGTGTAAAGAACCCAGATTCTGCAGCCAGAATTGACCTATGTTCAGCACCTTATGTCACCACTTAGTAACTGTGAGGCCTACAAAAGTTTCCTATGCATTCTAAAGCCCAAGTGTCTCTTAGGTAAAATGAGTGCAATCACAATACTTGCTTTAAATGGTGTCCTGAGGATTCAAGGCAGTGCCAATTGTAAACTGTTTAGCCTAGCAACTAGACTATAACAAATATTCCAAACACTTTAGTTTTTCTGTGTAGGTATTCTATGTCAGATGGTCTGTTAACTTACTTTGAAATACTTCAGCATATGGCAATGCTTTTGTTTCTTAAATTGAGTGTGAACATGTGTGTTCACTATTTAAACTGCATGCTTACAATTCACACATTTTTCTATGTTTTTGTTATGCTACTATAAAAGATTTAAAAAATACCATAAACAATGTGATCTCCATTTGTGTACTGTAAGTTTTAATATATATACTAGGGGTGACTTTAATATTTAAATTCTGCTACTCAGGAGTACACACTCCTATTGCAGTTAGGTGGCAATTTAAAGACATGAGCCATGGGTCCACTGTTTTCAAGCAGCTAGGACAAGACGAGAATTATTATCTTGAGCTGCACCAGAGGAATTTTAACCTAGCATAATATTGAAAATGGTCTTTGGAAAAATGAATACTGTTTAAAGCTATGTGCATTGGTTAGAATAGGTAAGACCTCTCCCAACTTTTGTGAGACTGGCAAGCGGAACCTAACGTCCTAATGCTCTCTGGAGTGGTGTTCTTGGACTAGGTCCCTGAAAATCTTGTGCCTGACCATCAATAAGTATGTGGTCACATGATCCAACTAGAATGTTACCTGAAACCCTTCTAGACTATTTCAACACCTGCCTACAGTGACCTTTTCATGCAAAGCCTTTGTAAAAGGGGTGTGACTGAATATCAGAATTGCCTGAGATAGTAACGGGAAATATCCGTTTAATATAAGACTTCAATGCATGTTGCAAGCCCTCGTACTGGATTTGGAATCTGAGATTTTATACTTAAGTCAGGATAGCTATAGGAATTGAACATAGTGTCTAAGCTCTTGGGTCCCATTTCCTTCTTTATAAAATGAGAGGTACTAGATAATCTACAAGCACCCTCTATGTTATTAACTATGCTTATGATTAAGATATTTATAAATCTTTTTAAAAATGTGTTATGAAATAGGTATCTGTGGGCATGCCCCAATAATCTTTTATTTTTATTTATTTAAAAATAGATATGTAGAGTACATAAATATTCCATAATGGCATCACCAAAATCCCAATTTAATAATTTTCTAAATTTTCCTAATTTCCTTTTCAAACTTCACAGATATCCAACTATGAAGGGTGAAAAATGAAGAGACTATGAAAATGAGTGAGGTCCTTTTAACACTGAAAATATATTTATTTTCAAGCAGATTTTTGGGGAAAAGTTCTTTGTACTAATCATAGTTCTAGTTTCTATTTTGGAACCCTGGAAAGAAATAGCTTTGATGTAAGAACTCCAAACTGTAAAATGAAACTTAAAGACACTACATACAAGTTAAATCACTATCATAACTGTTCTGATTCTGGGAACTCTAGGGTTCTAGAGTTTTTGCTACCATATAGAACAAAATGGTGATCTAACTGTTAGTCTATGAATCCAATCACCATGGATACTTCTATTTATTTCTCTGTTCACCAATTGCTAATGGTAGGTTGTGAACATAAATTGTGAACATAAAAATCTGAAGTGTTATCATAATTACATAAGTAGTGAACATAATACCACTTCCCATACTTCTATCTTCTCTCGTTAAAAAATGCCAGGGTTGGTCATGGTATTATAGCTTTAAAATAATATACTCTAATTTATAGTCCATTCTTAGCTATAAATCTGATGGAAACATTTCTTCTTTATCAGTTAGTGGAGATATTTGTCATAAGCCTTTCTTTAACTCTAGTAAATTATTGCTAGTGCTTATAATTTTAAATGCAAATTATGAAACTAACAGATGATTTTCTGTTCTCATTGGAGAAATCTATACCTAGTCATCTAAAATTCATAAAGTTCCTGTGTCCCCATTGCTTGCACTAGAACAGGATGAAGGGTATAGAAGGCATAAATCAGGTTTACTGTCTTCTCATGTTTCTACTCATATTTTAATATAATCTGGGAATTTCAAAAAGTGTTTAATTTTACCAAGTGAAGAAAGTCCTCAAAACATGGGAGAGTAATTAAGCAAAAGCTAATTAACCGCTGTTATACTATAAACTGAAACGTAGAACCTTTGTTCTGATATTTGGGGGAAAAAAAGTACTTTGGTATTTTAATATAATAACTGGAGGAAAATTTTACATCCAATGTTCTTTCCATAATTATACAGATCCAATTTTACGTGAGAAAATTCTAATATAAAAACATGATTAATGGCAGGGCGCAGTGGCTCAGCCCTGTAATCTCAGCACTTTAGGAGGCAGAGGTGGGGAGATCACTTGAGGACATGAATTCAAGACCATTCTGGGTTACATAGTAAGATCCTGTCTCTACAAAAAATAAGAAAAATTATCTGGGCATGGTGGCTCAACCCTGTAGTCCCAGCTACTCGGGAGGCTGAGGTGGGAGGATCTCTGGAGCCCAGGAGTTCGAGGCTATAGTAAGGTATGATTGCACCAATGCACTCCAGCCTGGGTGACAGAGTGAGACCCCCCCCCACCAAAATGATTGATGTTTATTGAACTATTATAGAAAATACAGAATTAATTTAATATAGCCAGTCTTTGCATTTATATTCCCCCCAAAATAAGTAGTAAAAATATTGATAAATTTATGCTTCTCAAAACAACTTGCAACTAAAAATGTTTTAAATATTCCTTCTCCTTCAAATGATCTTATTGAAAAGGTGACTAGCATAATTGTTACTTTCTGTGAGTGTCTATAATGCTACCTGTTGCCTGTTTAAGAGATGACACACAATCTGAGGATGGATGTTCTTCATACCAAGATTCTGTATTTTAAATTTTGATAATCTTTTCTCCTCTCCTCCTTTCAGCTCCCCTCCCCTCCTTTCTTCTCTTCTTTCCACCCTTCTGTCTCCTCCTTTCTGTGTTTTTCACAATCCCTCACTCCTTTAATACTCATTCCTTTCACTTAAAAGAAAATAAGAGCTCACTTCCATTATCAAAACCTATGCATCTATATGAATGTATCTGGGACCAATGTAATCATTCAGATGTCTCTTCATGCTGATGAAGAGGTACTGAATGCCCTGAAGACACTGGACATATAGAAAGTTTCAACTAGATATTTTTTCCTATACAAATTGGGGGGTTCATTTTCCTTGATTTCCATTGATCATTCTTTTTCATTTTCTTCATGGTTTCTGTTTTTTCTGTTTTCATGGACATTTTTTCTCCTTGCTTTATTCTCCTCTTAGGTAAGTCCCTCAGTTTCAAATTAATGCAATTACTTGTGAAGCCCATGTTTCTGTTCTGACCTTTCTTCTAATCATCAGACCTGATTTTCTAATCAGTCACCAGAAACACAAGAAAGTTTTACTACCCCCTTGTCCTCTCAAACCTCCCTGCAACCTTAAATTCTTCACCAAGTATGTGGCATTACCATATTCTAAGATACCAAGGCAGAACATCTTGAAATCACAGAAGCATAACATACTTGAGAAGAGATGGATCTAAGCCAATGTCTTTCAACTATGAGTGTTTAATGTTGTACTTGTGTGCACATGTGTGTGAATGGGAGTAAGAATGCTTTGTCTAAATATAATCTGACATAGAAAACCTGCACATAAAAGAGAAAAATATTTCGCTCTGATTGAAGTTGGAAGAGGAAAGAAAGGGCAAAATTCTCAGCTGGTTATGTCCTTTCTCCCTGTAGTTCAGTAGCCCTTGAGAATATTCCAAGAATTTCCAATTGCCATTGAAACACCATTTGGAAATCAGTTATCCAGCTGATCTCTTTATTCTATAGATGAAAAGTTTTGAGGCCCAGCCAGACCAACATCATAATGCTACTAAGTGGTAAATCTGGGCCTGGACCCAAATCCATTAAAGCTGCCTGATGTCAATCAGGCTCTTTCTTAAATTGACGTGAAAACACTGGTCATTGACTTAACTGCCCCTTCCTGACAGAAGTCGTGAGAGCTCTTCAGCCCCTCATTTGATTCTTAACAATCTCTCCAGCGCGATCAATGGTACACTCCCATACACACACACTCCAATCTGTAGACTTTGTTCTTAGGTTCCTTTTCATTCATTCTATTTCCTTAAACTCTGCCTTGAAAATATTCTAAAGCTGTGGTGGAGAAATAAGGGATCTAAGATGCAAAGAGATTAACTGACTCCTCAGACATAGTTCATGAGTGAGACTCAAGCTTTTGCTATTAGCTAAGCTTTCTGTACCTTTTTCTGTCCTACCTGAACACTATCCATAAAATATTGCTTATCCCCATTGCCTTAATTTCCTTCTTTATATATATATATATATATATATATGTGTGTGTGTGTGTGTGTGTGTGTGTGTGTGTATGTATATATGTATATATTTGCTTTTTGTCTTATATTATCTCTGAGTAATTTACTGAATACTTCCTCACAATGTAAAAGTACTTTCACTGTTGGGGAAACAGAAGTCTTCTTTTTCCCATTGATTGTTAGCCTTAGGAATGTCTCTTGAAACTCCCTTGTATTTCTCCACCAGTATTCCTATAATCGTCTCTTTTTTGAACTTGGCAGATTCATCCAATGAATAGGCCCCCAAAGCACCAGTCAGATTATATTGCCCCCCTGATAAAATCCTCTGGTCATTCTTGAGTGTGTGAATGTGAGCTAATAAGATCTAATGAGATTCATTTCCTTCTAAGAGATCTAGTACCTCATTCTTAATCCAGCTCAGATGCTACATGCTCTATGGAACTCTTGTTGATCAGGTTCAATAATACTATCCTATGTGCTTCCATATCACTCTGAAAGTTTATTAAGGTAAGTACTAGATTTCATCTGTTATTAAAGTTATTCAAGTATAATCCCAATGGGATATTGAGGGAAAAATACAAGTTCCCCACCACTGGCTTTTAATGTTTACCAGAAATCATGCAGGTTTCTTTTGAATTAAGAGCTATAGATCACACACCCACACACACACACAAAAATAAATAAAAAGAAAAAAAAAGCTGAAAGAAATATAAACCACAAAGGTTATCCTTAAGTAGCTCCTTTTGTGTTGATGGTCATAGCCTTAAGACCAGTTTGAAGCTGTTTTAAGCTGCCTTAGTTGCCTTAGCACCCTTTAGTTAATTGTAATACTGAAGTCCCCACGTAATGGGAAGTACTGCGCATGTTTAACCTGTATTGCATGTAAATATACAATGATGCAGAGAGAGAGCTCTGCATCACTTGCCAGAAAGAAATTTAAGGCTCCACAAACAGACAAGCAGTGTGGATCTTACTCTCTGAAGAACTTCTGCCCAGAAGTGAGTGCCCAGAGGATTCCTATCTTCACTAGGAATGAGACTAGGAATGAGAGCCCTGCGTAAGCAACCTCTAATAAACTCATCTAACTCACTAAGCTGCATTGGTCTGGGTCATTTTTTTGGTTTCTCGGCACCATCTCAGTTTGGCGTGTGTTTCTTCTACACCATCCTGGGATTTTCCCAAAACAGATATACATGTCATTATGAATTAGATCCCATACATTTTTCTTTCTTTCTTTATCCCTTTTCCTATAGTGGTTGTTGATCAAACATTTTTTGACCTGAAAGTGCACTATATTTTATGAATTAATACCAGAATTGCAGATGACACTTATACTTAATTTCTCTTTGCCACCATAGAAGACTTCCTACTTGCACTATCAGTTAAGCTTGCCTCTCAAATTTGAATTTCCAAGCCTCAATCTTCCTCCACTAAGTACAGGGTTTTTCAGGGCTAAGAGCTCTTGAAATAAAGGTAAGATATACCGAATGGAAGGGAAACAGTATCAATGGTTTAAGCCATAAATACTGTGATCATTTCTTCCAGTAGATTTCCTATCTTCCTTAAGAAAATTTCAGAAATTTCCAGGAGGTCTTCCTAAACTGCTCCCAACTGATCCATCATGCTTTTTTTTTTTTTTTTTTTTTTTTGGGTGTCACTTTATTATATTAAGCATATGTCTTCTTTTAGGTCATTTTAGCACGTTTTAATATGGCACTTCATGAAGTTGTTTTAACCCTAAAACATTCAAGCACGGATTCTTAATTTTTTGAATGGTTAATATATTAAAAAATGGAAAAGTGGACATTATCTCCAAATACCACAACCTCTGTCAATGCTATCTGAAGCCAAATGATAACAATAGCAATAATATAAATAATAATATTTGATGTGGATAACAAACATCTTTAAAAATCTTTGCTATTTTTGCTGTTTTTCTTTTCTTATTTTAAACATACAATCTGAATAAAACCCCCTTATCTATTCAAACACAGATTTCAGATAAGTCTCCTAGTCACTCCTCAACACTTCCAGATTGTTGTGTTTACTTGTCTCCTTTGTGGAAAATCTGAATCAGCCACTGAACAATGCAAGATTAACATAAATGAACAGAAGAAATAATTCCAACAAGTATTTGGGAATTCTTAAAAGCATTTGAAATTTTAAAATAAATACCTTTCAAATTTCAAATAAATACATATTTAAGGAGCAAAACCTATTTTCATATGAACAATGCTAAGCATAAAATATTCTTCTTGGTAAACTTACATGTACTTAAATATGAATTTATATAACCATGCCTACTGTTAGGTAGATAGTGAGGGATTCTGGGTCTCCCAGGGAGGAAAGCGGGCACTTTACCTTGGTGCAATTACCCCACCCTAATCTTCTCCATACCTGTGGGAGGAGAGAACACCTTATGAACCAGTCAATCAGAACTTAGCACAGCAGCTGCAAAAGAATGCAGAGGACTCTCTAGCCCACAGGCCAAGCAGCATAGGTAGCTTAGAGTCCGGAAATTGACCTAGAACAAACTGCATGCATAGTAAGGCAACTCCCAACTGTCCAATCAAAGAGGTTTCATGGTGACATCTGAGCCACTAGGGAGGTTCCAATTCAGGCACTATAAAACATGACTCAGACTACAATCAAGCCCCATTTTTTGTGGCTTGGGTCCAATCGTCATCTGTGGCATATGTATGGTGCTCTCTGAACCTATATCTTGTTTTGCCCTATAATCCAATCTTTATCTCCTCAATAAATCTCATTTTTGTGCTTGCGTTACTTTGGCGTGTATGGTCATTCTTAGGCCATGAGCATGTCAAGAGCTGACATTTCAGACTAAAACCTGACACTACCATATAGGCTAACATTAATACCATGCTTTATTAAAAACACAATTGAAAGGAATTATGTATCTCTATAAGTATGCACAATCCAATATTTCCTAGAGAATGTTCTGTGTATATACTCAATGAAACACACATGCTCAAAAAGAACAGTGTTCTACAGTTCAGTGTCTCTCTGGGAAATTCTCTAAGTACGATAGCATCTTAAGGCTCTAAGACTATCAAAGTAAAGATATTTGCTTAGCCACATTTAGTTCCAGTTCCAATGCTATAAGTAAAAAGGAAAATCTATAAAAAGAAAGTGAGAAAGGCTGTAGAAGAGATAATTCACTGTTTTATAGAGGGGTATTCTCCCTATTGAAACCCTGCTCAAAATACTATATTTCTTCCTGGCCCATATCAAGAACAGATAAATATTTCTTACAGTAAACACAAGATTCAACTTAGAGATAGGAATCTTCAATACTTAAATAAGAAACTTAATTTGTATAAAACTAATTCTGCCTGAGGCCAGTGTAAAAAGTGGCCAAACAGCCACTCAGAAAAGAGGAAACTGACTCCAAAATCAAGATACTCTAAAGTTCAGAGCGTATCTAATTTTCTTTTTTCTTTTTTTTTTCTTTTAGTTTTATGTCATTTTTTTTTTCCATTTGAAAGTTTTATTTGGACATAAGTTTTCAATTTATTTGGGTAAATACCACAGACACAATTGTTGGATCATATCTAATTTTTTAAAAGTTTTTTTTTATTATGTCTGCTCAGCCATTCAAAAAACTTTAAAAACACATAGAAACAGGGATAAAAGATAAAAATGAAAGTTTATAAACAGAACAAGGACAGTAGCAGAAAATTTTATATGTTAAGAATGAGACTTTAGCAATTACGAATTAATCTCAGAAATTTTTGCAGCATAATTCTACAGTTTGGACAATTCTAGCAGACAATGATCAGCTTAGTAAGGCATCCAGTAACATATACATGTACATGAGGAATAAGGAAATACTGAGATTTTATCTCAATCTCTATAAAATATATAAATGTTTATAATAGACAAATAGTATTTAATTATATGGGAGTTTAACTTTATTTCCTAGTAAGTCCATGGAGTTCACCTTTGTTATTATTTTATTTTTTAATAAATAAGATTTCAAAAGTATAATTCTGAGGTCAACAAACTATGGCCTATGGGCAAAATATGGCCTACTACCTGTTTTTTGTAAATAAAATTTTATTGGAACACAGCTGTGCCCATTAATTTATTATCTATGATAGTTTGTCCATTATAATAGTAGAACAGAATAGTTGTGACCGAGACCATATGGACTCAAAAGCTGAAAATATTTATTATCAATCAGCTCTTTACACAAAGTCTGTCCACCTCTGGTCTCCACCATTAATTCAGAGGTCATGGATTATACTTTACAATTTGGATTCAAGGAAGGAAATTAAAGTTTCTTTGCCTAGTAACTCAGGTACCAATTACATACATAACTTTTGACTTCATGGAAGCCTCTGCTGATCAAAGCATTGTCAGGATTTTATATGTTAGTCTTACACGTATGACTTCCACTTACATAAAACAACCTATCCCTCAGTATAGCCGTTTTATAGAACTTCAGTTTTAATCAGCAGAATTTCATGAATTTCTATTCCTCCTTAACTGGAAAAGGGCAAAGAAGCAAATCCAATTAAGTGGACTTAGTCATTTTTTCCTTTGCCCTCCTGCTTATTAACTATTTTTATTTGTTGTGTACTATAGTCCTATGTTATCAAGCACTTTCATTTCACAGATGTGAATACTTGCACAGGCACTTGTTAACTAACACAGTTATATACAGTAACTAAACAGGTAGTCAATAGCAAAGCTAAAATTTTGAACTAATTTTCTCAGTTGGTCACCACTGTGCACTTATGCTTATATTTTAGCTTCTTGTTCAATCCTCTAAATCTTGCTCCACTTCCTGCTTTATAAAATGCCTGTGTACTCTAACAAGGAAGAAAAAAAAATCATCAAAATCTTTACTGAGTCTTCTGCTATATTTGCCCACCAGCTGTCTCACCATGGGAATTCCACAGATCACCAGTCTCACTGTTTAGATTTTTGAGACATGATGCAAATGAGTTTACTATAAACCTATGAGTTTGTCAAGTCACGCAAAGGAAAACATGCTAGCTAATGAGCACCCAAGGACTTTACCATGGAACACACGGAGGAAGCAATGAGATATTTTGAGCAAGCCCTGAGAAAATTAAAAATCTACTACTGTATAATAATTATATTTATGTAAATGAATAACACCCACGTGACGATATTTTAAAGATTTGATTGTAACTGTTGCCAAAATTTTAGGCTAAAATTCACATACATTGTTCAGCAAGTATGTGAAGGATTTTTATTTTACAAAATTGATTTACAGCAATTAAAGTTTTAGTATATTTAATTTTTAATTGAAATATTTACAACAACTGTTACATTGTATTTTTTAAATTACCTGCAGTCTAGCCAGATAAAACATAGCTTCAGTAATGACAATTATAAAACTGAGATAAACCAATATAATTTGCTTATATTCATATCAATTAATATCAATCCTATAGTAAAAGCAAGAAATAAAGACTCACTTTAATATTCCTGAGACTTTATTCATCCTGCATATTTTGCCAAATATTCCCTCCTTCTACTGTCACTATCACAACACCATTTTCATCAAGATTTAACTCAAATGTCATTTCTCTGTGAAACTTTCCTGTACTCACATTGAAAAAAAGCATTCACAACTTCTACAGAAGTTTGATCAAACTTTAAGCACAGTACCCATCTGCTATATGTTGCCTAGTTTCTATGTAATCTGTCTTGACAATCTAAATTATAAGCTCCTTAAGGGCAAGGTCCGTTTGCACTATCACCATATTACACAGAGCCTACTATGCAGCAATAACTCAGTAAAGAAATCAGAAAAAAATATAATTTTTAAATTAACAAAATTAATAAATGCTCCCAATAAAACAATTTGCATGTTTACAGAATCAGGAGGAAAAAAAGTTTCTAATATTGAATTCATGTGAAAATGACATAATCTCTAATCACATATATCATAGTTTTATATTATTCAAGCAAATTCATGAGGCAGAATACATGTAGCCTCTCTATGTAAAGTTTTTTTCTAAAAGCAAATCATTATCTTTAAAAATGTTAATAATTCTGTAGGCTAAAGTTACCTTCATGGAATATTTTATATTTCAATAAAAGTCATCAAAAACATGTTGAAATGTCACTCTGTCATTTAAAAAAATGGCTTTCTGTCATAGTCAGAAATGTCTTATGGTACCTCATCCTCTTTTTTTTTTAAAGCTATGCTTTTTCAGTTTTGTAATCTCTTTCTTAAATTTTTTTTTAACTTCAGCATATTATGGGGGTACAAATGTTTAGGTTAAGTATATTGCCCTGGTCCCACCCAAATCAGAGCTTCAAGAGTGTCCATCCACCAGATTGTGTGCACCACACCCATTAGCTGTGTTTACCCATCCCCTCCTCTGTCCTCCCATCTGCCCGACACCCAATGAATGTTATTACTATATGTGCACTTAAGTATTGATCAGTTAAAACCAATTTGATGGTGAGTACATGTGGTGCTTGTTTTTCCATTCTTGGGATACTTCACTTAGTAGAATGAGTTCCAGCTCTATCCAAGATAATACAAGAGGTGCTAGATTGTTTTTTGTGCCTAGGAATATATTTACCTATTGTTTTTGTGGCTAAAGTAGAACTCCATGGTATACATATACTACATTTTACTAATCCACTCATGTATTGATGGGCACCTGGGTTGTTTCCACATCTTTGCAATTGTGAATTGTGCTGCCACAAATATTTGAGTACACATGTCTTTTTTATAGAATGTGTTTTATTCTTTTGGATAGATGCCGAGTAATCGGATTGCTGGATCAAATGATAGTTCTACTTGTAGCTCTTTGAGGTATCTCCATATTCCTTTCCACAGAGGTTGCACTAGTTTGCAGTCCCACCAGCAGTGTATGAGTGTTCTTATCTCTCTGCCACCATTCCAACATTTATTGTTTTGGAACTTTTTGATAAAGGGCATTCTCACTGGAGATAAGTGATCTCTCATTCCGTGATGATTAGAGATGTTGAGCATTTTTTCATATGTTTGTTAGCCATTAGTCTATCTTCTTTTGAAAAGTCTCTGCTCATGTCCTTTGCCCACTGTTTGATAGGGTTGTTTGATTTTTTTCTTGCTGATTTTCCTGAGTTCTATATAGATTCTAGTTATCAGCTCTTTATTGGATGTGTAACTAGTGAATATTTTCTCCCACTCTGTAGGTTGTCTGTTTACTCTCTTGATGGTTTCCTTGGCTGTGTGGAAGCTTTTTAATTTGATCAGGTCCCATTTATTTATTTTTGTTGTTGCTGTGATTGCCTTTGGGTCTTCTTCATAAGTTCTTTGCCTAGGCAAATGTCTATAAGAGTTTCTCCAACATTTTCTTCTAGAATTCTTATAGTTTCACACCTTAGGTTTAAGTCTGTTATCCACCACGAGTTGATTTTTGTGGAGGTGAAAGGTGCAGATCCTGTTTCAGTCTTCTACATGTGGCTATCCAGTTTTCCCAACACTATTTATTGAATAAGCATTCTTTTCCCCATTGTATGTTTTTGTCTGCTTTGTCAAACATTAAATAGCTATATGAGGATGGTTTTATATCTGGGTTCTCAGTTCTGTTACATTGGTCTATGTCTCTGTTCTTGTCCAGTACCATGATGTTTTAGTTATTATAGCCTTGTAGTATAGCTTAAAGTCTGGTAAATTGAAGCCTCCCAATTTGTTCTTTTTGCTTAAGATTGCTTTTGCTATACGGGCTCTTCTCTGTTTCCATACAAAGTATAGAATTATTTTTTCTATATCTGTGAAAAATGATGTTGGTATTTTAATAGGGATTGCATTGAATCTGTATATCACTTTGGGTAGTATAGACATTTTAACAATGTTGATTCTGCCGACCCATGAACATGGTATGGTTTTCCACCTGCTTATGTCCTCTGCTATTTCCTTCCTCAGTGCTTCATAGTTCTCCCCATAGAGGTCTTTTACCTCCTTAGTTAAATATATTCCTAGGCACTTTATTTTCTTTGTTGCTATTGTGAAGGGTATTGAGTCTTTGATTTGGTTCTCAGTTTGACTGTTGTTGGAATATAGGAATACTATTGATTTCTGTACATTGATTTTGTAAACTGAGACTTTTCTGAATTTGTTTATCAATTCCAGTCGTCTCATGGCAGAATCATTGGGATTTTCTAGATATAAGATCATACTGTCAGGAAAGAGCAATAGTTTGACCTCTTCTGCCCCCATTTGGATGCCCCCGATTTGCTTCTCTTGTCTGATTGCTCTGGCTAGGACTTCCAGCACTATGTTGAATAGAGGCAGTGATAGAGGGCAACCTTGTCAGGTTCCAGTGCTAAGTGGGAAGGCTTTCAGTTTTTCTCCATTCAGTATGATGTAGGCCATGGGTTTGTCATATGTGGCTTGCAACATTTTTGTGTAAGTCCCATCTATGCAAATTTTGTTAAGCGTTCTTACCATAAAAGAGTGTTGAATTTTGTCAAATGCTTTTGCTGCATCTATTGAGAGGATCATATGGTCTTTGGTTTTGCTTCTATTTATGTGGCGAATTACATTTATAGATTTGTCTATGTTGAACCATCACTCCATCTCTGGGATGAAGCCCACTTGGTCGCGGTGGATTGTTTTTTTGATAAGCACCTGAATTCGGTTTGCCAGGATTTTGTTGAGAATTTTTGCATCTATATTCATAAGAGATATTGGTCTATAGTTTTCTTATTTTGTTGTGTCCTTTCCTGGTTTTGGTATCACGGTGATGTTGGCTTCATACAATGTGTTGGGGAGGATTCTTTCCTTCTCAACGTTGTGGAATAATTTCTGCAGGGTAGGCACCAGTTCTTCGATGTAGGTCTGGTAAAATTCGGGTGTGAAACCATCTGGTCCAGGACTTTTCTTTTTACAAAGGTTTTTTATTGCTGTTTCAATTTTTGTAGTTGATATTGGTCTGTTCAGGAATTCTATTTCTTCCTGATTGAGCCTAGGGAGGCTGTGTGTTTCTAAGAATTTGTCCATCTCCTCCACATTTTCCAGTTTATGTGCATAGAGGTTTTTATAGTATTCATAGATGATATTCTGTATTTCCTTGGCGTCAGTTGTAATTTCTCCTTTTTCATTCCTGACGGAGCTTATTAGAGTCCTTTCTTTTCTGCTTCTCATTAATCTAGCCAGAGGTATGTCAATTTTATTTTTTCAAAGAACCAATTTTTTGTTTTATTAATCTTCTGTGTAGTTTTCTTATTATCAATTTCATTTAGCTCTGCTCTGTTCTTTGTTATTTCTTTTTTTCTGCTGGGTTTCGGGTTGGTTTGCTCTTCCTTTTCCAGTTCTTTGAGATGATTAATTAGATTGCTTATTTGTGATCTTTCTATCTTTTGGATGTAGGTATTTATGGATATAAATTTTCCTCTCAGTACTACTTAAGCCGTGTCCCACAGATTTTGACAACTTGTGTCTCCTTTGTTATTTAGTTCAAAGAATCTTTTAATTTCTATCTTGATTTCTTACTTAATGAAATAATCGCTCAGCAGAAGCTTGTTTAGTTTCTATGACTTTGCATAGAGATGACAGTTTCTGTTGGAGTTGATTTCTAATTTTATTCTATTGTGGAGTGAGAAGATGCATAAGATGTATAATTTCTATTTTTTTAAATTTTTTGAGACATGCTTTGTGGCCTAGGATATGGTCAATCTTAGAGAACGTCCCATGAGCTGATGAGAAAAATGTATATTGAGTGGTTTTTGGGTAGAATGTTCTGTAAATGTCAGTCAGGCCCATAGAGTTCTATTTAAGTCCATTGTTTCTTTGTTAATTTTCTGTTTGGAGGATTTGTTCTTTTCTGTCAGAGGGGTGTTGAAGTCTCCAGCTATTATGGTGTTGCTGTTTATCATTTTGTTTAGATCAAGTAGGATTTGCTTTATGAACCTGGGTGTACCTCAGTTAGGTGCATAAATATTTAGAATTGTTATGTCTTCTTATTGAATTGTACCCTTCCCCATTACATAGTGATCCTCTTTGTCTTTCATTACTTTTGTTGATTTGAAGACTAAGTTATCTGAAATCAGAACCAACATGCCAGCTTTCTTTTGGCTTCCGTTTGCTTCAAATATTGTTTTCCATCCCTTCACTTTGAGTTTGAATGCATCCTTGTGGGTTAGATATGTTTCCTGAAGACAGCAGATACTTGGCTTGTATATTTACTTGGTTTGTGTATATTTATCCATTCGGCCAGCCTATGTCTCTTTAGTGGGCAGTTCAAGCCATTCACATTTATTGAGAGAATTGATAAGTGGGGCAAATTTCTGTTCATCCTGTTGAGTTGAAGTTTGTTGCGTTGTTTTCTCTCTTGAGAAAGAGATACTATTCTTGTATCTGGCCTTTGACCTTTAGCTTTTGGATGATTTTACATTTGTGAGTGTTCATTGTGCTGATCTGTTTGTAACACTGCTTTGAGTACTTCCTGGAGGGCGGGTTTTGTCTTGATGAATTCCTTCAATCTTTGTTTATCTGAGAAGGTCTTTATTTGTCCTTCATATACAAAACTTATTTTTGCAAGGTATAAGATTGTAGGCTGGGCATTATTCTGTTTGAGAAAAGTGAGAATGGGGCCCCAGTCTCTTCTTGCTTCTTTGGTCTCAGTTGAGAAGTCTGTCCTTATTCTGACGGGTTTTTCTATGTAGGTTACCTGCTTCTTTCACCTTACACCTCATAGGAGGGCCTTTTTGGTGGTTATTTTGGTCAGTCTGATGACTGTGTGTCATGGTGTCTTCCTGTATGTGATGAATTTCCCAGGAGTCCTTTGAGCTTCTTCTTCCTGCATATTTAGATGTTTAGCAAGGACTGGGAAATTTTCCTCTTTGATATCCTCAAATAGCTTACCCAACCCTTGTGTATTTTCTTCTTTACCCTCAGGGATGCCTATGATTCTCATGTTAGACCTCTTCACATAATCTCACATTTCTTGTAGGCTTTGCTCTTTTTTCTTATTTCTCTGCTCTATCTCTGTGACTGACTTATTTAATTGAAAGGTGTTATCTTCAATTTCTGAGATACTTTCTTTTTCTTTTTCTTTTTTTTTTTTTTTGAGACAGAGTCTCACTCTCTTGCCTGGGGCGAGTGCCGTGGCCTCAGCCTAGCTCACAGCAACCTCAAACTCCCGGGCTCAAGCAATCCTACTGTCTCAGCCTCCCGAGTAGCTGGGACTACAGGCATGCACCACCATGCCCGGCTAATTTTTTCTATATATATTTTTAGCTGTCTGATTAATTTCTTTCTATTTTTGGTAGAGACGGGGTCTTGCTCTTGCTCAGGCTGGTCTCGAACTCCTGAGCTCAGGACGATCCGCCCGCCTCGGCAGATTCTTTCTTCTGTTTGATCTACCTTGTTCTTGAGGCTTTCCACTGTGTTTTATAGTTCCTTGAATAAATTCTTCATTTCCAGGAGTTCGGTTTGATTTTTCTTTAATGTTTCAATTACTTTAGTGAATTTTACTTCCAAGTCCTGGATTTCTTTAGTGGTTTCTTTGTGTTGGTTATCCATTATCTCTTGCATATCATTGAATTTTCTTACAATCCACATTCAGAATTCTTCTGTCATTTTAGTGTTCTGAATTTGGTTGATGTCTATTGCTAGACAGCTGGTGTTCCCCTTTGGGAGTGTGCTTTCCATTTGATTCTTCATACTTCCAGAATTCTTTCACTGATTCCTTCCCATACAGATCAGCTGTTGCTTTTTACCTTTAGATTTTCATTTGGATAATTACATGCCCTGTTTATTCTCTGAGCCAGTAGCTGGTATTTTGGGATGAGATTCAACCACACCCTTTATGATGAGTTAGTAGATGCAGTAAAAGGGTGTGCAGAATGACCTCCCTGTAAGTAGGTGGTGCTTGCTGGGAGGAGCAGGCTGCAATGTTGTTTTTGGGTCCTGTAACCAGCTCTTGTTCCTCTGGAGAGGCACTTTAGAGCCTCAGGTGGTGTGTGGGGCCCTGGGGCTTCAGGCGTGTCCTTATTCTCCACCTCAGTGGGGGCAGGTCAGGGAGTCTGGGCAGAGCTGGGTTGGGTGAGCCTGCCCTCAAGCTCCACAAATATGTTAGCAGGGTTCAAAGGTCTGTTCTCTGCTTCTGGGCAAAGCTGCCATGGAGGGGTTGAAATGGCCCCACTCAGCCAAAAAGTCTGCATGTGGGGGTGGGGCTGTCTGAGACCTGTAGTCTGGAGCAGTCCTCACTCCTTTCCACCCTCCCCTGTTCCACAGTTTCTCTGGGCTTCTGCCAGGGAGAAGGCAGGACCTAAAGCCAGTAGGCAGGGAATAGGGAATAGGCAGGACCTCAAGCCAGAAGATCTCCCCTGGCTGCGATGCAGGCTGTGAGGTTTCCTGCCCAGGATCACAGTCTGGGCTGGGCGCACGTCCTTCCTGTGGGAGAAGGGTTGCCCCTCAAGCATGCTGATCTGCTCCTGAAGGCACACACATCTCCGTAGGCTTATTCACAAATGTCCCTTCTGTGCCCCGGGGCAATGTGATTGAGACTTGGGTGTATGGAATCTGGTCTGCAGGCCTGTCCCCTGGGCCCTGGAGATCAATCCTTGACCCTGCCAGGGAGAGGAGTGCTGGTCTCAAGTCACCCACAGGGTGCCCAAGCTGGGTCGATGTCTCTCCACCTCTGGATTTGCCCTGCTTTTCTGGAGTCACCAGGCAAGCAGCCCCTGGGAGGGCTGGCAGGTAGGAAGCTCACAGTCTGTTTACCCCTCAGTCTACTGTAGGGCCCCAAAAGGAAAGTTCCGATTCCCTGCAAATGCCTCAGGGTGGTGGCTAAATTGTTTTTCTTGGCAGCCTTGGGTAGGGCAGGGAAAGGGGAGAATGAAGCAATATGGCACCTGCCAATCGGCTCAGGTCTGCAGGCCTGGGAGGTGCCCTGAGGGAACTTGGGAGCCTGGTTCCCTGTCTGCAAGAGGCTCACTGCTCACTGGTGGTGGCCGTCTCTGGGCTGGTGTTGGCAGGTCTCTCCAATTGCTCAGGAGCCCACCAGCAGTCTGAAATGCAAGGGAGGGGAAATTTAACTGCTCCACCTATCCTTGTCACTGGTCTCCAAGCCTCTCAGGGGCCTTTCTCCTTCCAGTTCTCCTCCAGAACTTCTTCCCATGGAGTCTCCTGTTGTTTCAGTCACACTTCCTTCCAACCCTTGTCCGTTTATTTTTTTTCACTTTCTTCTAAAATCTATCTTTTTTGCAGAGACACTCTGGCTGGTGGCTTTTCTCATCCACCATCTTGCCCCTCCCCCCAAATCTCCCCTCTTCTTAATAAATATATTGTGTCTCTTAAAATAGTAACAGTTTGGATTCAATGTAAGATTTGAGTGAAAAAAAAAGCTTAGAAATTTTAAAAATGTTTTAAAATGTCACCCTACAATAGCTTATATTTAACATAAAGAAAGTGTTTAACACATAAGAAAACCACTGAGCACTTGGTTAATCTATCATTTGTTAAAATAGTAATAATATAATGAGAAAAACCCAAAATCTAGCAGGTCTCCATGTATATACTTATGTCTTAACAATTTCTTCCTTCTCTTTGACTCATCCACCCAATTTATGGGAATTCTCTGTGTATCCTCTATGGTTCAGAGAATTAATATAGTCCACGATTTTCTTCCATGCTACATCTTGTTCATTTTCATTGTTCAAACTCTATCCTAGAATATAACTATTTTAATATCAAATCACTGCTTTAATTTGGTCTTCTACAATATAGGGATAAAAATCATTTTTAATGATATCAGTTGAATTATACAATCTCAGATCTATAGAACTTTATACTACTTTCTGGTATTCCACTCTACTGCAAGCAAAGTCAATCATTAAAGATAGTTTCATCAAGAAGATAGAATATAAAATTGTCTTTAGTGACTCATTCTTTAAGTTAAGTATTATGTTCTCCAGGCCTTCTCTCACAATACAAACTCCTGGGCAGGCCAGCCTTATGAGCCTACCACCGTGTAGACACACCAAGAAGGTCTCCAAGCTTGGTTTAATGGTCTGATGCTGCCATTGTGAATTTCTTAATTTTTGAACAAGGGACACACATTTTTATTTTCACTGAACATCACAAATTATGGAGCCAGTCTTGCCCCTGAGAGTGTAACACATTAAGTCATAGTATAAATTTTTTTATCAAATAACTTGTCTTAAAGTCAGTAAGGAATTACAAGGGCAGTAAGTGGGGCACCAAATGTCTGTATTACAGAGATAATAGAAGGAAAGAAAACATAAAAGGAAAGCGGTGTGCACAAATTAGCTCATTTCATTATTCAAAGATTACTGAGTACCTACTATGTGCCATGTATTGTTCCAGATGCTGAGATTACAATAGTGAGCAATACAGACAAAGACTAAAACTTCATGAAGCTTCCACTCTAGGGAGGAACCAGGTCTGTCTGTATTAGGTGGGGTAGTGCTTTGGAAGAAGACTTAATATACATATTTTTAACTCTACTGTTGTTTCCTTTGGTAACCAGACAAATTCATAATAATTAAGAAAATGTAATTATTACAATTAATCTCTGATTACTAAGAGGCATTTTTTTTTGAAGGAAAATCTGCTCTCTGATAATCTTGGATTTTCCCTTTAGGATTTTGGAAATTTCATAAATCAATGTCAGTCATCCTTTCTACTTTGTCATTTATAATACATTATTTCAAATAGGCAATATAACTAGTATATTTAAAAAACAAGTGTTAGGGCTCATTCTGTGAGTAATTATGTAATGGTCCCTTCTTCTCTCCATTCTGTGCTCCTTCTTTTGTCTAAGTTAAATAGCATATAAACTGTACTCCCACCAAAGGAGTCCTTTTAGATAGAAGCACTGATTCTTTGGATCTGGCATTTTTGTCACTGGCTCTGAAAAAGAAAATAAAACTAGACAGGCAACCAAACAAAACAAAGCAATGATTATAATTAAGTATAGAACAATTCTAGAAAAGCAGCCCTCAGAAAATAAGGACAAACGATCCTGGATTTTACATTATTATTCTTACTCTTATAGGACATATACGTGGGATGTCCCCTAGTACAGTGTCACCTAGCGCATTGATGTAGGCAATCAGTGGATATTTGTTGATTGAATGAATATATAAACAAATGATAACTGGGCATATCAACAGTTTCTCATAAGATATTCTAAATGAATCTATGTCCCAGTGCTAGCACCAATATTTAAATATCATTTAGATGAAAAAAGTTTTTGTTGTTTCTTGATGTTTTTACCTAGAAAAGGAATAAAGTCTAAACACAAGTACTTTTCATCATCCTAATGTCCATTTACATTAGTTGTAGATGATAAAAATTGTCTTTTAGAAACAAAGTAGAATTGCGGAAAGTAAGCATATTTTGTCAGCCTGAAGTATGGACCTCTATTTTTTAAGGCATAAAACCAATCCAGTTTGCATTATAATTTGGAACTGCAAGAAGGCACAAAATTACAAGTGAATATCTTAAAGTACAAGAGTCAAAATGCTTCCTGATTGGAAAAGAAAAACAAGTGCTAAACATTATTCAAAACCGAGTGTGTCTACTACCTTTGTGGCCTCTTTTCAAGACATATTATTCACATAGCATAATGTAAGAATCTTCAATTAAAATTCAATCTGGTAACACGTTGGCAAAACAAATACAGCTACTTTGCAGCTCTCTGGATGTATGCTGATTGTACTTCATAAAATTAAAGAGCTTGAAAGAATCTGAATGCTCTTATACATCAAAACTCTGGGATTTTCCTTGTCTACAGATGTACATTTAGTTAAGAAAAACTTGCTAGCATATTTTTAACCTTAAAAGAAAGAATTTTCCTGCTATATATTTTCACATATAACTATATTCATGATGAAGAAATTCTACCAGATGATTTTCCAAAAAGTCACATTTGACTACAACTTTAATGTATCAGTTTTTGTTAATGGAGGACACATTCCTTATATATCTTGTATTTGAACACTCTTAAATTATCTCTCAGTATATTTACCTTAGAACTAAATAGTTTGTTTCTTTAAAAGTTCTGAAAATTGGTCTTACCTCTTTAGACATTTGTTGTTTAACTTTATAAATATAATTTTAGGCTCTACAGAGGGTTTATAGTTAATGGAAAACTGGTATTATTTAACCTAGAAGCCTGTATCTATCTTAGTCAATGCTATTAACTTTATTTGCACAATTTCTGTAAAATATCCTGTAAATCTATATCAAAATAGAAGTAACAATGTTTCACAACCTGATATTTATTGAGCATTCAGAATATTAAAGTTTTGTGATTAGGAAACTTTTAAAAAATAATAATGTTCTTAACTAAAGACTATTCAGAAAAAAACACCACTTTGCTAAACTTTAATTATTTTAAATGTGAACATCTTTTGCATCATAAACATGCTTCTTACCTGTGCTGCTGGATATATTAACATCAATACTGATATCAGATATTCCTCCTCCCTTCAGAGATGCTACACATGTATATGTCCCAAAATCCGTGAATTTTAAGTCAATGATGTCCAAGTTTGTCGTTCCCGGGGAGACATCAGGATCAGTCTGTGTAATGACCATCCTCTCAGAACTTCTTAATGGACGACCATTTTTAAACCAACTAAATGTTAGCTCCTCAGAAGGAACAGCTTCTACTTGGCAAGATATTTTCACCTCACGCCCAATCTGGATGTTGTCATCTTTGTGATAAGGATCTGGTGTGATCCAAAATCGTCCCTTTTTTAATGCTAAAACATAAAAATTCCATAAGTAGTTAGTGTTACTTTCCTAATTTTAGGGATTCATTCACTCTAGATAATCATCTCTAGGCTGAGATAAAGTAAAACTAAATAAAATGAAGTGCACATATGTTTCTTTGTTGTATCTAAGTAGTGTGCATACCAATAAACCTCATTGAAGTAATCCAGAAAAATCTAAAAACCTAAGTCACTTAAAGTCTCTAAACACTGATTTTTATAAATTGCATAATATTTTCCAGTGACATAAAAAACAATGCTTTAAATCTATATACAATTATACTGAGACATTGTTGCCATTTAATTTTGAGCAAATGATGAAACCTTTTTATATGAAGTCATAGGGTATTAAAATTAAAAGTAATAATATGGATCATTTAGTCTAATTCCTTCCCTATATCACCCCTTAGTTATTGCATAATTTTCCAAACAACTGAAATATTGCACAAATGTCATATTAAAGAAAATTCTTCTAAGGTTGTATCTACATGCTGGCAAAACTAGTTTAGTTAAGATCTGATTCAGTTCACATGCATGAGGCATTCTCATACATTGAAATAATCTGAATTGAAAAAAAGGCAAAAAAATTTCAAAACATTTCTATGAACTTCTCTGTTCTACCATAAGTAGACATTTCCAGTTAAACATGTTTACTGGCTCTCTCATGCAGATAACCAAGAGAACCTCTTGGCAGATGGCTTAGTAAACATGCCATGTTTGTATCCAAACAGCAGTGTTTTCTAGGTCTGCAGTCACTGCTGTTCTCACAATCTGGGTCAGTGGTACTGACTACAAGAAGGCTGCTGGAGGAGCATCTATAGGCTTTCTAAGGACCTGAACTCTGAATGACACCATGGGGTTCAATATAAATAGAATTCGCTCTCTTTTATGACATGGATTCACTTATGCACACATTTTTCTTTTTTCCAATATCTTCTCCATTTCCTTCTTCCATAACATAACTATCCCCAAATAATGAAATGTAGCACATGCAGTGAAATACGATTATCAGAATAAAATACTGGTCATTCACTTTTACCATTAAACCTAACTACAATGATACTGTGAAAAATGCCATGAATTTAGTGGACCTGCAGATGCCAGAGCCCTTCTAACTGCATTCTGAGTAACCACTCCAAAATTTAACCAACTTTTTTTCAATTAGTCCGACAAAGGCCAGAAAGCACCATGAAAATCTATAGAACTGTGCAGAATAAACTAGACATGAACATATCTTCAAATCTTAAAAAAATTTGTTTCTAAATTTCTTTTCTCTTTACCTTGAAATATTTCCATCTGCTTTCTTGTCTGCCTCTTGGTGAGGGGAGGTAAATGAATATTAAAAACAATGTTTGTTTCTTTTTATTCAAGACATATTTCTAGGGCTCTTCCTCAGGACTAGGCACTAGGCTAGACCCTGATTACAAGAGATGAACAAAATAGACATAACCGTGGCCCTCATGTATTGCAGCTTCTGTGTACAAAGATTACAGCCCAATTTATTCACAAAGCACTTATAATACCTATGTCTAGAGAAATCATATACTACATAGGAATGAAATGTTTTATATGCTTTAAGAAGTTTGAATCTCAGAGGAGAACCCCTCAAATTATTGTTTAGAAAATGCACTAAGCTTCAGTCTCAAAAAAACACCAGAGACAAATACTTATGTCACATTCTCATATTGTCGTTCATTACATTTTTCTATAATAAAATGCAACTTATGAATCTTATATATCTCTAACCATATCTTTATCAGTAGGTTAGTCTAGGATGAAATTAGGATAAATTATGGCATTCTATTACTTAGAATCATATATTTATATTTTTGTAAGCACTGAAGTATGACTTCACATTTTATTTAGAAAGGAAATGTGATGAAAATGTCTATATCTGGCCACCATATTTGGTATATAATATTGTGCACATGCAATTCAAATGTAATTGAAGTTCTACAGAACAAAGCAAATTATAATAGCATAGACTATCCTTTTCTTTTTTAAATAGATATAAAAAAATGTCAAGAGCATTTACTTTCGTTAGCACCATAACACCTAAATCAGAGTTGTCTTTCATTTTCTAAGCATTTTCTTTATCCCATTTCTAAAGAGAAATGATAAGCAGAAACAGAATTTTTAAACAAAAGACAAGTTATAATTTTGAAGTTTTAAAATTATATGTATTAATAACTTAATATTATTAAACTTAGGGAACACATAGGGGTACTTTTTAGAATAATTTTATTACAAAGTCATATATGTTGGTTGCCATATACACACACAACAAAAAACTGAGATGCTTAAGTAATTACTGTTTATTTACTAGGCCGTTATTTTTCTCTAGTCGTGTGCTCTGAATGGAGACATATTAAAGTGGTATTGACATTGAGAGAATTGCAAACTCATTAGCTAAATTAGATTTAAACTACTAAACAACTCAAAAACCACTTATAAAAAATATGAAATTGACATCCACATTATGCATTATAGACTCTTTATTCATAAAAATAACTTTGAAAACCCAAAGTAAAAATATTATAGATGATAAAAATATAATTCATAAGATTAAATATTATATACAATTATATGATTTGATAGAAAGCAATATAATCAAGTGTGCTTTTAAGAATGAACTCATTGCCAAAAACATTGGTTGATCTCAGTATCAGACAATTCTATGATTTGGTTTAAGCTAATTGTACTAGTCTTCCAAATGACACAGCTACTAAAGAGGAAAAGAGGGACAAGTAAGTATGTTAAGTGAGCTCAAGTTAAGGAATATCAGAAAAAGTAGCAAAGATCATTTACTGGGGAGCCATCTCTCTGTGTTTGTTTATGTTGTTCCTGTCACAAAATAACAAGTTTTGCATACAAAACAGAAATGTTCAAAGGAAAAAAAAAAATGAATACGTGTGTGTATGTGTGTGGGTGGGTGTGTGTGGTCAACTATAGTAACAGAAGAGAGTGAAATTTATTTGGTTTCCTCACTTACTTTGCTAAGAAAACTAAGGGCATAGCTGTGTAAACTAGGCGTGGGTACATTGAGAATTTGCAACCTAATTCTAGTTTTTTATTTCTATGTGGTCCAAGATGGGCAATCTAATTTTTATGGGTCAAGTGATAAAAATAGGAGGTGATAGTATTAGGCTCCCTTGGAGACCCATTGTGAGAAATACCTTATTAGCAATTGTGTTTGAGCTTTGAAAATATAAAGTGTTTAATATAGCTAATCAGCTGGGAAGTAGATTCCTTCGTTTATAATTAAACACTCTCTTTTTCAGTGAACAATTTATAGTAGTTGATGCAATGTTAATTTAAAGTCATTTCCTGCTACCAGTTAAGATTTCAAACTCTTAAAATCAATCTGTGATTAGTACTGGAGTATAACAGGGGTCCAATAGACTTAACGAGACTCTATAGAACTAAAGAAATTCTATGGAAAAAGAGAGGCGAAACCCCTTTCCCCAAATGCAATTTCTTATTTTGAATGTTGAAAATCCCTGAACACCAGCCTGTGAGAACATTATATTTGGCTTAATGTACCATAAATTGTGATGGATGAACCTTAAAAAAGTACTTGTTTAGCCTGGCAATGCATATAAGCGATTGGCATCAAGCTGAGCCTCTGTTTGGTATAATCAGTTTGGAAACACTGCAGTATAACCATCGCCTCCCTTTCTTAATATTGTGAAAATTGAATGCATATTTGACCCACATTCATTTTTGACAGTTTACTTACTAAGACATTCTAATTCAGTTTCTGAAGTCCCTCTTCTTTGAGATATACAAAGGTGCTCACTGAAAGGAATGAGACCCATGTGTAAAAGCAGAGGCTACTCATTGCAAAAATCTGGGTAGGGTTTGCTGCTGACCTTTCCCTAGAAACAAAAGCAGATATATGCCCATGAAGTTGATGGTGCAATGGAGGAATCCCATTATTTAAAACTAGATTACTTCTTGAGCTTATGTTTGAAAGAAGAAGTATTTCCTTTGGAGAAGTCTAAGCTTGTGGTTTCTGCAGAGGAGAGGCTATGAGATTGCATCTTGACTATAACTGTAAACTTAAAATTATAAAATACATTGCTTTGTTGGTCAAATGTCCCCTAAAGCATATAGCACATAGTAATCCAACAATAAAATAAAATTTGTAGACAGAACAAAAATAGACAAGTTTTAAATTTTAATGAGAAAGCATCTCTTTGAAGATAAGAAATATGAGGTGTCAGTTTTTAAACTTCTGCTAAGAATCTGCTTCAGAAGAACAATGAGATACAGAGTGACCACTCTCACCATTTCAGGTTGACAAGTTAGTGAAAAGACTCTCCAAATATATCACATTTTATAATCTCAGTAGGATTCTGGATAACATGAAAAACTGACAAAATGTTGCTGAGATTTGGATATAGAAACCATTAATAGTGTAATTAGATAAACAAAAATTGATTTTCTATTCGTTTATTCTCTGCTAAAGAAAATAAAAATATTTGTGTGAGAAATAAAGCACTTTCCAGTCTCACCAGATACCAACTGCATAAGCAGTTGGAAATAGGTTATATCAGTAAAGCAACTTAAAAGATAGTAAATGTAGTATACATACTCTGTTTTATTGTAATTAGGCACCTATCTTTCTCCTCAAGGAGACTGACAACACTCGGGGGTTGGGGCCACCCCTTTTCTCTTTTTTATTGTCCCCAAATCCTCAACATGGTTCCTTGTTATAATTGGTGCTAAATAATTTTAATGAATTTAATTAAAATTGACATTTCAAAGCAATAACTTCACAGATGCCATTGTTTCCACTCAGTATGATAAGTTCCTGTTAATTTTGATTTTGTTTTGTAGTCTTATGTTCTGAGATGCATCAGGGGAAATAAGATAAGGAAAGAGAACAGATTTGATGTCCTCTGGGATTCAGAGATTTTGTCGTGGGAGCAGAACAAAACTTGATGAACAAACAGTTTCAATATAGGGATATATGTGAAGAAGATAATTTTGTACAGAACACAGGAGACCTTACTCCAGCATAGCTACTGACTAGTTAGCTATGTGTCCCAGTCATATAACGTATCAGGAACATCGGCTGTGAAATATTGTGCTTTGTAAAGAAGACTGAATTTCATGCAAAAGGGCTTGTTTACAGGTTTCGGATCTCAGTTGACAATCATTTCTGAGGAAAGATAGAAGGAGGAAGAAAACTGACATCTAAGCACACTTACATTATCTGAAATAGTATTTGCCAAAACCTGTTTCAGAGAAAGGTTAATAGGGGTTATGTGAAAGCAAAGCAGAACAAATAAAGTTTGAGGACTGACTATATGAATAAAAGTTTGCTTCTCAGCAGAACCTTTCAAAGCTTTGAACATGCTAACATGCACATCGCCACGTTCCCAGAGAGGCTGATTGCATTCACCAAAGAACCCTTTATTTGTGGAACATCTCTCAGGACTAGCATTCCAAAGAATAAAGTTTGGGAGATAATTTTGTAAGGAAATCTATCAGTTGAAGAGAATCATTGAAAAGACTCTAAAATTAGATTAGATTCCATTTTTTTTTCCCAGACGGGGTCTCACTCTGTCACCCAGCTGGAGTGCGGTTAGATTCCATTTCTGATGTTTTTAGGCATTTCCATTATGAGCATCACAAAATAATTGACGATATACAACTCTATAGTGAAAACAAAATTTATGATTAAAAAAGGATTGGGGAATAACCTTAATTTTTTAAGTCGAAAATATCTAGTGGTACATCAAGGTTATAAAACATATTTTAGAGCCATCTAATAAAACTATCTGCTCTAAGGGCAGCATGCCTCTTTCCCTCTTAACCAATCAGCAATTAAAAAATTAATTTATTACTTTGTTCCTATCTTGGAAATGTACATTTTGAAATATGCAAATAGCATTAAAAGGAAATTAAATGTATTAGCTTCTGTGCAATTTCAGGCATTAATATAAATTAGTAAGACAATCATTTGCTTGAGGAAATAATAATCTGAGTTTATTTCTTATCTCTTACATTGTTAACAAAAGTATATAAAGTATTATCATAAAAAACATAAAAGTATTAAAGCTTCTAGAATATGGATATGAGTAGAGAGGTCTTTTTTTTTCTTTTATATCGTATTAGGTATTCATATGCTCACTTCCCTTTATCTAACAACTCCAATTGCCAATTTATGATCTGAATGGATGTTCATTAATAATGCAAGAACAAAAAAATATATCATACCCTTTCCTAAAAGTGATTTAATATAGCACCCCTGATATTTCGAATACAGAATCAGATGATGAAAGTTAGGGTTCCATTTATTTATAAAGTACCAAGGCTCTATTTATTTTGTGAATTTACTCAAAGTAAATTACTGCAGTTAACCATCCAACTTGTTTAAATAAAATATGGTTGAATTTTAATTGTGTTTTTTCAATGTCCTTGCTTAATAGAACGATAGCTAGTAAGAATCTTGAGTAGGAATTAAAGAAAGAAAGGATGGTTTAGGTAGGCACGAATTATTCTTTATGGGGTAAGCCCTTCCCTGAGAGGGGGAAAAGAAGTGGATTAAAATATTAATATTATTATTATTATGTTGCTATTCCTACCATTTTATCCCTGTCTGAAGAAAGGATAAATACATACTAATATATATTGTCCCTGAGTTACCAAAATGTCTGCATAAGTGTCAAGAATAAAAACATTTTCACAATGTGGCTACCACGTAAATGGCGTGTGGCAGTATGATGTCTTAGCAACCGTTATTTGAATAGGCGATTATTACTCAGCACAACTGGTTGGCCCTATGATGTTAAAACTCAGTGGATATTTGAGCTCTCCTTTTCTATCGAATTTAATAATACTTCTTCACTGTGAGAAATGAGAATGTGCCCAGGGTAAATTACATTTTTCTATTAGTTCTGGGACTAGAGATATCTAGTTGGTGAGTGCAGCTTAGGAAGACCTGTGCTGAATACATTTCATCTAAAATCCCTTTGAAAATAGTACATCCTTAATATTTATGGAATTGATCATGTAGCAGCGAACACTGGTTGAAAAAATGAGACTCGAACTAAAAATCTTTCATTACCTTTCTTGCTTTTCTTGTTTTATGTCTCAAAAGCTGTGCCCTTTTCCTTTCCAAAATGATTCTTCCCATCTGTCAACCTCTCTCACTGTACCTTGATGTGCTATATCCTTTCAGTTATTCACTTCTTTTTGAAATTTCAATATTTTCTTTTCCATATGCTACTTCCTCAGACTAGAAACTTGTTTAGGTCACGAATAAACTTAAAACAGTTCTCTTAGCCCTAGTCATCCTCAGGATTTTGTGGCATATTTCTTGATAAAACGGTGAAACACCCGTTGTCTCCACTCTTTCATCATGCACTCAGTCATTTGGACGCTTCACATGCTGTTGTCACTGGTGCTACTCTAGCATTGAGGGCTCAAGATTTGGCAATTAACCAATTAACCCAAAGGTATTTTCTAGTTCTTATGCATTTTTATATTATCTACATTTTGCACTTCACATTACTTTACACTATTGAATCTTCCTGCTTTTATTTCATCTGAGTTGAATTAAATGTCTTTTTCCAATTGGAATAGTCGTGAATACAGTATTCCTTACCATTTTTAACAAGTGCCCAGTATAATTTTTCACTTACACCATTAAATTTAGTCCTGTGTACTATGAAAGAGATAAAAGAAGGGTCAGTCTAGGAAATTCATTTCTACGAAATTTCAAATGCCAAAGAAAATGCTTATCGTTATAACACATGCCTTTATAAAGCTATGCTTTTCCAACGTGATGAGCTCTGTTTAACCTTCAATGTCTTATAATAAACCACAGGACAAGGATAGTAGGACTGCTAAAATGAAGTGTGAAGACATTAAAACTAAATAAATTTAATGTTATAATGTGTTATAAATGTTAGAAAGAGAAATGTGTAACCTCTCCTTTTTTCTAGGAGTCTTTAAAGCAGATTTTAGAAATACATATTATAGTGTATTTTTTTCTCTCTTTAATGAAAAAATTCTAGCAAATAAGCAAATAATGTAAGGTCGAAATGGTGGTGGTATAGACATGCTTTTCCATCTTGTACAATTGCTGTTGGACTATAAATTGGCTTTATTCTTTATAGGAAGAAACGCAAAGAAGGAAACACTAATTTCATAAATCACAGTATCTGTCACTTAAAAATATTTCAATCCCTCAAATAAACAACAAATAAAAATTACTATTTCTGGTTCAGAAATCTGAATGGAATTTATCTTCTGAACCTGCATAAAGGAGAGATGCAATAAGCAACATTTTTAACTACATCCTCATGGTGATAATAACAATGAAATTCACAAGACTAATTGCCGGTCTGCACCTTGTTGCCACAGTATGTTGCCAATCACTGAATATACAGGAATCAAAGGAACATGATCCCGGTGTACAGTTGTTCAGGCTCGATTTAAGAATAAATCCAAAGGTAGTGTCTTGATAACTGTTAAGCAGGAGTGAATACCAGTTTATATTCTACGAAAATGACCTGAGAAAATTGTTGTTTTGGGGGAGGGGGTGTTGCAGAAATTATACTTTGAGGATTATATGGAAATACATTCCTTAACAGTTAACAAATAAGAGGTAGGATTCATATACTCATATACTCTTAGAAGGGAGAAAAAACTGACAAGGATCCAGACTCTATAAGGAGGGAGATAGAGGGATACATGTAGATAGAGACAGGATGAGGAGTTCCATATGATACCTATACCCAATGAAACTATAACTTTAAAATGTGAAAACTGAGTGCCTGTAAAAAAAAAAATGTTTTCACCAATGCCTCTCTGTTAAATCAATCGTTTGCATTACTGAGAGAGTTGTTGGATATAAGCCAATCGAATGTTAAGACACATTTACTGGAAACAGTAACTTTTATCATGGAGCAGCTGATCTGAATTCATTCTTACAGAGAATGAATAGTTGCTGTTAAGTCCAGTAATCCTTTAAAATTATTCCTACTTTTTGAAATTAAAACTATGACATCTATGGTTTAGAACATTGGTTCTCCAAGTGTGGACCCTAATCCAGCAGCAATGGTACTTACCTGAGAATTTGTTAGAAATGCAAATTCTTGGATGCCACCCCAGACCGAATCCTCAATTTTAGGGTTTGGGTCCAGCTGTCTGCATTTTAGCAAGCCCTCTGAGTGACTCTGATGTGCTCTGCAGTTTGAGAACTTCTGTTACAGAAAACAGTTATCCTGCCATCCTTTAGAGATGCAGGGCCAGAAGAGAGGGGGCAGGCCCTCGGCTCGGTCAGAAGGACTATTGAGTGATTAGGGCACACTGTAAAAAGTGCCACAGCATAACCTTTTACCTTACATGGTCCTCGAAAGACCTGTTTGTCCTGATTATAACACTTGAAATATTATTAAAGAACAGCTCCTGTACGTATCAACACCAAAGAGTCTAACTGATCTCACACAGATTAACAGGTAACTACTTCCTTTTCACATAGCCAAAGTCTGAGAAAGATTCCATAAAAGCACTTATTATTTCCAGATTTCTTCAAAGAATGGTAAAAAGGTTGAGTGGTCAATATTAAGTACCTTAAGTTCACTCTTCTTTACCTAAGAAATTCTAACTCTCAGAGTATTAAGAAGGTAACCAACCCTCATAAGAAAGTATCTAAAACACTAATATGTTCATAATTTGAGATCAAGAGATTAATAGCCTATCAACTTTTTCCTGAATGCCCAATGGTTTCTAGGGGAAGGCAATACAGATGACAGTGAAGAGCAAGTATGCTGAGGTCAGATTGCCTGGGTTCTAATACGATTTCATCACATCACCTGTGTGACATTGTGCAGTTAACTCCACAGAGCCTTATTCCCAAATCTGTTAAATGGCAGTGATAATAAAATATAACATTAATCCATCAAATTCTGAGTATACTAATTCCAACACATAATAAACAGTGTATGCCAGCTGATTTCTATTCAATGTCTCCTGAGCACATAAAATATGTCTATCATTATTCTTGCTGCCAATGGTGCTACGATGAAGAGCTTAGTGGTGGAAAAAAGCTTAGAAACTAATAATTTATAAAGACAAGTATTGACAGTACTTCATATTATAGGACAACTAGTAATTGAGGAGGAATTGGAGAAGCTTCGCGCATCTGGTGCCTGAGGTTTGGTTTTAGGGATAAAAGGAAGAGGGTGGTAGCATCGTGGGCCTGGAATGGCAATTCTTACTGTACTAACAGTTGGTTTTCATTCAGCTTTCACTAACTGTAGCAAATCTTCTCATGTTCCTGCCAAATGTATTTATCCATAATTTCAAACATTCACTTCCATTTCCTTTCTGTCTCTGAGGATGCAGGGTTGATTTTCCTTCCAGGGTTGACTTCTTAAATTGTGCTCTTGAACTCAGTTCTAGCTTTTCATGGAACATCACTCTCTCTCTCTCTCTCTCTCTCTTACATACACACACACACACACACACACACACACACACACACACATATCAATTCTCTCCTTTCTTTTTCTCTTAAATTCTTCCTCACAAAGACATCTTTCCCATGTATCTATAAACATAATCAGAAGCTACTCATTAATTAAAATAAAAGTGACAACAGCTAAATGATACAGAAAGCCTTCCCTTAACTTCTTTATTTTATGAAGCTACTTCTTATTTACTCTCCTTTTCTCTCTCACTGTCAAAATATCAATACAGAAACCACTCACTTTCAACCTCTTTCAATAGTTTTGATTCCCACCATAATGGAACTTTTCTCTTCACAACTGCCAGTGAGGAAATGCTCCGATGAGCTGCAGCTCAGTGCAGCCTCCTGCTGCATTTGCTATGTGCAACCTATCTTGACCTTTTTTAAATAGCTCCCAAACCAAATCTATTTCCACTTCCTTTGTCCTGAACCTTGACTCCTCTTGTCTCCTCTCTGTCTATACCATCGCTTTACAACTTGCTTTTACATCCAAAGTTTTTGTCTCAGCACTGATGCCACTTTAGTAAAACCCTCTGGTACCAACTCTCTTGAGTTATAGCTGCTTATTTCCAATTACCTGCTAGGTTTTTATGTGATGCACCACTTCAGAGCCAATGTGCCTCAATTAAACTTTTCATATCACCACTTTAAGGCATGTCTGCATTTTTTTGCTTCTCTCTCTCTTCCATATCATCAAGCTTTCCCCGCTTTCCTTTACCGTTTGCAGTTTCCCAGAATTTGCCCTTGCTGTCAGATCCACCTGGTATGATATCTTTTTCCTGCTGACAGTGCAAGCCTGACCCAGCCACCAAAGCCCAGCTCCAATGTCGTCTCTTTCATAATACTTTCCCCAATTCACCCAATTAAATGGAAGAATCACGGCTATTCTCTTTCTCTCAGAAGACCCTCTTCCACACAGATGTTTTTCATGATATTTTGTACTCTCTGGACTCTCAGGCTTCCTGAAAACAGAAGTACTTCATCTTGGTGTCTATCTGGGCACACGCTCTTCCACGTGGTGAGCTGTCGCAGCTCTTGGCTCAGTGATATGGAAGAACAGACCGGTTAAACAACAACAGAGCTTTCATTCATAGGAGACGTATCCGAAGCTATTTCCAAGTAGTCATCAGATTGATTGTTGTCACCTAACCTTTAACATGAACGAATTCAGTCAATTTTGTCATTTATCAGGCAAATGACAAAATTTGGATAATGAGCTATAGATGAAATGGTATTGTGTCAAGGTAAAATTTCCACAGTTTAATAATTGTACCGTGGTTATACAGGAAATGCTCACTGAAGTATTTCGTGTAAAGGGGCACTATATTTCCAACATACTCCTAAAGAGGTCATAAAAATTGATATAAATATTTATAAGAAGAATGATAAAGCAAATAGGAAAACTATGAAGTAATATTGAAGCTGGGTAAAGACTATACATGTGAGTTCCTTGTACTATTCTTGATATGAAAAATATTTTTTAAGAAGTTCTTCAATGAATTAATAAAAAAAAACCCAATTGGTTTATTACTGTTATTTATATACACAGATACAAAGTCTGTACCCCCAGGGATATCAATAAAGTTTGTGTTTTATATCACTAGATTATTCTCCCTCTATTAGCTAGTCTCTTCGTATTCAAGCTAAGCTGAACTTTTATGACCCTTTGAAAATTATCAATGCCAGAAAACATTATCCAATACTGACACAAAATTCAAAAACATAATTAACAAAATTAGCCAGGGAAGCTGACTTTTATTCAATAAAATATTTGTCAAGCAAATAAATTAATCTTCCTTACAAAAGTGAGTGCCAGTTAGTAATGGTACCTGATAAATACTACATGCCTTTTGTGAACTACCTCTGAACATCATAAAGAATCTTGTTGTAGAATATTTTTCTTTAGTTAAATTAAAACAAATGAACTATCATTCTGAAAAACAGAGCAAAGAAATAAACTTTTAGTACTCTGTGATTGTAATTTTCCAGAAATTTTTTTAAAAAACAAATATCTAAAATGTTCAGTCATCTAATATATACCATATATAATGTTTTTCATTAGTATCCATAACGCTTCCACAAGTATGTGGCTACATACAACTGTGTGAAAGCTCAATCAGACCCAATGAAGATGTATAACTGGGGCTTCTGGAAGTGCAATGCCATGTTTTATCACGTTTTATCTAGGTAGGATATATTTCAGCATGTTTGTGTGTGTGTGGGTAGGTATAGAGGTTTATGTGTGTGTATTACCCAAAGACCACTATTTTTCAAACATATTTAATTACTCTGACTCTCCTTTTTTACTTCCTATGTTATCTATTAATATAATATACAAAATACATATTTGACATCTTGCCATATGGACTATGCACCTTTATTTGGAGGTCCACATGAAACTTGGGAACAAACCAATGAGAATCTTATACAGCTATTATTTCAAAGATTGCCGCAGAATTAATTCTGAATCAACTCCCTTGATCTGGGTGATGGGGCAATACATTAGCTTCATATGTTTTGTTTCATTGTTATTATGGTAACAAAATAGAGTAGAAACTGAAATTTAGCTTACTGGGAAAACATTTTCTTACCTGAACATCCTGCACAATTCCTCTCAGCCATTTTTTTAAAGGTAAATATTTCTCATTATTTAATAGGACCTTGCAGCAAAGCTAAAACTTACTCAGTTGGAAACTCACTCTGAACTTATAAAAAGGTTTTTCTTTTTAACTGAAAATACATCACATTAAGACCATAATTTTTAAAGATTAAGTGTTTTGAGGCCCTATCATCATGAATTTACTGAACTGCATATTTAGGCATGAGTCCCTTCTGAGCGTGACAGAAACACCTTTTTTGTTCACTAAATGTTGATAGACACACACGCATTTTTTGGTTTGTGTCAGTTGCTTTTTGATTTTTGTCACTTTCTTTATTGGTAACTATTAGTGCTCACTTCTCACTATCATCATAGGCTTAGTGCAACAACTTTATTCCTTGCTTAATTGCTCCTTTACCTCTTTTGTGAAAAATGTAATGAACTTTATCATATGCAGTTGCTGTCTCTCTCTTCATAGTTATTATTATTTTTGTTTTTCTTTTGTTGTTTCCAAATTCTTAGTTGTGTTCTTTTAGGCTCAGTGTGATTGCTCTGTAAGTGTGATGTCACTCTGCATTTTCTACATAATAGGACTTAACATAAGTCAGAGGCGCCAAACTCATTTATTTATACCTTGCCATATTCTGAAGATTTAATAGGCTTTCAGTATTTATTGTTGACATATTGGATCTTTCAGCAAAAACCAAAGAAGCAATAATAATATCAAGGTTAAGAAAATAAGACAAAGCCAGAAGTAAGATTGATGCAAACAAATAGATAAATACAACTTCTGTATGTTTATTTAATAGCAGTAAGCCAGAGATTACACACTAAACATTTTAGCAGCCAAAATAATAGAGAACATGGCTAGTTATAAAATGACAGTTCCCGAAGGGTAAAAACAAAAAAGTTGTACAAGAGTAGCACAACTTCTCTTTTATGATGCTCAGAAAAATGGTACAGTATAGAGTAATGAATAATATCTTTGAACATTTTGAATACATTCTTACAACAAACAGGGAACAATTTTGGAGGACTACTTATTTAAAAAATTGTTCCGTACAGGCTTAAAACATCAGGCCAAGGGAAATTGAGCTAATGGAATTCTAAAACATGAGAAATGAAGAGATATGATACAATAGGATATGTCAATTTAGGGACAGATTTTAGCACATTGAGGCCAGTTGTTCTTAAAAGTAAGCATCAGAATACAATGTCTATGTCACATTCCCCGGTGATTCCAAGTAAGTTATTTTAGGGTAGTGTTTGGACATCTGGATTTTTAGGATGCACCAGAGATTCTGATTCATGCCTCAGGATGAGAGCTATTGACATAGAAGAATAGTTGAAAACATATTTTACATGCTCTCCTCCACATATTTGATATTACTAATTAAGGATTTGAAAGATATTGAACAGCAGAAACTGTGTTTATAGTCCTTGACAAGTAACTACAGAGCAACTAATCTGAAAAGACAATTAAGCACACAACCATATGCTTCAACAGTCCATCAAGTTGAGAGAGCGTCCCATAAAAACCATGGAGCTAAAATATCACTAAATTGAAGCTTCCCCTAAATCTCCTTGGAGCGCCGATTAACACAAACTCCTAAGAATGGTAACATATTAAAGAAGACATCCATATTCAATTTTTGAAATATAAATCCAGTTTAGATGTTAGGACACAGCATAAGCCACAGCCTATATACCTGTTTATTCCTTCACAAATTTGGAGGAAAATTAATAAGATAAAACCTTAGATAATTTTAATCACATTTTCCCCTAGGAAAGTAAAATAATCTTTCAAAAGTAAACTTTAAAAAAAATAATGCTGACTACTCAAGCATGGCAAATGTGTAACATTTCCATTCCTACCTTTTCATGTACCTATAACCATCATCATAAAATTATACTAATGATCCTTCCCACTCAGGCTTGATAATACCTCTAAATCATTTAGGACATCGTTCTCTAGTGAGCTACTAATATTTGATCAGCATTTGGCATGCATGTAGAGACTTCTCTGAACTTATTCCTCCTAACTGAAATTTTGTATCCTTTGACCAATATCTCCCTAACACTCTCCACCCCTCTACCCAGGCCCTGGTAACCAACATTCTGCTTTCTATCAATGAGTTCAACTTTTTTAGATTACACATGTAAGTGAGAAGGAAGGAAGGAAGGGAGGAGTGAAACAAGGAAGAAAGGAACTTTAACAGTTATTTAATCTTCTCTTGACATAAATCTTCCTTAATAAAAGAATACCCTCTGTAATTTGCAGATTGTTTGGGTGATATTTTTTAGTCATTTGAAGAAGGCATAAATTAGGATAATACAAGATTGAAAAATTATGTGGACAATGTCTCATTAATAGATTGAGAGATACACAACTACTAACTGCTCCAAAAAATAAAACCATACATTTAATTGTCCTTGATTCTAATGTTTCTATTTGCTAAACTGAAAAGAACAGAAGCATTGATGAAATTTCATTACTTTGAACTTTTATATATCAGAATAGATCTGTATAGAATTATGTTTTTATTAAATATTCCCTCATTCTTACCATTGAGTAGAACCTGGCACAAAATATTGGAATGCAGGTAACTCATATATGAAAAATGCATATAATTTCTGATAGCATTATTTTAAATTTGGTGAGAAATTTTAGTGATAAGAACAGTCAAATTATATATCCGTTTGCATGTAGTTTTACTATAGGAAAAGAGTTATAGAATTCAAATGTCAGTAATAATGTTGATAATAAGTAGTTTTAGGCTCTGTTGACAAAAGATGAATGTTGTTGAATGTATTGTGTTATGTGCGTCAGCTCTTGTTTTCCTCCTAATTTCTATTCACAGTCCACCTGGAATTCAATAAAATAGAATGAAGGGACGGAAGGTGAAAGTTAACACTCTGTCTAATTCAATTAAACAGATACTGAGCATTAATTACATAATTCAGGCATTAGAGGGACTTAGTACTGTCATTACAGATAGGGAAGAAAAAATATTTTTAAAACAAAGCTAGATATGCTTCAGACCAAAAGTAGTAAAAATAACTTAATTTATATTGAACTCATGTTTAACTCAATGATTTCTGATTGAAGGGATGTCTATTCAATTTATATAGCCACCAGTTTATATGGGAACACCAGATCAAGTTAATTTTTCTCCACAGAAGCTTTGGAAGGTTTTTACTTCAATGAGAAAACGTAATTTTTGACTATCAGTTTAAATTTTTTTCTATAAAAGAAATTTTGAGATATATGTTTTTAATATTATTATTTATTTTTCCCCTAACCTTTACTGAATATCTACTATTACAATTTGCCCTAGTATTTTTTTTTTTTAAAGAATGAGGATGCAAAACACTAGTTACAAGGTAGGGACATTGCTTTATTTTGAGGAGGCAATCACCAGTCACGTATTGTGTTCCACTGTAATAAATACAATAACCAATACTCCAGTTGAATTCAATTATTCAATAAAAACAGGTAGAATCCACAAGCATTGTAATTATATAATGATAATCAAAGGTCAGTTTTTGAGTTATTTTGTTTGTTATTAATAAATATTAATTAAGACCATGGCTATTTAATATGCCACAAACTGTTGCTCAGCAATGCCTTACGTGTCCTCCCTTTTTCATGGCATTATCCCTTTTTTCTGTTGCTATCATTCTCAAATTTATACCTGACCTTATCCCTCACCGTCTCAGCCAAAGCTATGGCCTCCTTCTTCAATGAGAAAAAGGAAATATAAATGTCCAAAGTGTATTGTGCATTCTAGACCAAGTCAAAGCTTATTTATAGCTCCACCTTTTTCTACCCTTTTCCATTCTGACTCAGAACGATCCTTTCTTTGTTCTGTTAATGTTGTACCTGGGCTTGGGTCGATCTTGCTCCAGTACGCCCTCTGCCCATTTTCTCTCTTCAACATTCAATCCCCAACTCGTCACTGACTATCTAACTCAAGCTTTTGCAAGTGTTCAAACCTCTGTCATATTAAAAATAATCTTCCAATATTCCTATTTTTTGTTTTATTCAGAGCCAACTTCTTCAAATAGTCGATCTTCACAGTCCTCATTTCTCAAATAGCAGTTACTCCCACAGTCTGCTAAAATCTGATGTTTTACCCACTTCTCTATGTAATAGTACACCAGTGGTACAATTATCAAGTTTTGGTCCTCACCTACCTTAACTCTTTCTGACATTTTACACTGTTGATCCTACGCAGCCCTTCATTCTTGAAATCTGCTTTTCCTTTTTTTTTTTTTTAAATCTTTGGAGCAATATTAGTTTCTGGTTCTCATTTTACCTCACGAACAACTCTTTCTTAACTTTTAAAAATTATTGTGTCCCTTAAATGTGGACATTTTCCAAAAGTTCATTGCCAGTTTATTTATACTGTATTGCCTTTAGCCTAAAGATGATGAAACAGAAGTACAGAACTTAATGAAAAGATGTCTCTAAGTATTAAACTTATAAAAATCAAATATTTCCAGTAAAATACGTTAAATATCATTTCACAAAAATAATTCTATTATGCGATTTCTAAGGTTATATATCATTTGTGTCTTTTGAGTATTTTTGCCAAGGTCAGGAAAATCAGGCAGAGAATTTGGACACAAGAGGCTTTTAGAAATTAAAAAACAAACCCAAAAAACTAAAATAGCATTGTGAACTTATTTTAGGAAATGACATGTTCCTTAAATTAAATGATTGAATTAAACATAACACTATGTCATACATTAACTGGGAAGTATAAATGGCTCCTAAATTATCACTGGAAAAATAGATATCCATTAACATATTATTTTCAGTGCACAGTGCCTGCAATTAAGATATATTCAATTAGGGAAGAAAGAACTGTGAATTTATTGCTCAATTTAAATTTTTCATTATTTGCTGATTGAGCCATTTGGCAATTATTGTTTCTGTGCTGTTGATCATTATCTTGTGAAATTATGCTACTGTTAGCATCTTTACCATGCAAACACATCAGATTATGAGTCTTTTCATATTTCATTATATTTTTTGCTCCTCAAAAATTAAGAGGTAGCAAAAGCTTTCTTTAAGTATGGGAGCTATTAAAGAAATATCAAATTGATGGTGGAAAAATGAACCAACCTAAGCTTCTCAGCTATTTTCTATTTTACTTGCTTATGAAATTTGGGTTTTCTGTGTCCTATCATCATTGTTCTTCAAATATCCAAATCCAAAGTTAGTCTGTATTACTAAAGTGTATTATTGTTCAAGGTATATTGAATCGGGTTTCTGTTTCTGACTTCACTGGGATCACTTGTGGCTGACCAACACTCCCATGGAGAAAAAAATAGAAAACCAGTAAGATTTATTAAAAGTCTTTTTTGAAAGTATCAGCTATCAGTTCAGGTAATCTGAAACTGAGGAATCAAAATCCAACAAAAGGAAAACAAAAGACAAAAAAAGAGAGCTTCACATGTTATAGCTACTTTTCTTTCAAGTCATTTGCCTATTGCAGGTATGTAACTGAAGCTGAAAATACAGCAAAATCTCCATTGAATAGCCCAGAGTACTCAGTTGGAAGCTCTGAGGAGCTATACCCTAGGAGTAGGGCAAATAGGAGACAAATAGAACATTACCAACCCAGCCTTGCATCTGCTCAGCCCCTGATTGGATTGAAGCATAAAACTACACTCGATCTGCCTAGCATAAGATAAAATAAAGTAAAATACAAAAAAGAATAGAAAGAAATATTTCTGAAGAAAGATAATATAATTTTTCATACAGAATAGATGGTATTCAATAAAAAATAAGACTTGTCATGAGACAGGACAAAGAAAAATAGAGGAATAATAACATACCACAAGTGATCAAGACATAGGAATTCTTAGATAAAAGTACTAAAATAGCTATAATAGAAATGCTTAAGAAAATACGATAAAAATCTGGAAAAAGCTAAATAAAAAGATGGAAAAATTTTCCAGATAATTGGAACTTATGAAATTAAATCAAATATAAATTTTACAATGGTAAAAAAATAAATAAAGATGTTTAATCACAGATTACAAGTAACACAATACAATATTGGTGAACTACAAGATGGGACAACAAGAAAATACAGACTGAAGTGCAAACAAAGGAGAAGGAAAATTTAGGAAAGAACATAAAAAATACAAAGCTCGGTGAAAGGTCTAACGTAAGTGTAAATGTCATCAATGAAGGAGAGGAGAAAAGGAATGGGAAAAGGAAAATATCTGCAGAATTACTGAGCAATGATTTTCTAAAACTCACATGAGTGTAATCCACAGATTGCAGAAGCTCAGGAAAATCTAAGCATAATAAACACAAAGAAAAGCACATCTGAGCACATGCTAGTAAAACTATTAAAATGTCTAAAGATAAAGAGAAACTTTTAAAAGCTGCCAAGAAAGAAAAGCTATACAAAGAGATACATTCAAAAATCCTATAAATAAATTAAAATGTAAACCTTAATAAATGATTATATTTAGTGGGAGAAATAGGGACAAATGTATCTACTCCATCTTCCAGGAAGCAGAAGTTCTTCATGTTCAAGTAAACCACAGGAAGGCAGGACAAAGAAAATAGAAACAAAAAACAGAGAACAAATAGGAAACAAAAAATCAGTGGCAAACTTAAGCTCTGATATTAATGTTTCAATAATTAAATTAAATATAAATGGTCTAAATACCAATTGAAACATAGATTGGCAAAGTAGATTAAAAATATGACTCAGCTGTATATTATCTATAGGAAACTCAATTCAAATATAATGATATAGGTGAGTTAAAGTAAAAGGATAAAAAACATATATCATGCAAACATGAATCAAAGGTAAAGCAGCAGCAAAGAAAATTTCCAGATTCAGAGAGGAGGGACAAGTCATCAAAAGTCATAGCTGTTCTAAATCTGTGTATTCCCACCCCCCAAAAGGCAGGAAATATGTGAATAAAAAACTGATAGAAGTGAAAGGAAAAATAGACAAATCCACAATGATAGTTGGAGCCTTTGACAACCTCTCTTAAAATAGATAGAACTAGATAGGAAATCAATAAGGATATTGAAGAACTCCTCAACCAACAATCTCAAATGGACATTTATAGAGCATTCTACCCTACAACAGCACAATGCATATTATTCTCAAGTATCTATGGAACATATCAAGATAGACCGTGTCCTGCTTACAAAACAAACCTTGACATATTTAAAAGAATGAAAATAATACAGAGTTCTCCAACCACAGAAAGATTACAGGAACATATCCAAACTCTTAGAAACTGAACGACGCAATCTATGGATCAAAGTAAAAAGTCCCAAGAGAAATCTTTTAAAATGAACACACATTGAACTGAATGAAAATGAAAATATCAAAATTTGTGGGACATAGCTAAATAAGTGCTAAGAGGGAAATGGATAACACTAACGGAATACAATAGAAAAGATGAAAAAGCTCAAGTGAATTATCTAAACTCCCCCTTCAAGGACTTGCCATTGTTTTGGAGAGCAGAAGGTCTACAGCCAGTTATTTTTGTTATAAAGTATTCTATAACAAAAAAAAAAAAAAAAAGAAGAAAAATAAAGGTAACATGCTAGGTCATAAAGTAAAAATAAAAGTAATTCAGTATTATGGACTGAATGTTTGTGTCTCTCTAAAATACATGTGTTGAAATCCTGCCCCTTATCCTACCTACATGTGTTGGTTATTAGTAGGTAGGGCCTTAGGGAGGGAATTAGGATTAGATGAGATCATAAGGGTGGAGACCTTACGAATAGGATTATTGCTCATATTACAGTCACAGAGAGAGCTTGCTTTCCCTCTCTGCTCTTCATCATGTGAGCATATGAGAAGTCTGCAGTATGCAACCCAGAATAGGGTCCTCAGCAGAATCTGACTATGCTGACACCCTGATCTTGCACTTCCAGGATCCAGGACTGTGGGAAATTAATTTCCGTTGTTTATAAGCCACCCAATCTATAGTATTTTTGTTATAAGAACCTGGGCTAACTAAGACATTTAGAATATAAACTCTAATCAAAATGAAATTAAGTTAGAATCAATAACAAACACATAATTAGAAAATCTCAGGTGTTTAGAACTTAATATAATTCTAAGGAATCTTTGAATCAAAGAAAAAAATCACAGTGAAAATTAGAAAGTATTTCAAACTGAATGATAATAAAAATATCATACGTCAAACTTTTGGGATACAGTTAATACTATGTCTAGTAGAATATAGGCTTAAAAGCCTACATAGGGAAAAATAGAAAAGTTTAAAATCAGTAATCAAATCAATGCTTTAAGAAATTGCAAGAAATCAGTACTTTAAATATGACAATATAGAAAAAAGGAAATAATTAAGTGTAAAAATTGTTACAATAGAAAACATATATGAAAACAAGAGAAAGATCAAGAAAACCAAGAATCAAAAGCTGGTTATTTAAATAACTAAGGAAATTGAATTACCACACAAAACTAATAAAGAAAAACCAAATAAAGAATACACAAATGACAAATGTCATTGTTTCTTTATAGATTACAGTAGTGGTATGTTGGAACCACCTCATACCCTGCGGATTATATGTATTTTTTCCCACTTACAAAATTTGGATATGGGCCATGGTCTGATTACATACACCATGGAAATTGGCAAATACTATAAATCAAGTTTCCTTTTTTCTTTCAACAACCTGGTTTACTGGTACAACCTTGACCCCAAAATTTTAAAATGATAATTAAAGGAAGTATAACAACGTTATATCAATAAATTTGACAATTTAAATGTCATATTCAGATTCTTAGAAAAATAAAACTAAATTAGAAAAAGAAATAGACATTTTAATAGCCCTACATTTATTATAGAAATTAAATCTATAATTGAAAAATCTTTGTACAAAGCAATCTGTAAGCCCAGATGGTGTCTCTTGAGAATTCTTTAAAACAAAGAGAAAGCAATACTGATTTTACATAAACTTCAAGACAGCTGAAAAGACTATATCCCAACTTGGTCTTTTAAATTACCTTTTTTTGAGTTTTGAAGTATAATTTACATACAGTGAAATGTCCATATCTTAAATGTACATTTTGATCTGTTTTAATAAATGCATATGGACTTTCAATGGATAAGTTTTTTCTCATCAGTCACTAACTCTCGGGTAATCTTAACAGATACATTTTGGTTAAAATGGATTTGAATTACTGGATTGATGCTTTCCATAATTATACAATTTTCAGATAAGTATATTTGTTGAGCCAATAAGGAAAAAAAAAAAAGAAAAAAGATTCTCTGAAAGCTAAAATTAAAAAATTATCCTATGGAGCCTAGAAGAGTTCAGAATTAGGTTTGATTGACTCTATTTAGAAATTTCCTGAAGCGTTTGGAATGAGCACTGATGTTGGAAGAATTTGGACAGAATTCAAAGGGAAACAGAGACAAACACAGTGAACAGAAAATTTGGCCGGTTGCTAATTCAATTAAAAATTTTATATAAAATCTTGTGCAATTCAAAATTGCAAAAAACTAAATTTTTTTTTAGTTCATAAAAGCATGAACTCTGTGAGCTCAGGAACTGTACTCATTCTTCCTCTGTCCCTTGTAACAACTGACACAGATCTAGCATGGAATAGAAATATTTTAAATACCTATTAATAGCATCACTTACATTTATTTTACTGGATTAATATTCTGAGGTAAGTAACATACATAATTTTTTAGCATAAAATTTCACTTTAAAACTCACTGTTCTTTGATTATTATATGTCGACATGTGTAAATCTGTAGAGCCATGAGTCCCCTTGCATTTGTTCAGGTAAATTTGTAAACAAAAATGAAGAGTGATTTAGTCAAGAAATACATAAAAATTATCACGAATCAAGGCACATTTTCTTATTATAATGTCATGGATGGCTAGAACCAATGTATCTTAGAGTTTATATACCGCAATTTCTTAGTTATAGAGAAAAACAAGCAGAGGCCTGTTTGTCTATCCATGATGGGAGAGCTAATTTAAGGCAAAATTAGAAGGAGATCACAGAAATCCTGCCCTATACCTTCCTTCCCATTTAACCCACACAAACTAAGTGTGAAAAGCCAGTGGGTCTGGGAAATAAATACTTGCTATACGACAGGATAAAGTGTTAAATTTTGAATTTTCATATTAGCGTCCATTGTTTTAGCACTGTTTTATAACTGTAGGGTATCCAAAAAAACTACAGAGTCTACAGAGTGTCTCAAAGGAATGGATTTAAGAATTTTAAAAATAGCTTTACTTGAAGAATGGATTTAAGAATTTTAAAAATAGCTTTACTTGAATAAAATTCTTCTTTTCCAAATATTAAATGGCATTGACTTTTAGAACACTACTATCAGTTGGCACATCTTCTTTTGGCTAGAGTAAATATAATAAGAGAGACTACCATCTACTAAGCAGGACAATTTAAGCTTTAATAAAATAAACATGTATAACTAAGCTGTCTGTGTATCATTATATAAAAGTGGTTATAATATTATATGATATCTAGACAAAACTTTTTTACTTGAAATTGTATTTTATGATAATTCTTCATATATTATTTCAAAGAACAAGGGCAAGTTCAACATATTTTATTTATAAAAGGAAAGTGAGCTATCTAAATTCAGAAGGGAACTACCGAATTTGATAATTTTTAGGTTTATATGGCCCTAGTTAATTTTTTAAAAGACAATAATGAAACCATTTTAGAACTACAAAACAATATAATAAAATTCTCTCTGGTGTTTTGGGGAGGTGTAATTACTATGGAATATTAAATTGAGAAAGAAATAAAGTACTTAATCTTCATAAATAATTGGGACATCTGTACACAGCAGACAGTTTGGCTTTTGGGTAATGTTAAAGGATTGGCCTTCTACAATTTTAGCTATTATCACTATAGTTTTTAATAATAAAAGATTATGGAAGAAAGCTACTGATGGAAAATTAGACTTTGACGAATCTAAATGCTTAGGAAGGACTGCACTGACCATGCAATTGAAATGCAGAAATCAATTCTATTCAGAAATGCATCAGGGACTAAATTTGACCAATTCTTTCTGGGAAATTGCCAATGAACTCGCATTGACTTTCTGATTAATAGATTGGAGATATACACCTTTCAACAAAAACAACAAACACACATTTATAACTATATATTACTTGTTTTTTCCTTGCTTATCCTGAATGTTTTAATTGTGCAGATATTTTGTATACTTGTCTTTAGTGATTCCACTGATCTTTTCCAGTAACTAGAAATGCTTTAAAAATTTTAACAATTTGTAAGACAGCTAATGAAAGTGTCATGCCAAGTCCTTCAAAATATAATATTATTTAGAAAATCATAAACAATAAACAATATATTGGTTAGAACTTCTAATTAAATGAAAGTACATCCACCGGTATTGGAGGAAAAATCCTGGTTAACAAAAACAGAATTTCCTCCAGCTAAAAGATATATATATGGGATATATATGTGGGAAGGAGACAGTGTTAATTAGGAAAAATATCTGAGGACTCTGTACTTTGGGGGATTTTCTTTTTTCACAAGTATAAAGAGAACGTATTCATAACCTGGAAAGAATCTCTGGTAAGTCACTTGCAATGCAAGGACAGAAGAAATAGAAAAGGATTTTTATCAGTTGAAGTATTTGGGAGAAAATTAAATATTTGTAAAAATCAGGCTAAATTTTGAAAGACATTTTTGTTAAGATAGTGACCCTGAAATCATATTGTGTAGTTTTTGAGTCTCGGCCGCATCGGTTAAGTAAAGCTTACTTTTAGCAAGTTACTTAACTGCTCTCTCTTCCATTTTACTTTTCTTTAAAGTGGGAATAAAAATTTTTCTACCTCATAAGTGTATTGAGATGATTAAAAAGTTAATACATACAGTGTGTGTGGTGGTCTAGTACACAGTAATTGCTCAATCAATGTTAGCTATCGCCACTATCTTAACAGAACTGGTACACTCAAAGGTTCAAAATTTTTAATCATATAATTTTAGAATTATAAGACTTTTTGTAATAAGTTTAAAGATGATCATTTTGAAATGGAAGCAGTGCTAATATTTGATCTATTTCAGTTAAATGAGTTCAGAACAAATTTGTTTAATATTAAAATTCATATTTTTAAAAACTACAGTTCTTTCATGTGGATAAACTAGAGTTAGGTAAATCATCACTTTTGAGAACAGAGTGTTATGATGTTCCTGCAGGTTACAGCATGTTTCTGTGCAGTCGGGAAAGTGTAAATTCATGCCCCACTGAATACATATTGACTTCTTCCACAAAGGTTAACTCTATTTCAATATTGACATATTTTTCTACTTCTTCATATTAGGACTCTGAGATCATAGCCAACAAAAAATATGCTGAAATAATTCTAAAATTAAAAGCGAAACCATGTCTACAGCATTACTTTACAGAGACCGTGGGTTCGAAAAGGTGAAAAAGTAAAGGCATAAATGAGCATTGAGGCATGGGTGCAGGATGTGAAGAAAATGGTTTATGGAGCACACTGCAGTGTCTTTACACCATGTCTGCACATGATTCGACACATCACAGGGTGGAGGTATTTGACTCGTCCTGGAACCGGGCCAGACTTTGTCACCGTCTTGAAGAATAAATGCAGTAATGATGCTGCATGTCTTCAGAGGCTCAGTGGCCAGAGCCCAGGCAGCTCTTGTGAAACTTGCTCTGGGAGTTTTATAGAAGTCTGGCTATTTTGAAGCTGCCATGTGGAGAAATTGTGCAACGGGATGAGAGAGAGAGAGAATGACAGAGGGGGAGAGAGAGAAAGAGAGAGACAGAAAGAGGGCGAGAGACAGAGACAGAGAGAGACTGACCTGAGGAGCCCAGCTGCTTGAGCTTCTTAGTCCACGTACCAGATATTTGAATAAAAAAGCATTGAAGATGATTCTAGCCCCAGCCGCCTTCTGACTGCAATAATATGAGAGACCCTGAATTTTTTAGTTGAGCTGCTTAACCCCCAGATTTGTGAGCAAAATGAAGGATTGCTATTGTTATAAGCTACTGTTTTGGGGTATCTTGTTACATAGTAATGAATAATCAGAACAATGCAGCCTTTCAAAGGAGCTGGTCACATCGCATGAATGAATAATATTATTTAATATGCATATAGAATTTCCTAATTTTGCTGAACATCATTTAATGCATACTTAGGCTATCAAAGGAAGATATCCAGAAAAATGTCTAATATAAGCCAATGAACATATAGAAGAGATTTATTCACATAACATATGTTTATTGAGCATCCACTATATACTGGGTAATATTCTAGGCTCCAGGGACACATCACTGAATAAGGCAGCAAACACACAAGTTTTTTGCCCCTGTGGTCCCATGAGAGAGGGAGAAAATAAATAAGGGTATATGTATAAAGTAATTCCAGGAAGTTATTTGATAAGAAGAAACAATAAATCATGATATAAGAATTAGAAATGGGCTATTCAAGAGAGGGTGTCAGAGAAAGTATTTATCAGAAGGTAGTATTTGAAAATTAATATTTCAGGCAGAGAGAACAGTAAATCTACAAGCCCTGAGTTGTGAAGAACAAGAAGGAAAACATGTCTAACGTAAAGTGAGTAAAAATGAGAGGCTTCTGAAACGATGATAAGGAATTTTAATTCCATTCTGGGTGAGATGGAAAGTCATGGGATGAATTTGATCAGGAGAAAGGTGATTTTAGTCACTCTGGGTCTTGCATGAATGTGGCAGAGATGGCTAGCTGGTGACAAAATTCCATGTCTTCTTATTCCTTAGTGTGTAGTAAGAATATATTTTCCATCCTTCAAGTCATTGGATGTGCTGTGTGTCTGAGTTCCAGCCTATAGAATGTGATCAGAACTAATGTGTATCTTCCCATAAAAGTCTCCCATGAGTGGTCATTCAAGCTCCTCCCACTTCCAGCTGACAGGGATGAAGGCAACACTCAAAGCAACTTTATTAGCCACAGACTAAAGATGGCAGAGACACAATCAGCCTGGATCCCTGAAAGCCTGCATGGAGCAAACCCATCTCCTGCCCCCCACACACAGGCACACTAATCACATACACAATGCCACCAGCAGAATTATCAACTCATAAACACTCTGTAGTCATTCATTAACAAAATCTAAGGTTCTTTTGTTTTGAGTAATTACATGTCTGGGTCTATTTATTATTAATAATTTAGCCCAGTCTACCTTATCTATTACAATGGATGAATATCTAAAAGAAGGGCTGGAGAGGAAAGAATAAAAATGAAAAGACTGTTGTAATCATCCAGGGGAGATACATTCATGGTTTGAACATGGATAGTTACAGTGAACGTAAAAAGATATGGTCCGATTCGAAGTATATTTTGAAGACAGAGCCAGGAGGACTTGGTGATGAATCGCATTCAAGAATGTCAGCTAGAAATTTTGAAAATTCCCCTCATCCTATATTTTTGTAAAACTAGATGAGAGAATAAACTTTTCCTGACTCACTTTTGCCTGAAAATAGAATTCACAGAATTCCATATTAAGTGTGAAACAGACTTCCTTCTTATGTAGAAACTTCAAATGAAGTGGAAGAAATCTCATTATATGATTCTTAAGACTTTACAGACAACTAAGAGTAAAAGAAAAGTCACAGATTAAATTCAATTACAAGGATATCTTTGGAATGTCTTTTTTTCCTTTGGTTAAATGCCCAATAGTGGGATTCCTAGATCAAATGCTAGTTCTACTTTTGATTCTTTGAGGTATCTCCATAGAGGTTGTGCTAGTTTGCATTGCCACCAGCAGTGTATGAGTGTTCCTATCTCTCTGCATCCACACCAACATTCATTGTTTTGGACTTTTTGATAAAAGTCATTCTCACTGGAGTGAAGCGATATCTCACTGTGGTTTTGATTTACATTTCCCTGATGATAGAGATGTTGAGCATTTCTTGGCCATTAGTCTATCTTCTTTTGAAAAGTTTCCGTTCATGTCCTTTGCCGACTTTTTAATGGGGTTGTTTGATTTTTTTCTTGCTGATTTTCCTGAGTTCTATATAGATTCTACTTATCAGCCCTTTATCACATGTATAGCATGAAAATATTTTCTCCTGTTCTGTAGGTTGTCTATTCATGCTAGTGATAGTTTCTTTAGCTGTGCAGAAGCTTTTTAATTTGATCAGGTCCCATTTATTTATTTTTGTCATTGCCGTGATTGCTTTTGGGGTCTTCTTCATAAATTCTTTGCCTAGGTCAATGTCTATAAGAGTTTTTCCAATATTTTCTTCTAGAATGCTTATGGTTTCATGCCTTAGGTTTAAGTCTGTTATCCATTGTGAGTTGATTTTTGTGAGAGGTGAGAGGTGTGGATCTTGTTTCAGTCTTCCACATGTGGCTATCTAAATTTTTGAAGTACTGCTTACTGAATAGCAATCCTTTTCCCCAGTGTATGTTTTTGTCTAGGACATCTGCACTCGAATGTTTATAGCAGCACAAATCACAATTGCAAAGATTGGAAACAACCCAAGTACCTATCAATATATGAGTGGATTAATAAAATGTGATATATGTATACCATGGAGTACTATTCAGCCATAAAAAGGTGAACTATTGCTTATATTATTCTGGATGGAGCTGGAGCCCATTCTTCTAAGTTAAGTATCACAAGAATGGAAAAAAAAAACACCCCATGTACTCACCATGAAATTGTTACTAATTGAATAACATTTATGTGCACATAGGGGAAGTAACATTCATAGGTTGTCAGGCAGGAGGCAGTGGGAGGAGGGGATGAGTAAATTCACACCTAAAGGATGCGGTGCTGTTTGGGGCATGGGCATGCTTGTAGCTCTGAGTCGGGTGGTGCAAAGGTAATTTATGTAACCAAAGTGATTGTACCCCCATAATACTCTGAAATAAAAAGAAATTCATAGAACTGTGTATCAAAGAAGCTAGTTTTACTGTATGATAATTTTAGAAACAAACTTATTCCAAAACTGTAAAAAAAAAAAAAAAAAAAAGGATGTCTTTGGAGAAAATTATGAGATGCAGCTTCTTCCAAACCCAAGGTGACAACAGAACCTGTCTATTTTACCTCAGTCCTATTGAGGAGCTTTCCTGGGGACCATCAGCTTTGAAATATTTTTCCTGACTCAAATCCGAAGAAACTAAAACCTGTGTGGCAAGAGAATGGAGGTGGGGCATTGAAACTTGTGTGCTCTCGCAGAGCTCATTGGTAAGCATTTCCACCAAACAGATGAGAGTCTCGCAGGGAAGGAATGTGAGCTTGTTTTGGGGTCTATTTAGTTGGCTGCATGAAGGAGCAAGAGACCCTCAGCAGAAAGGGGATGGGGGCAGCACAAGACACTTAGGAAGTGTGGCACATTAATTGACTCTTGGGAGACTCCCATCACTGGAGACTCCTCCTCGATCCCCTGGATGCACGTATCTTCTAGTAGAGGAGCTTCCCAAGGTTCCATTAATATGCCACATATGAAACAAGAAAGCTTTATATAGAGAGAAAATTTCCACAGTCCACCCCAAGCCAGGGTGGTCAGAACTTGGCTATCAGGCTCGGAGTGTGGAGGTGGTGAGGAGGGTAGAGAACTGACAGACAGCAAGACGCCAAGCATACCCCATTTCCCCTTCCCACTGCAGGTCTCCAGGCCAAAGTGGACCCAAGCTAGGGAGGGTGAAACATTTTGCATTAAATCAGATTTAAGGTTTTATTACTATTTTAGATCATGCATCCAAAACACAGAACTAAATGTGTGTTTATGATTTGAATGTGTAATAGCACATTCAAAGAGGCCACGGGACACTAAAATACAGTAATGTCTTGATCGTGTTATGAGGCATGTTTGTTCAACACAGTGGTTTAATTCATGACAGAAGAGAAATGTGGGCATTTATAAATACAGTGAATCACAACAACAAAGAACTTTAAATGGAAATGACCCACCATCCAACAGGAGTTTGGAAAGTCCAGAACTCAGGTCACTCAACATGTAACTAGGAAATCAACATAATATTCTTTTCAGATGTATTAGGAAACTGCTTTTCTCCTAACTTATGAGAAATGTGCCTCAGTAACTGCAGTTTCTTAAAGAATCATAAGAAAAGGCATTGCTACCATATTTGTAAATATTCCACCAAAGTAGTGAACTATATGAGATTCGTATTCAGTTCTGAGCTTGTTATCTACATAGTGTCATCTACATTATTTACTTGAAAGTGTTTTCTATTTTTAAAAAAGTCAAATGAGGAGTTCTGAAATGTTTCTTGAGTTTTATTCTATCTGTATCCTACATTCTTATTCCGTCCGTGGACATTTGCAAACCGGAATGGTAATTCTATGCACAAAATACCTTTATGCTTGCTCAGAAACCTGGTCTATAGATCCTGATTTAATTACAGAAAAGAATAGGAGAAAATAAATCTAGAGCTCTATTTTTACTGTGCCCATAATAAAGTTAATCTAAGACACTGCAGAGATCTATGCATTCAGAAGACTTGAAAATTTTTTCTTTGGTATAATAAAAAGAAAACTAATTTACTTAAACTGAATTTCTTGGCATCTGTGGACAGAAATCAGATGCCTCACATTATTGTAGTAGGGATTTTTTCCCTCACAGTTTGATCTAGGATCCTTTAACGAAGGGTATTTCTCTCCCCAGTAAGATTATATACAAACTTGATTTTATGAATTATGTGAATGCCACTGCTGAGAAGTCCCACTGGCAATATAATGTGATTATGCAAATGTATATTTCAGACAAATTAAAGGCATAAAAAGAAATCATAGATCAGAAAAATAAATTTTTAAGGCTTTATTTATTTCAGGTCATTCATGTCAAAGTTGGAAACTTTCTTTTGTAAGGACACACACACTGCTAGGTAGGGTAGGGAGGAGCAAATCATTCTCTGAGCATATATTAATATTTGCTGTTTACTGAGTTAGTCCTTTACAGGGGTTGCCTGAGCAACACAGACATTTTATGCTGAACAGTTTTCCAGTTGCACATTAATTCAGTAGTTGCAAATGGCCCTGTTGTGAAAACTAGATTCAATGTATCATTTTTCTCTAGTGAGTTACTGTTCTTGATAAAATAATATTATAGAAGATTCTACATTACACCTAAGGATAGGTGTTGCAATGCTTTAACTAAACTCACAGTCATTACAGGAAGATTTGGTAGATTATTCCATGGCTACTTGGGAAAGCCAGTATTTTAAAAAGGAAACAAAAGAAATAAAACAAACATTGGTGACTGTACAGTTTTTGTTTCTTCTTCTTATTTTAAATTTAGGTGAGAGAGAGAACAGAATCCGGTTGCTCAGTGAGACAAGGCTTACAAGGAGTCCCATTTCATCAACATAGGTATTTAAAACAGGAAGGTTGAATACTTCCATTGTGAATCCTATCTTTTAAAATTTATTTTCATGTATTATTCTTTTGTATTTCTATCTTCCTTACTGAACTGTTAACTTTGAAAGCAGGGATTGAGGGTAGTTTTCCAGTAGAAGTTTGTTAAACAATTGCAATAAAGAACACATTACATTGATTCTAAAATCTCCCTTTAATTTGACATTTTAACATTTCTGAGATCAGAATGCATCTTACATTCAATAGCCTGTCACAGCTGATATTAGCTAAGGACAGCAGTGATGACCTGATTTGGAAGAAAATTTCAAAGAAAATATTTGTCTATAATTCTGAACTATAAATGTTCTTAGTGACATAAAGGCAATATTGTGTAGCAAACTATGGTCATCAAAGATGCTGGGATGAAAACTGATTTAGAAGTTGGGTTCTGAGTGTGAATTTGTAGGAATAATTTAATCAATTTATTTAGCTTTTAATTTCCTTTTTATGTGTGCTAACGGGTGACATGTGGCTTAAAAGAAAACCTAAGTATAAACAAATTTAAAAAAGCTTTTTCAAAAACATTCTATCTCACGAGAAAACACTTTAGCAATTTAATTGTCATTATGTTTTACTCTGTAGTGATCATAAAACAATGATACATCTTACAATTACTAAACATTGTATGGCAATAATTTTGTGGCAGATAGTACACCATTCACAGTGCCTTGATTTACACTGTATTATAATATTTGCAATAATTTTCATAGAGTACATTTTTGTCCAGTAACATATTTCTAATAATTTGGATAATAACAGATAACTATGGTCACTAAAGCCACCATAATCTATATTCACAAAATCACAAATATTTATTTGGATATATTCAATTATGTTTTGCTTCCATCATACCTGCCATCATGAGTAAATCTGATTTGTGCTCAAAGGGTCCTCTTGGACATATGATGTCTATTTTGACTTCAAAGCCATCTGTGTCCACCCTCCACTCTCAACCCAGGACCATGCCAGGTGAAGTGAGACGAGAGGAAGCATATGGTCTCCTTGCACATCCTCCTTTCATCTCCTTTACATCCCCCAAAAGGGATGGAGAGCATCGCTATGTGTAGCACCAGCATACCAGCAGTAAGCAGCCACACTTGAATGGCATTGCTGCCCTTGACTTAGTGACCCACATTTTACTTCAGTTCATCAAATAAGCACCACCTTTTCTATCTCTGACTTTTCTATGTCTTCCCCCAATTTCACTCTGTCAAAACTCTATTCAACCTATAAGACCTAGTGCAAAGGTCATTAGACATTTTCTAATAACCTCAGCCTCAGTGGCTATAATTTCTTTTTATAAAAAATTTCTATACCTTTTCTTTATGCATGTCAAATATCATATCATATGACTATTGATATATTTTATTTCCACTGAGAGTATAATCTTTAAGTACAGAGTAATATTTTATAGATCTCTATATAGCCTCACATTTAAAGACCTAGTTATAATAGAGGTTCAATAAATATATACTAAGCATTAAATTGAAAAATTTACTAAAATCCTAAACTGATATAGAATCTGTTAAACAACACTTTATGCTCTATGCCACATTTTTCATTTAATCATTTTTTTTACTGAAAACATATAAAAAGTATTCAATGGCATCACTCAGGATATGTTATGAAAATATTCAATGCAAATATAAAGCACTGTAATTAAGATTTAGGATGTTTAGGTTCCACTTAGACACCATTATTATTTATCAACAACTTTTTCTGTATTTGACATATATATGCAATATTTGAGGAAATAGTTTTATATCAAACATTATTTGATTTTTGATAGCCTATCTAACCCAGAAATCTATGTCATAACATTTTTCGGGCAAACTTACCTCTCACTATGATGTTAGTGGACTTTTTTGCAGGGTTTCCCACATTATTATTGGCGATGCAGCTGTAAATACCAGCATCATCTGAGGTGATGGCAGGTATGGTCAAAGTTCCTCCATTCAAAACAGTCTTTTCGGGCAGAGTCCCAAAGGACCTGACCCAGGTGAGAGAAGGTGCAGGCTCTCCTCCTGTTGTAACACATACTAATGTTATGGCCTCTCCAGGATTTACAACTATAGGATCATCCACCAAGAGTTTAATTGACGGAGATGCTAAAAGACATAAACAAAAGAACGTGCACCTATTTAGATATGCTACAGCTGCAATTCAACAACATGCATTATATCCATTCATTCAAACAATTAAAGTGAAATATTTTTCTCTTTTGCCAAAATTATACTGTATCGCTCAAGTTTAAACAAGATTTAATTGTTTCACATTTTAATTAAATAGTATAAAAATACAGAATTGTATTAAGCATCTTACACATGAAGGGGGGAATTAAAATTTCTTTCCCTGGATTATTGCTCTGAAATTTGAGTGACAAGCGTTAACTAAAATTTTAAAACAAAATATCCCTTTCTATTTTAATGCTGGCAGTCACCTTTTGTTTCTGTCATTCCTAGTATAAATATTGCAGCAATTTAGACCTTGTATTTTCATGGTGAAAATATTTGATTACTTAATTTTTTAATATATCTTAGGTGAAATGATGAATTTTTGCCACTTGAACACAACCAAGAAACAGAAAAAGTCATCCAGTTTATTGCTATTTGGTGAGCCTGATTTTTGCTCTTGAAAGGAATAACGAAATCATCTAATTTTATGGCAATACTCATATTTCATCTCTAACCTCTTGAATCACAAAGGTCCAGGCAGTGAGTTCTCATAAACACTGTGCTAAAACTTAGTAAGAAACAAACATAAGAGAACTCAAACATAGCCATCAAATCATGCCTGCGACTCCTCTAATATTTGGGTTATAATAGTCCCCAGTGAAAATAAGTCCATTGCAAGCTTTCAGGTTAAAAAGTACAAAGGTAAACATCCATTCAATAGAAAATGCTGTGTTACAGCCTTTTCATCGAACACTCAAAATAGCAACTACACAAAAACTGTATTCACATATAGCATTTTTTTTTCTGCTTACACTGCATGCTAACCTAAATAATGCATCCCTAAATAAAGACAGGGGAAATGCATTATAGTGACATTTGGGTTCATACATTCATAAATATTTATGTCAAAGTTAGGGCTCTGTTGTATGAAATCAATCCATATTAGAAATATTTAAACTGTTCAATTGTACTGTGTGACTTTTTTAGATATTAAGTTCAGCTTAGAGTTAGTGTTTTTCTAAGAATAAAGGCTAGATTTGTGTGGTTTAATATTGTCTGCATCATTAAAAAAAAATCCAGAGGAATGAAGAAAATAATTCTATATTATGTGTCTATAGGAAAGACATGAAGCACCTTTCCTTTCATGATCTTTTTAGACATCCTTGTTCCACACGGACTCTTCTAACATCATTTTAAATAATATGAAAATATTTTAAGTATCATAATATTAGCCCTTATGAGTTAACATTAAATTATAAAGACTTATGGTTAAAAACCTGTTAGAAAATGCACATCATGAAAATAATATGCAAAAGTCATAGGAGTTTGGTAGACAAAAAGTATCTCAAAGAATTATTTAATGTTGTTAAATTGATGGAAGATATTACTAGTTAAATATTCTGAAACTAGATATGATACTTAATTATTAGTACATAATCATGAAGAGGTAAAGGAAACCCCTATAGCCCAACTTGAAGTAAATGGCATAATTTTACAAAAGTATTTGGTTAAAATATAATTATAGAGATCCCAACAGTTATATTATATTAACAAAGCTTAATTTGTTTTATAACACATTTTAGTCAAATTAAAAGGCCCAAGGCCTAAAGACCATTTGTAGCATATATTTGGATGACAGAAACGCACAGTGGTGGCATTAAGTCAAGAAATATTTGCCTCTGAAGTTGATTTGTATGAGGACAAGTTCTTTTCTCTTGGACACTATTTAAAGGAAAAAGTTCAAGAGAATTTCAAAGCTCACAAAGGAATACACATATAACAATAAGATCACTGTTTTAACCACAGTGCATTGTAGAACTACATTCACAATCTTATTAAAAATTTTCTTCTTTCCAAATTTCAGTGTTTGTCCATGTTAATTTTATTATTGATGGTACTTACTGTCTCTGATTATACCTGAAATTAAAAATCACCCAAGCAGACCACAAAGTGGCTAACAATTTTAAGACTTTAAGAATATTCATATATATTTTAGTATCAAAATTTTCTACCTTTAAATACCCCCCCAAAATAGTTGAAATCATTGTCAGTTTTGTTCTAGTGTCTTATTTTCAATTCCACAAATATCAGCTTTTTAAAACTATAAAGCTTTGCTTAAGAACCATACAGATATTAGGATTTATCAAGCTCAACTGTAAATCATGTCCTAGAGGGGAAAAAAATGGAAAAACATTAATATATTTTCATATATTATTAAAATATTTTAAATAAAATATTTCATACTGGATGGATCATTTGCTAATTTGGGGGTATATAAAGGGTAATGTAAAACATTCTGAGTTAGTCACTTCCTTCTCATAGGCTTCCACAGCCCCCCAAATTTTCCCCTTTCATATTGCATTGTATATTATTAGCCAGGCTAACACTATGGGCCAGAAGTAAAGTATCATGATTGCATTCTTTGAAGTATGGAGGAATAGTTAAGTAGTAAGAACACAAATTCTGGAGAAAGACACCTGGGTTCAAATCTTGACTCTGCCACTTAATAACTGTGTGAACTTGGGTAAGATCTTTCTCCTCTGAGTGCCTCAATTTCCCCCCGTTGAAATGGAGGAAAATAATTTTAACTATTTTATAGCGTTGAGAAAAATTAAAATGTCTAAAGTCCTCACAACAGTAGCTAGTACAAAATATGCACTGAATAGGTATTTTCTTTTGTCATTGTTTTTATTATTACCCTCATAGTCTGGTCTAGTGCTTGGAAATTAGTGTGTGCTTAATAAATATTAGTAGGGCAAGTCAATAAAAGTGAAAATTAATAAATGAGTGACTAGGATAAAATATGTAGTTCCTATAAAATGCAATTAATTATCTTCATTGCATATGGCATAAATATTTTAAGACCGTTTTGACTTTAAAACATACATAAATATAACATACATTTTGAAGAGATATAATTAAATATTTGTTTTGTCTTATTATTTGTAGATTTGTTGTTCGAGATTCAGTGTTTTCATAGGACCTTTAAAAGCTCATGGACAAAAGGCACTTGAAAAATGCCATTTTTTCACAGTGTCCTAAAACTGCCAACCACCCTGAGTCACTCAGGACATGAGGAAAGGTAAAGCTCATTGCACTAAATCATGTACATAACTGCATGCTCAATGTACATCTACATCATGTGTTGGTTGAATTACCCTATTGCTATATAAGGATAAACATGGAAGGCCATAGAGGTCATAAATTTCCTTATCACGATGAGAAAAGTACACCATTCTAAAAGAGTTACCAAATCTAAATGTCCATTCATTCTTCACAGCAACATATGAGACAGATTATTACTTTTAGCTCACTTGTAAGTAATAGAAAATAGCTGAAATGGGACAAGAAAAACACTGGATGGGATAGCATGAAATTTACATTGTGGATGCTCATCAAACTAAAATGAAAAATAGAAAAAGGTGAAATACATGAAGTAAACAAAGGAAATCTTTCAAATTAAGTGAAACATTTTTATTACAAAATTACAGATTATTTTAAACACATTTTATAGTCATTTTCAAAACATGGCTCAAATTATATAAAAATAATTTCAACTATACCACCAGCTATAAAAGTTCTCTATGTTACGTACACAGTGCTTAAAAATAACTACGGTGCCAGTCAGACTTTCAGACTGGTACCCTGCCAGCACTTAATGATGGAAGGCAGAGGTCACCATAGCAGATGTCACAGAAATTTGACTCTCCTCTTCGAGATCAGCATGCCAACATTCTAGAATGCTGGATGTGTTCTGTGGGAATACCTGATAGATAGATAGATATATGTTATTGGTCCTGGGAGATAAACGATGAGGTAGAATAACAAGAAAGTAAGAGATGGGGAGAGAGAGAGAGAGGGGGGCAGAGGAAAAGAGCAGAGAGAAGGGCAAAATATCTGTGGTTTATATTTTCCAAAATCATAAACTCTTAACAGAACTTTACTAACTGAAATATAGAAAGTATATTTTAGAAAACATCTCTGAGAAAGGGAATCCTTCTCATGTTCCCTTCAGCACCTCTTCCCTTGGCAAACAAAAAAGAAAAGTTTTCTTTGGCTGAGTAACAGACACTTCAGTGGGCCCAAAAGAGGGAATAACTGGCCTCTTGACATTCAAACCAAATCCCAAAGGTTTGGATATTAAAGAGCAGAGGGGATCTGCATATCCCTTCCTATTCTAGGTACTGAGTATGACTAGCTAGACAGACAAGGACTTGGTTGACCGATGGAAAAGACCCCACGTCCAAAGGAAACAGTTCCCAGCTCCACAATGGTGGAATAGAAAGAGCAGGAATGCCATCCAGAGCTGAAAGTGTTGAGACAATAATAATGAGAGAGGTCTCAGGAAATACACTCCTGTCAGAAGACTGAGAAAATATGCTCCGGGTCTTGGCACAGCGGCCTCCCTAAGAATTTAAACAAAGTGGGGATTCCAAATTGACAGAGGCAAAAGTTCTGAAATTGCAGCAAAATAGGTGGTTGAAAGAAAAATAAAATTGAATTATGAAATAATAAAGAAAGAAATATTTCTTTCCAACCTGAGTTTGTAGACTGGGATTCATGCCCACTACAAATTTTAGTGAATGAGATCCTCATAAAATCTTCTGGGTGTGTGATGCAAAGATTTAGTTTGGAGTTAATTAAGAATACATTCTGTTGGAAGAGAATACTATTTTAGTAGAGGTCAATGACTTTTTGAGTGTTTGGTTTTACTGCTATCTAACATAATTGGTAAACATGAAGATAAACATCATTTTAAACATCTGAAAACAAAATACAGTGCTATCCATGTTTATATTCTTCAGACTTTGGTCCTCTATAGATCTGGGGCTTTTTGTTCTAAAAAAGGAGCCAAGATATCCATCCAGACGTTGATTAAATTGGTATGAAGCAGTTAATTACTGCATAAACTGGGCATTTGCCTTGAATTAGAGATACTCTAACTCAAGTTAGATACTTGTTTTTTGAATGGAGGTGATCTGAGTGTTACAAAGTAACCTAATTCATAGGAAAGATCATGAGGAAGGTGAAACATAAAAAAACTGGAGTGAACTGCAAATTTCAAAAATGCTCATCCAGGATACTATTCGCTTAATTTTTTTTTTTTGGATGGGACTTACCTCAAAATGATAAAAGCCGTATATGGCAAACCCACAGCCAACATCATACCGACTGGGCAAACACTGAAAGCATTTCTGCTTAGAACTGGAACTAGACAAGGTTGCCCACTCTTATCACTTCTATTCAACATAGTGCTAGACGTTCTAGCCAGAGCAATCAGACAAGAGAAGGAAATCAAGGGCATCCAAAAGGGGAAAGAAGAGGTCAAACTATTGATCTCTGCTGATGATATGATCTTATATCTGGAAAACCCCAAAGATTCTGCCAAAAGACTACTGGAGTTGATAAATAAATTCAGCAAAGTCTCAGGTTAAAAAATCAATGTATACAAATCAGTAGCATTCATATATGCCAACAGTCAAGTTGAGAACCAAATCAAAGACTCAATAACTTTCACAATAGCAACAAAGAAAATAAAATACCTAGGAATATACTTAACTAAGAACGTGAACGACCTCTATAGGCAGAAGTACGAAACACTGAGGAAGGAAATAGCAGAGGACATAAACGCATGGAAAAACACACCATGATCCTGGGTTGGCAGAATCAACATTGTTAAAATGTCTATACTACCCAAAGTCATCTATAGATTCGATGCAATCCCTATTAAAATAACAACATCTTTTTTGACATATCTAGAAGAAATAGTTCTATGCTTTGTGTGGAACCAGAGAAGACCCTGTATAGGCAAAGCAACCTTAAGCAAAAAGAACAAATTGGGAGGCATCAATTGACCAGTCTTCAGGCCATACTACAAGGTTATAGTAACCAAAACAGCATGGTACTGGCACAAGAACAGAGACATAGACCTAGGGATCAGAATAGAAAACCCAGATAGAAAACCATCTACATACAGTTAACTGATCTTTGACAAAGCAAACCAAAATATTTGCCTCGTTTGAATCCCCCCAAAAGCAGGCCTTGATCCAGCAGTTCATTTGGGCTGGAATCACAGGAAACATATTGAAGGAGAAGAGAAGGGCAACAGGAAAGGAAGAAAAGCCAGTAAAGGGACACTAACGAGCAAGTTATCACTGAGGTAAACTTGGCTCCCTGCTGCTGGGAACCCTCTGAGAGACCAAGTAGAGGGCACCTCAGAACTCTCTCTCTGAAGAACAAGGAGACCGGCTAGAGTGTTTATCGACCAACTCCTGTCCCTCATTAATTATGGATTGTTCTGTGGGCCTTAATTTCCCAATCTCATGCGCTGGCTGAACACATTTCTATATTCAGAGAAAGTCTACAGGCAGAAGGATATAGAATATGGAATCTGTTCTAAGAAATTGTAATAATCTCTAGGCCAGACTAGGAGGCAGGGGCAAGTCACTCACAATGTCTGCTATGACACCATTTCCAGTAAATTCAATAATCAATGATTGGCTATGGGGAGACAATGTGAGAAAGATAAAAAAAGAAAAAGCAACGAAGGGATGGGTGGTAAGTGGAGGCAGCTTTATCAATCTGGATATAGATGCAAAATGAAATGCTTGAGAACACAGTATGAATTAAAAAGACAGGAAGGAAAAACATATGATTAACTTTCTACTTCTGTTCCATGACCCTACATTTTTTAAATCATAAAACATTTACAGATGCTAAGCAAACCTGGTCTAGCTTGTGTGTGGAGAGACATGTTTAAGCTATGCTTACAGATTCTAGGAATAGAAAAATGTTTCCTTTGGAATAACTAGTCATTTCACCAAAAGAAGATATCACTATATTTTCATACAGTACATTGGAATCCATTTTCAACATATATTTCACTGAAATACAAGTAACAGTGAACATTTCACAAAATAAAGATGAGAAAATATATTAGAAGTTGATTTGAAAACTCAAAATAGTCTACCTATTTACTTGGGGTTATTATTCAAATACTATCATTCACATATTGATTGATTCTCATGAAGCCCAAGAATGACATCATACTGGGAAATTCTATTTAAAATGATGCTCCAGGATATGGCAGTATTTGAAATCATTTTCATAAATAGTTTTTAATGCAGGAGAGACCTTTTGCTACAAATATTGAAACTAACATGCATTTTTCATTATTTTAATATTTGCAGGACAATATTTCTGGAGGTAATTAAGAAGGAAGAATAAGAGTGTTCCTTCATGGAAATTTGCATAAAAGTCTTTTTCAAGAGACCTAATTCATGTGATTGTGTGTCACAAACCAGGGATTCCCTAGATGGGTTTTGTTTGCTTCTCATGATATCTATTGTTGTTGTTATTATTATTGTCAGTGAATGAGTGCCTGTAAGCATTGTTTGTTCTCCCTAGTACAATACACTCTCCTTTCATACAATAAGTATTTCTAGAGCATCTACTGTGTATCTGGCTCTGGAATAGTCACCTGTGATATATCAGTGAATGAAACAGTAAGAGAATCCCTGTACTTAGAAGCTTACAACTGCACAAGAAGAGAATCAGCCCTCCCAGCATCACTCCCGCTGTCTTCACTGACTTTACTTGTTTACATCACCTGCCTCTTCTCTGAAGTCATGTACATTTATGATGCTTGACCAAGATGTTCATGTCATCAGAGCACAGTGAGTAAAGAAAATTGCTAAAAGGTTCATTCTTCAGTGAACTGAGACTTTACAAAATATAACATGTGACGCTTACATTTGAATCTAATCACTGAATGAGATAAATAGAAAAGCTAGAAATAGAGTTTGTGTTCTGAGGTAAGCAAAAGTTAATGAAGCAAAAAAGATTATCTACACCAATAGTTGGGGTACTAATACCTAATAGCTTGAAAGGTTGTCATAAACATTGGAAAATCAGGGTGAAGAAAATCTGTAGCACCACACATATCTCCTTCCTTTCATCAACAGTCCCTACTATCCTTTCCAACAGGTAATGTCTTGGTAAACTTGTTCTCATTCAAGTTTACAAGAAACTGTGCATTCATCTTCAGGAGAAGAATCCTAGAAGGTTATTACTCACGGAGAGAAAGTCCAAGCTAACCACTTCCAACTAAGAGATGTGTTGTCCATAACATATTCTTGTGCTTAATGGATAACAGCAGAATTTTAAGTGTAGTACTAGATTATCACAAGATCAGCAAATCATTAACTTTCTATTTCTGCTGCCTAAAACTCTCTTCTAGTGCTTGTCTATTTAGTAAAGCAACCATGAGGTAATTTATCATGCTCAAATAACAATACAAATTTTTCACCAAAATTTCCAACTTTTGTCCAGGACAATTGAGTTGCTTCCTCTTTTGTCTGAGCACAGCTGCTTATAATACCTACTCATTAGAACATCTGCTCCTACTCTTTCACTGTAAGACATTTAGGAACAGGATATAAGGGTTAAAAGGTTAGGGTTTCTCATCTTTGTACCACAAGTACCCAGAAGAGGATTTGACAAGAAATTAGGTGCTTAATAAAGTCCTACTGAATATAAGAATGTTACTTCAAAAATTAGTGAATAACCTCTATAGAAAGTAGTTGGAAGATACCTCAAAGAACTAAAAGTATAACTACCATTTAATCTAGCAATCCCACTACTGGGTATTTACCCAAAGGAAAAAATACATTCTATAAAGAAGACACCTACTCTCAAATGTTTATAGCAGTACAATCCACAATTGCAAAGATGTAGAAATAACCCAAATGCTCATCAATACATGAATGGATTAATAAAATGTGGTATACGTATACCATGGAGCACTACTCAGCCATTACAAATGGTGAACTAATACCTCTTAAATTAACCTGGATGGAGCTGGAGACCGTTCTTGTAAGTGAAGTATCACACAAATGGATAAACAAATGTCACAGGTACTCACCATTAAATTGGAACTAATCAATCAATACTTATATGCACATATGGAAATAACATTCACTGGCAATCAAACAAGTGCCAGTGGGGCAGAGGGGATAGGTAAATTCACACCTGACGTGTACAATGCACACTATCTGGGGGATGGGCATACTTATAACTTTGACTCAAATGGTACAAAAGCAATTTATGTAACCAAAATTTTATACCCCTATGATATTCTGAAATAATAAAAAAAATAAAAATTAGTGAACATAAACTACATCTGAGCCCTTACTATTCATCATAAATTTAATAAAAATATTAAAACAAAACAAAACCAGTGTGAAAGAATATGACAGATGACTCAGGATTTCGTGAGCCATTTAAAAAATTCTAGTTATGAACACCTGCCAGTTCTTCTAGTTCTTTCATTATCCAACTCATTTGAACTTAACTATGTTTTATATTACTAACAAGGAGATGGTAAGGAACTTATCTATAAAAAATTATTACACTACTCATAAAAAGTAAATACAGTATATTATTTACACTCGTTTGTACTCAATCCTTTGTTCAGTTATAATACTGAACATTAATATTAATAAGCCATGTAATTAAGCCAAATTGTGACTCTAGAACCAAAATAAAAGGCACCTGGCCTTGTTCATAGTAAAACCAGTATGTAGATAATTTAATATGGATTTATCAAATCAGTCAGGATTTAAGACTCTCTTGTGAGAGTGATAGATATATTAACGCAAAACATATAAAGACATCACCTCTAAGATCTCCAGCTGGTGTATAAATCTCACAGCTATACTTTTATTTTTTTCATTTTGTACTATATGGAAGGTACACTCCCACTGGGAAAAAGATTTTGTCTGATAAAGATTAGTTTGTTTTTTTTTCATAATCCATCCTGGGGATACTTTATTTCAGTCTCTTATTTGAAGCTCTTTATAAGTCTATCACTTTATTTTATAGTAATTTTGGCTAAGGATTGTTTATAGTGCATCTTAAAGAATAATAACATTATGACTTTGCCACACCCAAACCATGATGTGGGGTGTGCCTTTCCCCCCCTACAACGCTCACCGCATCCATTAGTTGTGAGTTTTCCCTACCCCAACCCCTAATCCCTGAAGAATATTACTACTGTGTGAGCACCATAGTGTTTGTACCTCCATAACATCCTGAAATAAATAAATAAATAAATAAAAAACAAATTAGCATGAAAAAGAATAATTTCTGAATAAATTTAACTCTGCTGGGCCTCTGTTTTCTCCTTTAAACAATGAGGAAATTCTGTTAGATAATTTCTAAAGGATTGCTTAGAGCAAGTTTTTACCATGATTAGAAAACACTTGGGCACATAGCCTCCTAATCTATGACATATCTATGCTCAGATACTCAGATGTCTAAATTGGTTCCATGATATAACAAAGATTAAAAATCATATCAGAATCTTAATTAGCCAGGTCCATGATCACAACAAAATAAATTGATTACAAATAGAGGGATGTACCTATGTTCTATTTTAAGAAAAATTACTACTTCTACATATATTTACTAACTGTACTTAGTACATTGGATATTAACACGAAAAAGAGAAAAAATGCTTCCCTCGTGGAGTTTACAATTAGATGAAGACAATTATAGGCCTTAATATGTACCAGGCATTCTCCAAAAGCTTTACATATATTAACTCCTTTAATTGCATGAGGAGAGTACTAGTACTACTTTATTTCAGTTATTAGAAAACTGAGAAATAGTTTAGAAACAGTTTATATAACTTGCCATAGGTCACATAGCTAGTAAAAGGTGGAACTGGCATTTCAATCTAGGTAGTCTGGCTTGCGATAGATATAAAGGAAGGGAGATAAACTCTAGAATGAAATAAGTAAGGCTGATAATTTCCAAGTTCAATTAAATGTTTGATAATATATATGCCAGAAGACAAATGAGTGCTGCCTCTCTAACAGAAAGAAAATATAACATTGATACCATCTATCATGTTATAAAAAATTAGCTAGAGTAAAAACAAACTTGTGAGTCAGAATTCCAGAAATATCTACTGTCCAAAATAGAAGTTGAAAAGGATCTGTGAACCATGTAAGTCATAATTAGAAAGCCTAAATTCTGAAGTGTCTATGGAAGAGGATCTTAAGCCATTGCCCAGGATGTGTTTATGCCTAATTAATACACCACTTTAATGGGCTCAGTGATTTAAATTCTCAGATTTTAGAAGGCAAGGAGGAAAAATGGTAAACATGGAAAGGATTCTTGAGACAGGAAAATGGACAGCAGCAGCAGCATCTGGCAATCTATCAGTAAAAGAATGAGAGGAATGACCATATGAATACAGAGAATAGCAAATGCGGCCACACGGAATATTAACCCAGCTTCCATCTATCTCAGTTATCACTCGCAAAATGCCAGATTAGGCAAGATAGTTTAAGAAAGGAAGAAAAGAAGTAATACACACATATATTTAGATGTTAGTAATAATAATAAGATTTTGAAGTATAGAAATTACATAGTTCTCCATGGAAGAGCCCAGAGTGGATGGAGGTAGTCTGACTTTTCATGCTTCTTCTCTGCCCAAACCAACTCTGTAACATGAACTGAAAATATGAGCAGTGAATGGACTAAGTTGAAAGGACTAAGATGAAGAACTTGGAATGTACAACAATGATAAAGTTTATTAAACATTAAAAATAAAAGGGGGAATGAAAAAAGAAAAGACAGAAAAAGAGAGGGAGAAGACAAGAGGTGGAGAAAAAGAGAAAAAGATGGAGAGAGAGTGAAAAAAATTTTCCAATGCTTTTCAGGTTTGCAGGAAAATACAAAAAGTTGACAAAAGGAAAAAATGATCAACATTTTGCTAAATACACTACTAAAGGACAGACAAAAGAAATCTAAACATTCGAATTACATATATATTCATACTTAATACACTCAAGCATTATAATAGTCAATTACTTTTAATTCTAGAAACAGTTTTACAAAACGGAATGTCATATTTTGATTGCTTGAATAGGTTATAATTCAGACAAGTGAAGTGTAATGTGTACTTCAAACCTTACCAAATACTAATTACAATATGGCTGGAATTGCTGCTCTAGTCTCCAACGGATATGTGTACCTTGAAGAAGTCAGAATGAGGAGTCTAATTCTAGGAGTTGAAGGTGCCTCAATAAACTAAGTCCTAACCTAAGAAACCCTAGAAATATATATATAGATTTTGCTTTATATGTTTATGGGAGAAGTTTTCCTTTCAGGTACAGATACATTAAGTATTGTTTACTTTTATGTTTATGTTAATATGCCTTTTCCATAGTTAATTAAATAAAAAAGGGGGAATAGAGAAAAAGAAAAAAGATTCAGAGCACCATTTGTTAAAAATAAATGTGTCATTCAATGTAAGAAAATTAATGTTGTGCACCACATTAACAGGCTAAAGATCATGTGATTATCTTAATAGATGTAGAAAAAGCATTTGACAAAATTCAGCTCCCTTTCATAATTAAACTCTCAAAAACTAGGAATAGTAGAAAATTAGCTCAAAATCATAAAGGCCATATATGAAAAGCTCACAGATAACATCATACTCCATAGTGAAAAACTGAAATGTTTTCCAGTCAGATCTGGAAAAGAGAAAGGATGCCTGCTTCACCATTTCTTTTCAACATAGTAGCATTAACTCCTAGCCAGAGTAATTAGATAAGAAAAGAAAATGCATTCAAAGTGTAAACGAAGAGGTGAAATTGTCCCTGTTTGCAGAACACAAGATTTTATATATAGAAAACCGTAGAGACTCCATAAAGAAAAAAAAAAAAAGCCTCTTAGAACTAATTAATCCAATAAAGTTGCAAAGTGGCAGGATACAAAGTCAACATATAAAACACAGTTCTGTTTCTATACACTAACAACAAACTATCTAGGAAAAAAATTGAAAAAACAATCCCATTTACAATAACACCAAAAAGAACAAAATACCTAGAAATAAATTTAACTAAGGAGATGAAAGACTTGTACACTAAAAACTATAAAAGATTGACAAAAGAAATTAAACAGGAAACAAACAAAAAGACATTCCATGTTTATGGTTTGGGAGATTTAATATGGCTAAAATGTCCACACTGCCCAAAGCGAGCTACAGATTCATGGTATCCCTTTTAATATCTCAGTGGTATTTTTTTAAAGAAACAGAAAAAACCACCCTAAAATTTATCTAGAACCACAAAGACCACAAATAAACAAATCGATCTTGAAAAAGAGCAGAGCCAGACAGAGGCAGCATACTGCCTGATTTCAAAGTGTATTATAAAGCTATACTAAATCATAACAGTATAGTACTGACATATAGACATATATACAGATAAATGGAACAGAATAGAGAGCCCAGAAATCAATCCACGATGTACAGTCAATTGTTCTACATGGATATCAAGAAAACAGAATGGGTAAAGGATAGTCACTTTAAGAAATGGTGTTGGAAAAACTGGATATCACATACAAAAGAATGAAATTGGACCCCTAACTTACACCATACACCAAATTCAACTCAAAATGGGTTAAACACTAAATGTAGCCTTTAAAGTGTAAAGCTACTAGAAGAAAACATAGAAGAAGAGAGACATTACATTGGTCTTGGCAATGATTTCATGGATACAACACAAAAAGCATACATGACAGAAACAAAAATAAATAAGTGGTTTTACATAAAACTAAAAAAGCTTCTGCACAGAAAAAGATACAATCAACAGAATGAAAATGTAACCTATGGAATGGGAGAAAAATTTGCAAACCATATATGGATTCAGTTTAATCTCCAAAATTTGTAAGGAACTCCTAAAACTCAGTAGCAAAAAACCCCTAATAACCTGAGTTTAAAATGGGCTGAAGACTTCAATAGGCAGTTCTCCAAATAAGGCATATAATGGCTAAAAGGTATATGAACAAATGCTCAGTGTTAGCAATCATCAGGAAAATACAAATCAAAGCCACAATAAGATATTCCTCTATACCTGTCAAGATGGCTATTATTGAAAAAAAAAAGTGTTGGTGAGGATGTGAAGAAATTGGAAGCTTTGCACATTGTTGTTAGGAGTGCAAAATGATAAAGCTGCAAGAGAAAACAGTACAAAGGTTCCTCCAAAACTTAAAAATAGAACTACCCTATGAAGTAGCAATCTCACTTCTGGGGCTGGGTATTTATCCAAAAGAACTGAAATCAGGATCTCAAAGAGCTATTAGAACTCCTATTCACTACAGCACTGTTCACAATAGCCAAGAGGTGGAAACAATCTAAATGTCCATCAACTGACGAGTGGATATAGAAATTGTGATATGTACATGTAATGGAAACCAGTCTTAAAGCATAAGGAAATTATGCAATATGTGACAATGATGAATCCTGGGAACATTATACTAAGTGAAATGAGCCAGTTACAGAAAGACAACTATTGCATGATTCCACTTATATGAAGTACCCAAAATAGTCAAATTCATAGTATCAACGAGTGAAGTGACGGTTGCCAGGGGCTGGAGGAGAGAGAACTGGGGAGTTACTAATCAAGGGCATAAAGTTTGTCAAGCAAGACGAGTAAGCTCTAGAGATCCATAATACTGTACTGTACATTTAAAACTTTGTTAAGAGTGTAGATTTCATGTTAAGATTTCTTTCCAAGTGTTGTGTGTGGTTAGGAGCCAATTTACTGAACTGAATTATAAAGCCATAAAATAGTGGTTTACACTGAAGAAAATGACAATTTTAAACAATAGACCTTGTAGTAGGTATCATTACTTGTCGACTTATCATAAATACTAACTGCTGCTTAATACTCTTATTAGAGATCTATTTTCAACAAGAGTCAATTCAAGTCTAACTGCTTAACTAACTACATTTCTTATCCTGGGATTTCAGACACTCAGAGCACATTTAAAAATATTGTTGCCATGTTCTAGGACAATGATGGTACATGTTAAGAAAGATATTTATTTTTTGAACAACAGAATATTGTAATATATGTAAAAGAACTAAATAAGCTGCATAAAATGGAATATTGCTAAACGAAAGATTAAAAGGCAATAAAATCTTTTTAATGCTATTTTAAAATGGGAGCTAAAACATTGGAATACCTCTGAATTCACTTCCTCCCTATGCATAACACATGCATGTACAAAATGTCCTGTCAATATTTTATTTCTCAAAGCTACTGAAAATACAGCTTTCACATTCTAGTTCTGGTGTTTTAAATACAGATTTTTATAAAACCATGATTCCCCTTTTTTATTGATTAATGAGCTACCGTAGTATCTTTGCAGGCCAAAAAAAGTACTTGCCATTTGTTTTCAACATAGAATTTTTTGTTTTTCAAGTTCTTAATATGCACATGTATTGACTTGCCTACTTAACTCTCCAGTGACTTGAAAATTAGACCCATATTACATATTCTTTAACTGTGTGGACCCGTACATATATAACAATGCTTTTCTAAACCTGTATTCGTATTTAACATTTTGTGTAAACACACAATGTTTAGCATGTAGACTTCTACATATCACTGAATTTTCAGGTTCCTTGAAGTATCATATCATATCTTTGTAAAGTTCATAGTGTCATAATTCCATATGGATATCATATCAGATTGCTTTTTACTTATGATTTCAAAATTAAAAAAAACCCACAAACATTACAGTTTTCATTAGATTAAGCTTAATTAAATACTGTATGCAATAAGGCAGGACTTTATTAGTATTCCTGATCCAGAGAATTAGAAAGACATAATAAGAATAGAAGGAATTTAGTCTGTTTTCCTCCTTTTCTTTCCCCATGTAGGCAATTGTCTTAGCAGGTTCAATCCCAGAGAAATCTAACAAGAATACATATTATACTCTTGTTTTTCCAATATTTGTGTTCACTTATTTTCTGTTGTGTTTAACTTTTGGTCTCTTTATTTTGGAAATATGTATTTTAATTTGCATTTAATATGTGACAATCATTTTAAAAGAATCTCATCTGTTGTTACCTATTGAATCAAACTATATAAAATCGCCTATACTTGACCATTTTAGAACTACAAACTTTATTCAGTAACGCTAACCAAATTGGTTTTGCTGAAATTCACTAGAGACCAGAGACAGAACAGAACGCTATCCAGTAGTTCTTTACTTGGCTGACTGAAAATCCTGCCTTTTGCTTGATTGAGCACAATGTTGTAATTCCAACCCAAAGCTAAAACTTAAAGAGCAGCTTTATATAACTGTCACATCTATTTATGACAAAAATTCTATACCTGCTTTTTGATAATTTCCATTCTTGTCAAGTCAAAGAAATAGGCACCATTAAAAGAATAAAAATCAACAAATTCCTACATCACAGTGTATCTATCAAAAATCAATACTACTGACTTTATTGCAGATTCACTGGATAGTATGTGATCGAAGAATGGAGTCCATAAAATGCTCAAGTAGAACAATGTGACAACAAAAGTAAAATGGCTAAAAGGAGCCAGCAGAAAGAAATGTCCTTCAAAATACAAACTAAAGTATATTACTAAACAATTGGACATACCTATTTTCTACAGCAATAAAGCAGTAGCAAGAAGAGCATGCTGTTATCAGGAAAAAAAAAAATAGATGGTTCTTAGAATAGACTTTGCAGGAAACTAGAAATTGAGGGAACAGCTAAAATCACTGGGATGCTTTGGAAATAGTTGCCACAACAGCAGACCAAAAGTACATGCTGCATCTAGACTTGCAGTCAAAAGGGTGATGCTAATGTGTATCTGCTGCTCTGCCTGTCCATTATTTCTCAGCCTACCACTCTTCGTCCCTCATGGTAGTCTCCATAGCAATGCACTGGATACGCTATTCCCTACAATATGGGCTACTACAGACTTCTCTTTTTTTCAAATTTAATTAAAAGCTCCAACAAACCAATACGGATCTTACACTATGCCTAGTTGTGGCACACGTGCCTCTGTGATATTGAGAGTGAGCATAAGGCTACATTCAGCTATACCACACTGTGTATGGTATGGGGCATGGTGTAGCTACACTTCTATGAGTGTAGTTAAGGTTAGGAGATGCTTTGAAAACACAAATATTTTAGAATGAAGATTTAATCAAACTGTGTATTTCATCATATCAGAACATTGGGGGGGAAAACATTCATTTATGGCTGAGCTGAAGGAAAGCTGTTTGCATTTTGCCTATTCATTAAATTGAAAAATGTATTCTTTAAGTGTTCTTTGTTGAGATAATAATAAACTTCTATTTTTCTAATAGAACATTTTTTAAATTATATATACCTGACACTGATTAGCATGCTTGATTTTAAGATACAATAAGAACATGTTTAGATTTTTCATTATGTAAGTAAATATAGGATATTACAAAATTTTTTTTTAAAAATACATCAGAACTAATGTGATAAACATACGCTAATATACATATTATTATTATTTATACTTAATATTTTATATTTATACAATATTTGATATTTACTTATTTCTCCAACTATTGACAAAAAATTGGAATTTAGCTGTAATTTAAGATTTCTGCTAAAAAGTGAAGATTAGTAGATTCTATCATTGATAATTTCCACTAAGCAAAAAAGGAAAAAATAAAATCAAAGGGCTAGAGGAAATTTTAGAAGGCCTCATTGCTTTCTTCACAAAGGATATTTTTAATATACTAACCACAACACCACCATAACCGAGCCTACTATTGCCAGGCACATTAAACATATAATCTCATTTCATCGTCGCAATATCTGTAATGAGGTAAGATTCTATGGGAAAATTGATACTCTAAATGCCTTAGGGCTTGAAGGAAAAGAATGGTCAGGTATACATCTCTTGAATAGGGTAGAGTGACTTTTCCCTGACAGTGACTTTTTCTATAAGAAATATTGAGAGAACAGATATTTGGCTAAATTTTTTCTTAAATAGTAGCATAAGCCCCATGTATAAAAAGACCACAGTACCAGGTATTATTATTCTCAAATTTTGTAAGCCTGGACTTTGCTTGTATGAACTGTGGGGCCCAAGGGTAGCTGTGTGCTTATAGGATGCATCTCCTTCTTTGTAGCAACCTCATTCCCTGTAAGTTTTTTTGTTGCTGTTATTGTCATTATTTTGTTAAATAAAAATGAAGTTTTACAGTGCGTTCCCTTCCCATGAATATGTAACCTACTCTAGAGCATGTTATCAACACGATTTAGCAGAACAGCTCAAAGTTCAAAGAGTTGAAGGAATTGATCATATTGCTGTACCATAGGAAGAACCAAAATCTACATCCAGGTCTTTTCCATTAATGCTTCTTTATGTAGAGTTGCTTAAGGCTCTATATGCACCAATGCTAACAATTGACATTAAGACTAGTATTCTATATGGAGGTAAGCTGGATGGGCAATTAGATCATTGGGGGACCAATTGTTCTGGTTTGCCTAGGAGTATGGGGTTTTCCAGGATGCAGGACTTTCACTGACTCCAAGGCAAATTGGGATGGTTGCTCAGCCTAAAGATGACACTTTAATATAATCTATCCTCGGATTTTGGGTGAATAAGCAACATGACTACCTACATGCACTTAAGGAAATTATTATATCTTCGTCATCACAGCCAGTAATCTATAAAATCAACTTGGCAGTGAAGGATCATGGAGATATTCTAAAACACAAATTATGTAAGTTATGTGTGGCAAGCTCAAACACCATGAGGAAATGGTAAAATACACTCTAGCCACTGAATTATTACTGATAACACAATTCTCAGTAGTTTCACTAGAACAGTAAAACTTTGAAAAGAACCAAGCTATGGTCTATAAATCTATAACCTGGAAGCAATTTACAAATTAAAAATTAATTGTTCTTAGGAGTATAAAAAAATCCTATTATTTTATTTAACATATCTCCAGTCAATCCACTGAAAGAATTTTAAAGCACATAGTTTGAACTTTTATAAGATTTTCTTATGAATAACTTAAACTTTTCAATTATAATTATAATCTAATAGCATATTAAGAATAATAAATACTTAAAGTTGGATGCATCTAATCAATAAATATTCCAGATGGTTGCTAAAACACAGACTTTTTGAAGTGGTTCAAAGCATTGTGTTAAGTTGTGAGGTAGCATTTCAGTAATTTGTATCCTTTTCGATAAGTATAGTACCATTGCCTTTCAGTTGACTAGCAACGTTTTCTCACCTTTTTGTGTTTTTAGCTATCCATTGTATTTGGGTTATGATATCTTCTGGGAGAGTTACTAGTATACGGGGGAGATTTATATAAGAACTCATAGTCTCAAAATAAACTTGAATACGAGGAACTTGAAAAATTCATTGTTAAAACAACAAAATGTACAGGTATATGCAGATCTCAGCAACATGCAAATGTCCTATTACTATGGTAACAGAATTTTGAAAAATGTGGGTCGTCTTACTGCTCTGGAAATTGTTTTAGGGAGAACAAAGTTGAAACTCCATAATGACCACTGTTTTTGTCCACAGTTTCATTGCCTAATCATCTTTAAATTTTCACATTTTTAAGTTACATTAGTGAGAATGCATCATATGTAAGTTTTATTACCTTAGGAAATGACAGGGAACTCAAAAGAAGAATCTGTTGAATATTAACAAACTTGCAAGTTTCTTCTGTTTCCTGACAAACCATTATCAATTTCACAAAGGATATTTTACATTTATGTTAAACATTTCTGCTAATAGTTTAGAATCAAATATATCCAGAATATGTATTCATTTCTAGAGATTTTCTGAGAAATACTAATATCTAATGTACCTACTGACAAAAGTAATCCATAAAATAATCATGAACTTATTTCAAGGTTAGTCATCAATGGTTGAAGCTGTACACTGTATTGTAGCAAAAAGTCTGAGATTCTTGCCATTATCTCATCATGATTGCTGATAATACCAATTTTATCCCTTCTTTCTGTTACCTAGGTTTACACCTCAATTATAACTATTTACTGAATGTTTTCTATGTGCCAGATACTTTTCTAAGTTTTACATTTAATAGCATTTACTGCCTACAAAATGAAATAATGTGGGTCTTTTTTTGTTACATTCATTTTTAAGAAGGTGAAAAATAAGTTTAGAGAAGCTAAGTTACATCGCCAAGATCACAGAACCAAAATTTAAACATTAGACTTTTGAATTTTAAAATGTATGCAAAGGAGTTATATGAAACATCTTATTCTCTAACAACAGTATATCAATAATATTCTAATAACTTTTGTTGTGTTCCCTTGGTATCTGTAGTAGCAAATATTATTGTTCAGATAACCTGAATTATCTGTGGTAAAAATCTATTAAGGTATTCATACTTCTAATATTTTAGCACATGAAAAGGTGAAAAGTCAAATGTTTTATCCTTCTGTTTCACATACTAACTTTGCCATCTTAAAAAAAGAAAACTGGAAGAAAACAAAAACTGACAAGGCACAGTTTCACCAAAAATTATCTGTGTACCAATTTTAATAATTTGATCATGCTTTTAAAAATTCGTCCTGATGCTATTACAAAAGAGATATTCATTCCTCACTAAAGTTTCATTTTACCTTCTGCTTTTAGAGTTGCTTTCTTCCTATTTTCCCAAAGCTAAAAATATAGGGCCATAAACACTCTAAATAGAGTCCCCTTTTAAAATTGAGTTCTTGGTGAAAAATAGGGTTTTTTTTTTTTAAGTCTAACTCAGTTTTTGAATTGATTTAACATATATTGTAAACTTATATCTGAAATTTTAAAGGAAAAGCAATCCTAAATGCAAAGTGTTATGGATTGAATTTTATTCCCTCCTTCAAATTCTTATGTTGAAGCCCTGATCTTCAGTGTGACTGTTTTTGGAGATAGGACCTTGAAAGAGGTAATTAAGGTTAAATGAGGTTATAAGGATGGAAACCTAATCCAGTAAGGCTGGTGTCCTTGCATGAAGAGGAAGGGACACTAAAGCTTTCTCTCTTTCCCTCCACGCATGCACAGAGGAAAGGCCATGTGAGGAAAACAGAAAGAAAGCAGCCATCTTCAAACCAGGAAGAGAGCTTTCACCAGAAATCAACTCTTATGGTACCTTGCTCTTAGACTTGAAGCCTCTAGAACTATTAGAATTTAAATTTCTGTTGTTTAAGCCACTCAGTCTGTGGTATTCTAACAGCCCAAGCAGATTAATATAGGACATCACCATATTTTCACTATTTCTCACAAACCTAGATAGCCTTTCTTCAAAACTGTGATTATCCATAAAATAATATACCTGCATTCTAATATATGATTACCTAGATACTGTGGAAATCACCCAATGGCAATTAGTTTATGGTTAGTATCCAGGTGCAGGTGACAGCAAAATTCTTACTGCCACTTCCTTTTGGACTGAAACTGGCTATTTATGACAATGGGAACACCATATCACAAGAGGAATTATTTCTGTATTTTCTTTCATATTCACAACTATCAAAATTTCTATAACTGAAATATTATTAATATTTTATTAATATTTCTCACAACACTTAGATAAGTTAGTTAAATTCCTCTAAACATAGAAGAGAACTGCCATGAATAGATCATGGTATACACAAAGTTTTATATTGAAGTTTATAGCAATTGCTGGGCATTTATATTATAACTTCCCTATGAGTTATATAAAATAAAAAGAACAAATAACAGTTGCAGAACATAGGCAACTATTCTTTAACTTCTAATTCTTCCATGATAATTTATTGAGACAGATCGAAAACAAAAAAAAAAAATAGAAGAGAAAGAAGATGAAATTGGTGAAAAAGGGAGAGAGGAAAGAAGGGGAGGAAGAAAATGAGGAAATACAGGTTTCTCCATTTCTATAGCTAGTAAAACTTGCAATTACTTGGTTCTTAGATTTAATGCACATTTAAGGAAGAGATCTTAATTAGATAATTTTTATAAATGCTAAGGTTGAGCAGACTAAATCAAGGGATCCATATAATTAAGTAAAATGAGTCCCACTTGTCCTGTTTCTTTATAGACTTCACCATCACCTCTCAAGTAGGTACAAAATATGTTTTTCATCCTAATATAGGTAATTTAATCAATTCTTATTTGCCTCTGAAATTATGAGACATAAACACATAAGTGCTTGAAATACATTAAAATAAATGAAATTTGTTTTATCATAATTACTATGTGCCCTCATGTTGAAAATACACATAATATGATAAGTTAAAAATGATTTACACTTAGTTACCATAATTATGATAATTTTAAAATTTACCTATATTCATTAAAATTCTAAATTTAGAAATCTTAACAGGTTTATTTTAATAAAACTATGAGAAATATAGCTACATTAAGAATTTACCAGTCAAGAGCTAATGATCTTTTTCTTCCAAATGGGAGTAGGGAAACAACTAAAACAACTCCCGGACCCAGCTACAGCACGATGTCAAGTGGCCAGTGTGCATGCCAACAAATAAATAAACATGGCACTTTATTTTTCATAAAATTTTATGAACTGTCAGGATAAGGTTTAAGACAGCTAGATTAGGTATGATACATAATGACACTTCCGTGGCAGGAGGCATTTTTATAGCATGCCAAGCAAGAAACGGGGGCCAAAAAATTAATGAATACTTCCTATGGCTAATCTACAATTATGAGCTCTACTGTAATGCCAATTTGTGATAGGAAAGTTAAGAAAACTCATCACCAGTAAATCCACAGATGACACTGATTTTTAAAATGATACCTAGACACTGTTTTTCTAAGTAGTTCTGGAAAATTGAATTCTGTTAACGGAAGTTCCCATTCACAAAATGGGGTGGGTTCATGGAAAACAGTTTAACGAACCCTACATTTTATCATCATCCACAGCAGTTATTAAAACTAGTTTAAAAGGTATACACTGTTGGTCTATACCCTAGAAAGTCTAATTCAGCAGGTATGGAGTGGACCCAGAAAACTGTACTCTATGATGCAACAGTTCTACTGCAAGGACATTTTGGAAATTCTTACCCATAGCAAACATTGTTTCTACTTTAACATGCTTGTCATTTGGGTATTGTGCAAAGCAGGTCCACAGACAGATTGCAGTTTTCTGAGCTGATGATTGTTAAAAAAAAAATCCTCTCAGAATTAAAGTCACCTGTTTCTTTAAAAGACTTTAGGCATTCTTTCACAGTAATCCTCCCAGTTCAGCTTTAAGATAAGTTCTTACTTATTCCTAAAAAAACACTCTGGCTGAGATTTAAGTTCATTTTCTCCAGCTCTATAAAACCTAAGAGCTGGTCAGTGTCCTATTTAGAACAACCCTTCAAACATTGGGATCAATCTTGTCCATATGCCTTATAAGCTGTGGGAACTTGGAATATAAAAAAATATATATCTGCAAACATACAAATATTAAATATGATTTTATTGCATTTTTTAGGCTCTAATGATTTTTTGTATATGTGGATTTAGTTCATTCTCAAAACAACCCAATGAGGATACTTTCATTGCTATGGGATGGTTTGTTACGTCACAGATGATAGGAAAAGACATGATTTTAAAAATCTACCTGTTTATACCCCAGTAGTTATAAACTAAGATAATAAACACTAAAGACTTTAAAAATTAATAAAGCACTGCTCAAGTGAAAGGTTGTAACATAAATAATAATACATCCACTGTTTTTTTTCTTCCTTATTCCTCTGCAATACTATAGGACCACTTTCATTTTATTTTTAATTTTTCTCCCCGGATCACATGTATTTCAAAAATATGTTAACGAAACTAAGAAAAACAAAATTAGTTATAATAATTCACAATACACTTCATGCCAAGAAGAGCGACTTAATTACAACCAGTTCTTATATGTTAATGTCTTATTTTTTTGTTTCTCACTATCCTATTTCCTCTTTTATAAGTGAGAAGAGATTATTAACTTTTATAAGTCTCAAGTCCACTAGATTTTATATTTCTATTTTTTCCTACAATATAATTTCTGTCAAGTCTTAGTCATCCTTATTGATAAAGTATATTTTCCTCTTTCACATCGTTCTTGTACCGTCCCCTAATGACTTTTATCTGATGCTCAATAGAATATTTTCTACTTTTGGGCAATTTAAATCTTAGCCAATATCCCTACGCCTATCATCGCTGAGCCATAATAAGGAACTAATAAGTTTCTGATGAAGTGACGAATGAATGAATGAAAGAATGAGCATTTCAAAATGTTAGCAACTCAGAGAACATATGTTGATGAATCAATGTGTAAGCACACATTTTTTATCATCCAATAAAGTCCTAGATTTAATCTTTTTTTATCAAATGAATTGGCTGGAGTTGCTGACCAGCTCTTTGTTAGAAGGATTTATAAAACGTGTTCTGCATGCTATGCATTAATATATATCAACTCGTTAATTCCTTCCTACACTACAACTTTATGACTTTATAAGGAAATGAGGCAAAGAAGAGTAAAGTAATTCATTGAACAAGATCCAAGAACTACTAAGTGGCAGAAGAAGGATCTAGACCCAGACAACAAAGTCCACACTTTTAGAGGTTTTGGTTAATGGGGAAAGGATCTCTAAAATTCTTTAGTTTACAGTAATTATTTAAAAGTAAAAATTTAAATTAAATGCCACAGAAAATTGGAGTTTCTTAAAAGAAAGTCAAACATTTATTTAAGGTGATTTTTTTATGCACAATCCTACAAAAGATGGTTCACTCACATGATCTCTCAGTGCTCTTTCAATTAGTAAATTCTTCTTAATCTGTTTATCGCTATTCCGAGGTCTACATTAGTGAACACAGGCTAACTTAAGTTGCAGTCTTCCTAATGTTTTGACATTTTCTACAAAAATACTTCTCTGTTTGTTACATTTATGAATACAATATTTGAAGGAACTATAATTTTGTATGCTATATACACAAACATTACATGATGTATATTGCAATTAAATTTTACTGTGTCCATTTACCAAGTTTTTCAGATATCCCAGAATTTTCTGGAAAAAAGGTGCTTGTTCCTACTTACGTTGTAGAAATCATTTGGTCAATAAGAAGGCTAAAGAGTTTTTTAAGCATTTGTTGTGGATAATAGACATATAACATACAGAGATAGTTCCATACCTGTTTTATTGGAAAGTCTAAATGACACCATCTTATCAGGAATATTACATACATTCCTCACTGAAGCAATGCAGCTATAATTAGCATAGTCCTGAGGTCGAAGATTCTTTAGTTTTAAGATCTTTGTTTCACCCTGAAAATGTAGAAAAATTCATTAGAGAAAGCCAATGGTAACCAGAATGAATGATTGAAACATGGCATTATATTGTATTAAATCATGTTATTATCAGAATATGGAAGATTATCTTATTTTTTAAGGAAAACATCCTAAATTTTAAAAAGCACTGCATTTAAAAATAATACTATAATATTAATTATGCCTGGAGATAAAAACTAATAGACCACAATAAAAATTCATAACATTTTCTTTGCAAACTATTTTCCTGGGGGAAAAATCTATTTCTGGAGGTAGTTATGTAAATTATTATGCAAAGATCAGAACAGTGTACTTAATAATGGAGTTTATTCAACAAACACTGCAATCTATGCAGACATCAAAATGAAAAGCTATGAAAGAACAGAACCCTGAAGAAGAGCCAGTAAATGAAAACCTGTTGTTAGAACAAAGTTAATGAAGTAAATCTAATAATATATAATTCAATTTACATACATAAATATCCTGTGTGTATAGAGCAGTGATAGGTTACAGATCTAAAACTGAATGAAAGAAGTATTCATGAGTGTTTCTATATTATTATTGTTACTGTTATTTTATGTTCAGGAGTTCAATGGCTAGGTCTCCAGATAAATCTATAAAATTACAGACAGATCCAAATCAGGCAAGTGGCCAGAATTATCTTACAAAATATTGAGCCAGGAAAGGCCATGCAAAGACATTAGATTGAAATTGTTCAAAGGGTAAAAAGAATAAACAAATGACAACAATAAGAATCTCTCCTGCCCAATCCAAATTAAGTTCCCTGGAATTTCTTTGCCTTCTAAAGTCATTAATGCATCTTTCAACATAGTTCCTCTCGTAACTAACTTACTTATTGTGACGGCAGAACAATGTTCAATAATTTTATAGTATTTAGGATAGCAATTTTCAAAATGTTAATTTTATGTAGATAACATCTAAATGGCATATGCATTTCTTCCACTTTACTTGAATAACATTAGTCAAGCTGTAGAAACTGCAATACTTTCACACGTGATTGAGAAGGATTGAAATACTTAGTGACTTCATACAGAGACACCGCTGTTCATTTGTGAGAAAATGTGCCCAGATATAGGTACACAGTTTTCCAAATGTGTCAAGTGAAGCCAGGCACAGTGGCTTGTACCTGTAGTCCCAGCTACTTGGGAGGCTGAGGTGAGAGGATCTCTTGAGGCCAGGAGTTTGAGATCAAATGTGTCAAATGAATGTCTACTCCAGTGCACATGGACACTGTGGCATAACTCTTTTCATTCACTGTCAAATTCAGTCTTAAATGCCTCTAGCATTTCATCAGCGGTATAAATAATAACCACCTATCTTCTAATTTGTGTTGAAGAATGACACTGCATTTTTATATACAAATATAAATGCACCCCACACAAATATACAGAAGTTTATGCGTTTCTAGAGTTTATATTTAAAATATATTTTCTTACATTAACTACATAAAATTCCTAGAAAAATGTGCTTAGTTAGAAAGAATAGTTGAAAGACAATGTTATAGTAGAACTAGTTGACTAAATTTTTGATGAGGTGATACATCTTACCCCTCCTACCTCTCTGTGACATGTATTGCTCATATTTCCTTGATTTTATTTCTCCTCTCAACACTTAACTAGTAGTAATCTCTCGGATTCTATATTTGTTCCACATTTAACCTCATTTTATTCAATTTCCTAAGGTGATATTATCCTTGCTAATGAATTTCTGCTGCAAGCCCTATTTTCCTGCCCTCTCCAAGTCTGTATCCCTATTTTAGAATTTTCCCTTAAGTTTCAGATGCATTTACCTATTTTTTACCTCAACATGTCCATTTTGATGCTTCACAGACACCCTAAAACTCAACATATCCTAACTGAATTTCAAATCTATTCCTCTAAGCCCACTCTCCTTTCTCCAATAATAGGAATTTAGACACAAGTATAATTTCTTATTCTCATATTCATTCTCTCTCTCAGCTAGATCCATTTATTGACCGTTAAATTTTTCAATCTTAATTATTCTTTTTATTTGTTTTTAAGTGTAGTACTCTAAACCCTACATTCAGCTGAAAAACTCATGATTGTGCTTGGTATAGCTTAAGTATGCAAGCAAGCATAATGATCCATACTTCAACTCGTTATTGAGGTATAGCTGACAGATAAAAATTATATACCTTTAAGGCAGTGGTCCCCAACCTTTTTGGCACCAGGGACCAGTGTCATGGAAGATAATTTTTCCACGGACCGGGGGCTGGGGGGAACGGGATGGTTTTGGGATGATTCAAGTGCATTACATTATTGTACACTTCATTTCTATTATTATTACATTGTAATATATAATGGAATAATTATACAACTCACCATAATGCAGAATTGGTGGGAGCCCTGAGCTTGTTTTCCTACAACTAGACAGTTCCATCTAGGGGTGATGGGAGACAGTGACACCCAAAGTGTGTTGCTTATGTCCAGTCTACTCCGTAATCTTGTTTTTATTGCTGTCATTGCAGAAAATCCTGCTTTACAAAAATAGGATGTTGGGAATGGAAACAGGATTTTCAGTGCTTTTGTGGCTATCTCAGAATTTTCTGCCTTGACTTTAATCCAGAATGTATGGAGATTTGAAGTTGTTTCAGATATACTTTAAGGATACTGTCATTTGCGATCTCAAGCAGTTGATCCTCTTCTAGCATGAAAAAAAGTCGATTCACCCAGTTTATTCACAAATAGGTCATGGACCCATTCCTTCCCAGTTCTGGGGTCTTGTGGTTTAGAAGTAATGCTGAAACTTTTGAAAGCTGAGATAGGTGATCATGCACCAGCTGGTAGAAAGAAGGCCTTGGTTCAGTCTCTTTCAAAATCTCTGCCAATGTTTGAAACATGCCAAAAATCCCAATGTTCACCCATTGACCCCATAATTCCAATTTGGCTTTGAATGCAGCTGCTTCATCTGCCAACTTGAACACAGTTGCCATTCTCCCCTGAAGTGGCAGACTGAGTTCGTTGAGCAGGTTGAATATGTCACACAAGTAAGCAAGTTTTGCAACCCATTCTGTGTCACTGGAATGTGCTCCCAGTGGTGACTGTTTTCTAAAAGAAATCTCTGGAGCAGCTAGTAACTCAAAAACTTTCTTTAGAAAGCCATCTCACTTCTGTGCGTAACAGAAAACTCATGTGCTCTGTGTCCATCTCCTCACAGAGCTGTGTGAATAGACATGAGTTAAGGGCATGCATGTTAATGTGGTTGATAATTTTAATCACATCCTGCAAAATATTGTTTACTTCAGGTGACATTTTTTTGGCTAGCCAACATTTCTATATGGATGACATAGTGCATAGACTCACATTCAGGAGCGACCTCCTTGACCCATGCAATGATACCAAAAAGCCATGCAGTCATAGCAACCACTCAGTCCATGCATACAACCTGCATAAAATGACCAATTCAGTTTTCCTGATATGTAATCATTCAAAGACTTGTATAGTTCTGCAGTTGTGGTGTTGTTGGGTGCCAACAAAAGTGCACATAACATATCCTCATGCACATTCTTCTGAAAAGTATATCGCACAAACATAAGAATTGTTGCCTTGTCAACATCGGTAGACTCTTCAACCTGGATTGCATACCACGGTGGGTGATTCATTAATCCTCTCTAACAATTGAGCCTCAATATCCTCTGCTATTTCATCAAATGGTCTAGCTATGGTTCTAGACAAAAGACAGATATGTGCCACCTTTTGAACTGTGGCCTCTCCTAAAAGTTCATGGCAATTGTCCTTGCCAGCAGGCAGGATCAGCTCTTCACCAATAGTAAAAGCCTTCTTAGCTTTAGCAATATGGTTAGCCACTAATAATGATGCTCTCAGCGCAGACACATTTGGTGAAGTTGTGGCCTTCAATAATTGCTTCTGTTCTTAGTGTTCATTTTTCTTTTGAAAAACTCTAAAGGATTGACTTTTAATGCAAAGTGCTTGGTCTCCACGTGGTAAAGCAGATTTGAAGGTTTCATGGCTTCCTTGGATAGCCAGTCATCACTTTTTATACAAAGGGGGCTTGGAGAATGTGAAGCACCTGTTGCAATGAACCCATAATTGAAGTAGGACTCTTGGTATTTTCTTTTAAATGCAGCTTTCATTTTGTTGGCAGTCTTAGAGTCTCCTGCTGTCTCATCATTGGGTCTTTCCCCCTTTTGAAGGAAGCTCTCCAGCAAAGTTTTTTTAAATTTCTTATTTCAGCATATTACAGGGGTACAAATGTTTAGGTCACGTATATTGTCTTTGCTGTGCCTGAGTCAGGGCTTAAAGCATGTCCATCCCTCAGATGGTGTGCACTGCACCCATTAGGTGTGAATATACATATTCCCTCCTTTCTTCTCTTTCCTCCCACCTTCCTGACACGCAATGAATGTTACTACTAGATGTGCACACAGTCTTGATCAATTAATACCAATTTGATTTTGAGTACACGTGATGCTTGTTTTACCATTCTTGTGATACTTCACTTAGTAGAATGGGCTCTAGATCTATCCAGGATAATAAAAAAAAGTGCTAGATCACCATTTTTTTGTGTGTGGCTGAGTAGAACTCCATGGTATACATATACATTTATTAATCCACTCATGTATTGATGGGCACTTGGGATGGTTCCACATCTTCGCAATTGTGAATTGTGCTGCTATACATATTCAAGTGCACATACCTTTTTTATAGAATGACTTTTTTTTTTCCCTTTGGGTAGATACCCAGCAGTGGGATTGCTGAATCCAATGTTAGTTCTACTTTTCATTCTTTGAGGTATCTCCCTATTGCTTTCCACAGCGGTTGTACTGGTTTGCAGTCCCACCAGCACTCTGTGAGTGTTCCTAGCTCTCCACATCCATGACAACATTTATTGTTTTGGGACTTTTTGATAAAAGCCATTCTCACTGGAGTTAAAAGATATCTCATTATGGTTTAGATTTGCATTTCCCTGATGATTAGAGACGTTGATCATTTTTTCATGTTTTTGGCCATTAGTCTATCTTCTTTTGAAAAGTTTCTGTTCATATCCTTTGCCCACATTTTAATTGGGTTGTTTGAATTTTTCTTGCTTATTTTCCTGAGTTCTATGTAGATTCTAGTTATCATCCCTTTATCGGATGTGTAGCATACAAATACTTTCTCCCATTCTGTAGGTTGTCTGTTTGCTCTTGTGATAGTTTCCTTAGCTGTGAAGAAGATTTTTAATTTGATCAGGTCCCTTTTATTTATTTTTCTTGTTGCAGTGATTGCCTTTGAGGTCTTCGTAAATTCTTTCCCTAGGCCAGTGTCTATAAGAGTTTTTCTAATATTTTCTTCTAGAATTCTTATAGTTTCATGCCTTAGGTTTAAGTCTGTTATCTACCATTAGTTGATTTTTGTGAGAGGTGTCTATACTACTCAAAGTGATCTACAGATTCAATGAAATACCTATTAAAATACCAACATCATTTTTCACAGATCTAGAAAAAATAATTCTATGCTTCATATGGAAACAGAGAAGACCCTGTATAGCAAAAGCAATCTTAAGAAAAAAGAACAAATTGGGAGGCATCAATTTAAAAGACTTTAAGCTATACTACAAGGCTATAATAACTAAAATATCATGGTACTGGCACACGAACAGAGACACAGACCAATGGAACAAAACTGAGAACCTAGATACAAATCCATCCTCATATAGTCATCTAATCCTTGACAGAGCAGACAAAAACATACAATGGGGAAAAGAATCCTTATTCAATAAATGGTGCTGGTAAATCGGATAGCCTCATGTAGAAGACTGAAACAGGATCTGCACCTTTCATCTTTTAAAAAAAGTGACATTTGTTTTTTATTCATGTTTGCTAGGGTTAGCTTGTGGGCTTACCAAAACTGTAACTGAGACAAGTGTGCAGTGTAGTCAAGAGGCACAGAGGGAAGTGGTAAATAAAATAATGGGCTAGCCATGTGCAGATTAAAATTAGTGTTAGATTCTGACTATAAAGCCTGCCACCAGATGTAGCTGTACAATTGAAGTACATCAACTCACTTGCTACTGTAAAGCCTGCTACCAGATGCAGCTTAATTGTCATTTGCCACTGACTGATAGGGTTTTGATATGAGTCTGCAAGCAATTCATTTATTATGGTCTCTGTGCAATCAAACCTCTCTGCTAATGATAATCTATATTTGTAGTCGCTCCCTAGTGCTGACATCACTGCCTCAGATCCACCTCAAGTTATCAGGCATTAGATTCTTATAAGGAGCACCCAACCTAGATCCTTCTCATGTGCAGTTTACAGAAGGGTTTGCGCTCCTATGAGAATCTAATGCTGCCACTGATCTGACAGCAGGCGGAGCTCAGGCAGTGATGTGAGCTATGGGGAGTGGCTGTAAATACAGATGAAGCTTCCCTCCATCACCTGCCGCTCATCTCCTGATGTGCAGCCTGGTTCCTAACAGGCCATGGACTGGTACCGGCCCCCAGCCTGGATATTGGGGACCGCACCATTTAAGGTATACAACTGTATGTTTCGATACACTTATACATTGTGAAATAATCACCATAATCAAGCTAATTATTAATAATATATACATCACCTCACATAGTTACCATTTTTTTCACTTTTTTAAACTATGAAATCTGATCACACTATTTCCCTGCTAAATCATGTAAATGACTTAGTATTGTATTCACAGATGAATACAAGAGTTATTAACATTTCTGTCAACTCTATATGATCTGCATTCTTAATTTCTGGTCTTATCTCATTCTCTTTGTACCTTACACACATCCAATTTCCACCCTTCCATGGACCCTTTGCAAATGTCTGGCTCTTCAGCTCTACACCTAATCAACTCCATTTCATTCTCAGATGCCAATACTTCTCCCTTCCACAGGTAAGCTATTCCTCAACTTTCTGAAGTAGGAGGAATCCCTTTTTACAAGATATGCTTTTCTTTGTAGCAGTCTCATCTTTACATTTATTTAGGTAATGAATTTACTTTCTGACAGACTCTTCCCCTTGTCAGGAGAACTTAGAGAGTAAAGATTATGTCTGCCTTGCTCTCAGAATTATATTCTGAGCACATAGCACAGGACTTAGTGTAGAGGAGACACCTTTTAAATGAGTCACTCTTTCAATTAAAAGTACTATAACTATCCAGGGCTTTGTTTTATACATATTAATCTTTCCAGAATTTAATACTTGCTTGGCACTTATATAAATTCAGCAGATGTTAAATAAATAAAATAAAATCAGAGATTAAATGCATTTAGAGAAAAATGTCCTTACCATATGGCCCATAATCAATAGATATTTGTGTACATTATAAAAAAGAAAGAGGGTCTATTCTTCCAGTAACGATTTATCTAGACTACACTTTTAGTTTTGAAGGAAATTTGTACTGAAGACAAAATATCAGAATCAGGCAAAACTTGGCCCTTATCAAAAGAAAGAAAACTTAAATGAAATTCAATAGAAATATAAATGACAGATAGATATACATGATATAGTTATAGATATATGGAGTTACACATATATAATGATGTAATAAAACAATATATATGTATTTACATATTATATATAATTATTCTAAAAAGGAAACAAACTATAATCTTTCTGAAAGGTTTATTATATGTAGTCAATATTCTAAAAGCAACCATGTAGTGACAATGAATCCCAAATATAAACAAGGGATGAACAGTGTCATTTAGATATATATTTAATGATAGTTTCTTTAGTCACATAGAGTTAATTATAGTCTTTCAGTAATTCTTGTTTCTTTTTCCACAGACAAATTATTTTTAATTGATATTTTATGAATACTACTTTTTCAACACTCTACTGAAATTGTAACTACCAATGTCATTAATGATGAACTTTTGTTAAAATTCAATAAATCTTTCTTTTTTACAATTCCATACTTCTTTGCTTATATCTAAAACTTATAATAACTTGGTCATTTCTTGGTTGTTTTTCCATTTCATTTTCAATCCATTGAAGTCTGTAATCTTCTCTTAATACTAATAATATACTCCTAGTTGAATCTGATCCATTATCATAGGTTCAATTAGCATTTATGTAAAGATAACTGACAAATCTATAAGCAAAAGGAAAAAAATCACACTGCAAAAATCATTGTTATCGTAATTAATAAATTCTAGATGTTCATCAGTCTTCATGCCTTTTTAGTTGCAATATTTACTAGTGATTACTCTGTTGCACTTAATTGTTTCTTTTGCTTCTGAATCTCTTAAGATAATTGATCCTTCTTTTCTAATTTCCTTTGGCCATTCTTTTTATTTTGCTCATTTATTGACTTTTATTTTTACTGCCTCACTCAAAAAAAAAAAAACCCAAAAATTGAAAAACAAAGCAAAACACAACTCCACACATTTCATATTTTACCAATGAACAAGACTTGTCTTTTATTGTACTTCTCTAGATCTTTATATTCTTCCAGGATTTCCCCTTGACCTCTCTGTGCATGACTTCTCCCACAGCTCTAACTCTAACCTCTATCCTCAGCTCACATTCTTTGATAACTACTTGGTAAACATTTTCATCAATAGGACACATCGTGTCACCTCAAACTCAGTGATTTCACCATCCCACTGCACTTATTAACTCTGTCACCTCACATCAGTTTTCTCTTCTGATGCTCTATCACTTTCTTAATGACAGCCACCATCATTCTCCCCATAATTCACAATCAGACCTCATGTCGTCATCTCCTCTTCACTGCTTCTCATTCCCCAAAATTCAACAACAGTGCTTTTGACTCATTGTTCATTTTTTCTTTCACAAATGACCTTTCCTTTCCAATCCTGTAGGCATCACAGTTGCTTTAGATCCTCATCAACCATTGACTTAAAAAGCATTGCTTGGGTACTTATTCTGGTTAAGGTAATATGTTGTTTGCTACAGAGAACTGCAGCTCACCTTCACCCTGAGCATTCTGTATGTTACCACCAAATATGTAGACATGCCTACATAGCATCATCTACATGCTGGAAATCCCTAAATTGCTCTCCTTCACTGAAAGACCATTTCAAAACCCTTAGTTTGTCATTTGAGACTCTACGTAATCTAAGCAAAAGTACTTTTTCCTTATTCCCCACAGAAACTCTTTATTCCCATCAAATTAGATTTGTCATGATTTTGAGATTTCTCTTTATGATTTCCCAACACTTTGACATTTTTAAAGAAAATACACCCACCCATTGATATGAATCTTTTTCTGTTCCTATCTGGACTGATGTGTAGTTCAAAAACTATGTACTTACTTTGTGAAGCCCCTTCATAGTTCATCAATTAGAAGTAAATTCTCTTTTTTTGCAGTATATATTGCATCTTATACTATGACATCAATGCACAACTCACTATTTAGTGTTTGGTAAAGAGCTATCTTTCAGTATGTCGACTTATGTTCTCTAACTGAATCTTAAGGCCCTTAGGGATAAAGGTATCTGTGTCTTCTACAACACATAATAGGGAGATTTTTATATCCATTGTTTAACAAATACTTTTGTATTAACAGGACATACTTAAATTTTGGTTTTTCTCACCCAATATATCCCCTGATAAGAAATGCAGTCATGAATATATAATCATAATGACTTAAAAAATAAAACATAAAACATAAAATTTATAAAACTAGACTTCATTCTTTCTCACTAAGCGTTCTGTCTTTTGCTTATGTCTGCTATATTTTGTGTATTATTCTCATTACTTTCTCATTTTTTTGCTTTTTCTATAAATATTGTCACACTAATAATCAATTGGAAACCATCTGATTCTTTCACCATTATATTTCCGTATTTCAATATTTTCACTTGTATTATTAGAACCAGTACATGGCCAAATCTCCTGGTCCTCCCTATTCTTTGTAAAAATTAAAAACTATATCAAGGAAAGTCAGTTATTTTAAATGTTATGCTATGGCTAGCTGTAGCATGTCTTACCTATCAAATGTTAAGAAATAGCCAGTTGGTGACTTAAAATCATCTGCAACCATGCTCTAAAGTTCTGTTTCTGGATCTTCAAGCTACCATAAGGGGTATGATCTCTCTAAAAACTCATCAAGCTGTACACTTATATGTCATGTAATTTTTACAGATATATTTCAATAAAAAATTTATGTAAAATTATTGTAACCATAGCCTTATTTCAATGCACTGAGATAATCACTTATTAATAGTACATTCTCTGTGCCAAGTCCTTTCTAAATGCTGGGAACACAGTGGGAAAAATACAGAGCATGTATGTTTGAAACAATAAATACCTAAATAAATACAGAGGATATAGAGGATAATTTTAAAGAGTATTAAATGCTATTAAATAAATCAAGCAAGATAATAGAGACAAGGAGAGATAAAGATGTGGTGAGCTACTCTAGATAAGACAGTCTGGGAAGCACCTCTAAGGAGGTCACATCTGAGTTGAATGTTGAAAGGTATCTGAGGGATGAGTGATACAGCATAACACTGGGAACAACAACTGCAGAGATCCTGACATAGCAGTAAAGTTTGCTTACTAGTGGGCTAGATTGAAAATTAATAAGACTGGAGTGTGCAGCAATGAATGAAAAGCATGGAATGAAACAAAATTTCAGAGCTTAAAAGAGGTCAGATTAGATGAGCCATAAGAGTAGATTTGTATTTATTCTAAAGTTGTATATTCTGTGCTTAATGCCACTAATCTCATCTGTCTGATTTTTTTCACCAAGGCTTGTCTTCTCCTTTTGGAAAATATTTTAAACCTTATATCTACCAGCAATAACTCTACTCCACCAAATAACACATACCCCTCTAGTCATTTTGAGTAGTACCTAACAGCCAGTATTTCAAGGAAGACTTTTCTAGCTAAAAGCTCTTACCTCTGAGCCAGCCTCTAAAAGTGTGTCCTTCCTACATTTTTCCCTTTTATTTTCTGAGTTAATCTTTTGTCTGCTTATATGTATATTTTGTATACATATTTATATGTTTTTGTCATTTTCATTATATATTTGTATTGATCCTTTTCAATTCTATGAGATAACATCACTTTAAATTCTAATCTCTAACATTTGTGCAGTGTTTTGCATTTTGCCAACTTAGAAGTTTGCTGACTAGAAAAGAATAGAGCCAACTCATCATCTTGTACACAGTAAGTTTTAAGTAAACATTTTTGAGCCATATTGGGTCTAATAGTAGTAGGAATTAAACAATTATTTATGTCAGTGTAGGCTGCAAATGGATTTATGAAGGTGACTTTGGGGCCATCCACAGAAGAAATAAACAGCTATGGACAAGAGATATAAAAGAGAAGTAAGACCCAAGGGAAAAATGTAAAACAATCAAGTACATCTGAACCAACAGCAATGAAGCCATTAAAATACAGAGGTCACTTTTATAATGGATACAGTCTTGAAATGTTTTGTATACCTGAGTTTTTGTGGTTAGGAATGCTGATGGTATTTATGTCATCTAAAAGAATATAAATTGAAAAGTAATATTGAGATTACAATGAGAACTCATGCTACTCTTCGAGATGATTCCTATTCTTTAAAGACCAAGCATGTAGAATAAAAACAATGGTTTGTACATGCACAGCCTAGTTAATTCTTACCAAGCAAAGGTGCTATGGTTTGGATATCTGTCTCCCAAACTTCATGTTGAAATTCAATGTCGATGTTGGAGGTGGAGCCAAATGGGAGGTATTTGGGTCATGGGGGTAGATTCTTCATGAATAAATTAATGCCCTCCCTCAGTGTGGTGGTGGGGTGAGTTCTCATTCTATCAGTTCCCATGAGAGCTAGCTGTTAAAAAGAACCTGCCCCCCTTGCTTCCTCTATCATCATGTAATCTCTGCACAAGAATCTCCCTTTACCTTCCACCATGCACAGAAGCATGTGCAGGTCTTTAAAAAACGCAGATACCAATGTCGTATTTCTTGTACAGGTGCAGAACTGTGATCCAAATAAACCTCTTTTCTTTTTAAATTACCCAGTCTCAGGTATTCCTTTATAGAAATACAAAATGGACTCAGATAGGACAGACATAACAGAAAGAAAAACCTCTAGATCCATAATTTCCCAACAGTTTGCCTATTATGGGATTAGAACGAAAACAATTACTTCTTTCAGTGAGAAAACAAGGTACCAGGACACATGAACCCATGTAGCATGGTCTTCTAAGTTAACATGTAAGATTAATATATATACCATGTCAAGGGAGAGAGAGGTGAATACAGATGAAGTATGTTGAAGGAATATAAAAAATAATGGGCAGAATTATGGAAGAATTTGAACCATATCTTCTTAGATCACTACAGTCAGGAAATGATGAAAAATATTTTTTAAAAATACAGCATAATGTGTAATAAAACAGAGAATACTAATATGTGAGTGTATGTGTGTTTAGGTACATACACATATGTACTATCAACTGGCATGTGTATACATGTGAGTATAAACACAATTTAGACTTTATAATTTATAACTGATTTATCAAATAAAATTAATTTTATGTTGTAGATCATATAAATTTCACATTCTGTGACATTGGGAGGCTTTTTTCATGTGAATTTCCATGATTTGTAAAAATGAATTTTAGGTTGATTATTGTCTAATTGTATAATTAGTCTAATTAGCTTAATTATAACCAATTGTGTGATTGATGTAAATATGTTCAGTCCTATAATTATATAGTGTAATTATTGTACAATACACAAGATAATGTCAGGAACATCTTTACAAAAGGTCTAGAAAAATGGCAAGTGCGTAGGCAACTTATAAAATTTAGGCACACATTTCTTAAATAATTATAAAATTATTTACGACACCTATATTTAAGCTTTAAATACCATTTTTGAATAAAAGAAATAAAGCAAAGACGTGTTATCCGTTAGTCAGTGGCCCTTACCAATATTGACATTACTCTAATGAAATAATAGACACAGCCTCAAGCAGTATTTCCATGTTACTTATACAATAAACTGGAATTTTTTAAAACTATTTATATTAGGTTTTTTTTTAATTATGATCCTTAGATATCAGTAAAAAAATAAACCCTTCAAATTTACATTCTGTTTTGTAGCTATACTGACTAATTTATTACAAACTTATAAATGGATAATAATATATGCTAGCCTATGTCTTTCAGTATTAAGTGAGTGGAAGTATGAAACGCCTAATTATTCCTCTTAGACTTACTGCATTATATGCTTATGAATGCATATCAGCCCTAGGAAAACAGACCAATTTTATTCTGGAAATGTTATCTATAAAAAGTTATAAACACAATTTTTTTTCACTCAACAGGACCATGAAATAAATATTCAATTCAAATTGATAAAGTTATTTGCATAGTGTGAATAGGCATACAGGATAGATATATCTCACTGTCTTAGGAACTCTATTTTATTAAAAACAAGACAAAATAGCCTTATTATTAAAAACAAATCCTAAAAAGAAATTTAATTTTCTAACATTAAAAAATAAGCAGACATATCTATCATCTGAATCCTTCCACAATACATTCCCATGTGCTTTCCCAGCTTTACAGCCCACTGTTCTAACATATATTATGCCAATTATTGTTCCAACCAGCCAGAGACATTGGAGACATTGTCTTCTTTCTGTATTACTTACAGATGCTAATGTTTCCACTTGAATGCTCCTTCCATAGCAGTATTGTATACCTCTAGTCTGACAATGATTTTTACTTTATATCACTGCTTACCTTAAATTTTCCCTTATGTATCAGCTAAGTGAGCAGAGGAGGAGCCTTGCCTGGTAACCTCTATACCTCTAGCAAAGATTTGTTCATATCTTGTACATAGTGAATATCAATTATTTTAACTGATATTATTTACATTACAAAGGCACAGAGGCCATAGTGTATGGATCTATGGGGAGAAACTAAAATACTACTGAAGTGCTCCAATACAAACAATGCTAACATTGAAAGTTTTTCATTATTAAGTATGGAAGTTGATGGGAAACAATGGTTGAATAAATCAATAACACCTAAAAATAATATATATATATGAACATAAAAACACTAGTGTAATAAGCAAAAGGAAAAGTGAATACCATTTCAATACCATTACAATTAGCAAAACCAATATAGAAAGGCAAAAAAAAAAATCTATCTTGCTAAATATTTTAAGGATGCAACATAAAATTAATTTTAAATCTAAAGCAAATTTGATGTATATGTCAAATCATTGATACCTTCAACTCAACAGCACAATTATGAATAATTACTTAAAATGTACAGGTTTATCTTCTAATGTAGAGAAAGGTAACTAGATATGGTAACTTTGTAAATGAGAACATACACAACAGTTATATTTTTTCGTTGTAAAAATAAAATCACATGTAGGAGCTAAGTATCAAAAACAATTGATCTCATGGAGACAGAAAGTAGAATGAAGGTTACCAGAGGCTAGGAAAGATAGCAAGGGTGGGGGGAAGGATAAAGTGGGAATGGTTAATGGGTGCAAAAATACAGTTAGATAGAATGAACAATACTTGACAGCACAAACAAAAGTGACCAAAACCTACAATAAGTTAGGGTATACTTTAAAATAACTAAGAGTGGAATTGAAATGTTCCTAACACAAAGAAATGATAAATGCCTCAGGTGATGGATATGTCAATTACCTGGTTTGATTAATTCACAATGTATGGCTATATCAAAACATTGCATGTACCCTATAAAGATATACAATTATTATGTACCCATAATAATTAAAAATTTAAAAAATTAAATAAATATAAACACAATAAACTAAGTCCATTGTGTTGCTTTCTACTGCTGGACAACCATAACTCACATTACTTCCAAATTTCCAAGGCAGATATAAACTACCAATGAGGACATTGTTTGCAATCAAGTAGACTCATGGGTAAAAATGTTCTCCACATCATTTCTATCTATATTATTAAAATGTACCCTGGAGCCTGGAATCAGCCCTGGATTTCCCAAGCCATTAATTTTAATTTTAACAGAACTTTTAGAGAAACAATGATTATTCTTCAGTGCTCTATATATTAATATGAAATAATGTGAAATTAGTAATTTGATCACATATACCACTAGATCCACTCTGAAGAAGTTGTGGATTCAAGCAGACTTTCATAATGGCAGCCCAGGAGGACAAATATAGAACTGTGGGAACAACAGGTGGTATATTGTTCTAGTGAGCATGCACTATTGATTTCACAGCTGGCCTCACCAGTTTATTTCACATTACCAAACAGATCCACATATTTATGTTACCAAATTAGTCTCAGTAGGTATTTGCATTTGTGATCACTTCACGAAAGTAGACCTAATACAGCTCAACTGAAAAAGCAACTCCTGGATTTACAGGAAGCTATATATATAGCTAGCTGCCTTGCCCCTTAGTGACAGTTTCTTTATAAGAAATTTTCTAGAATTTTTTAAGTAAATGACCAGCTTCATATGCATTTTTGATGAATATATATATACACTTAGAGACTCAAAGCAGTATCTCAAAGCTTGATAAGCCTAAATAAAATTTGAATTGGAAAATTTTACATATGTTTTGAAATTGTTCATAGAACATTACTATACTTGACAAAGAAGTCAAATGAAAATAAGAGGATCAGGTTTTTTCTTTGACTGATTATAATATATTGCCATTATTAGTCCTCCTAAGATTCCTCAGACCATTAACATTGATCTCAGTCTCTTCAAATTGATCTATACATTAAATACAATTTCACTCAATATCTTAGCAGTGTTTTTATAATAATTGACAAGATGACTCTCAAATTTATACGGAAACACAAAGAAGCTAGAATACCCAAAACAATTTTGGAAAAGATAAATAGACTTATTCTTCTTGATTTCAAGATTTATTATAAAGCTATAGTAATTAAGATACCACTGGTATTGGCCTAAAGATAGATAAATAGGTCAATGGGAAAGAATAAATAGTACATAAATAGATCCCAACGTATAAAGCCAATTGATTTTAATATAAATGTCCAAAAAAGTTAGTGGTGAAACAATGACCTTTTTAGTAAATGGTGCTAGAAAACATGCATATTCATTTGTAAAAAATGAACCTCAAGCATTCCTTCACAGCACAAAAAAATTAACTCAATACAGCAAATACGTTGGTAAATATAAGTAGATAATGATTGATTCAAAGCATAAAATAATTGTTTTATAATATAATAAGGCAATTATAAATATATGTAGAATTAAAATACTAGACAAAATAGAATAAATCACAAAGAGTAAATACTGTTGAACTACTCTAAACTTCTATTATTATTGAGAAAATGGTAAAGTAATAGTTAAGGATACAAGGTGTAATTTTTTTTTAAGAGACTGGGTCTCACTCTGTTGCCCAGGCTGGAGTGCAGTGTCATGTTCATAACTCACTGCAACCTCCAACTCCCAGGCTCAAGTAATCCTCCTGTCTCAGCCTCCTGAGTAGGTGGGACTAAAGGCATGTGCCACCACACCTGGCTAATTTAAAAAAAAATTTTTTTGTAGAGATGGGCTCTGGACCAGGCCCAGGCTGGTCTCAAACTCTTAGGCTAAAGCAATCTTCCCACCTCGGCCTTCCAAAGTGCTGGGATTATAGGCATGAGCCACCACACCTGGCCTCCCAAGGTATAATTTTTAGGGTTATCAATAAACGATAGCAAATTATTATAAAACTCCTAGTTAAATAATGCAGATAGTGGAATAATTAAAGTTTTTTGATAAATCCAAAGAAAGCAAGAAAAGAAAGAAGTAATATAAAACAAGTAAATCATAAAAAAACCCAGATGGATATATCAGTCATTGGATTAAATGTTCTCTTATGATTGTCCCACAGTATTAAAACAACAATGAAAAAACCTATATACTGTTTACAAGTAACATGTTATAAAAATAAACACATAGATAGTTTAAATGTGAAAGCAAAAATGCACATTTACCACCATCTCTTCCCCCCAAAAAACACTAACCAAAAGAAAGCTTACATAGTTAAATTTATGACTGACAAAGAAGACTTTAGGGCAAGAAACATTTCTGGAGGTAAACAGTGATATTTCTTAAACATAATCTACCAGGAATACATAATATCAGGAAGATAATATACCAGTATAATATACCAGTATAATTTATCAGGATGATATAATAATACTAAATCTGTAGGAACTAATACTATATAATGGTATCTTCAAAATACATAAGGCAAAAATTGACATAAATAAGAGAAGAAATAGACAAATCTATAACCATAGTCATGGATGTTAACTAACCTCTCTCAATAGCTTTTAGAAAAGCAGACAGAAAAATCAGAATATATATAGATCTGAATAACACAATTTACTAATGTGGCTTAATTAGCACTGAACAAAGGTTTGGAATGCACATTCTTTTGGGTGCACATAGAACATTTATGAATATAGACTATAGCTTATACGTAATGCACATCAAAATTAATTTCTAAAGGTTAAAATTATTTAGGGAATGCTCTCTGATACAGTGGAATTAAACTAGAAATCCATTAAAAATTATAACTAGAAAATCACCAAAAGTTTGAAAATTAAATTTATTAAAATGGATTCATTTATAACATCATATTCATTCACTAAGTTTCTTTATGGGTCAAGAGGGATGGCATTACGGAGAGTAAATCAGGAGTTACTAGTAACTTGCAGTCAATTTTAATTATTTCATAGATAGTACTCTGGACAACTCCATGGAAGTATTGGTTCAACACTTAACACTCAATATTTATTGAGAATTTTCCATGGGTCAGGCACTGTTTGAGCTGTTGATAGGACAAAGTCTCTGTAATTAGTGAGTTTATGTTCAAAAACACAAATAAGACAATTTGATAGTTTTATGAGTAAAAATAAAACTAGCTATTGGGAAAGAGTAACTATGGAAAGGAAGGAATGATACTTTGTATAGACTTTTGAGAGAAGTCTTTCCTGAGGTGATGTGTCCTCAGTGTTAAGAAGACCCCTGTCATATTATCTAAGTATAAAATATTCTATGTGGAGGCATCAAAAATACACCGATTATAGTCATAGGCAAGCTAGGCCTATTTAGGAATAGTGTGACCAGAACAGTGCAATGGCATATACAAGGAAAGTAAGAGCAAGGCAGGACAAAGTTGGTCATGGCCTTACAGGTCACAATACATTATTTGGATATATTACAAATATTGGGAAGCCACAGGAAGAATCAAAGCAAAAAATAAATTTTATCAGATTTATATATATATATTTTTTATTTCAGGCTATTATGAGGGTACACACATTATGGTTACACTTTATGTCTTTGCCTCACCCAAGAGTGGGTTAAAGGCATGCCCTTCCCCCCTACAAAGCTCCCCGTGTCCTTTAGTTGCGGATTTACCACTCCGCCCAATCCCCGTAATCCCTGGACAGTATTGCTGCCATGTGATCACCCTAGTGTTGATCAGTTAGTACCAATTTGATGGAGAGTACAAGTGGAGCCCATTCTTCCGCTCTTGCAGTGCCTCACTTTGGATAATGGGCTTAAGTTTAATCCAGGAGAGTATAAGAGATTCTAGATCACTGTCGTTTCTTATGATTGAGTAATATTCCATTGTATACATATACCAAATTTTAATAATCCACTCATGGATTGACGGGCACTTGGGTTGTTTCCACATCCTTGCAACAGTGAATTCTGCTGCCAAAAACATTCGGGTGCAGATGTCTTTATCATAGAATGTTTTGTGCTCTTTTGGGTAGATGCCTAATAGTGCTATTGCTGGATCGAATGGCTTGAAGAAGAACCCCAAAGCAATCGCCGCAGCAACAAAAATAAGTAAGTGAGATCTAATCAAATTAAAAAGCTTCTGCACTGCCAAGGAAACTATCATTAGAGCGAATAAGACAGCTCATAGAATTGGAAAAAATATTTGCTCTCTACACATCTGATAAAGGGCTGACAACCAGAATCTATCTAGAACTCAAAAAAATCAACAAGAAAAAATCAAACAACCCCATCAACAAATGGGCAAAGGAAATGAACAGAAACTTTTCAAAAGAAGACAGAATAATGGTCAACAAATGTATAAAAAAATGCTCAACATCTCTAATCAGCAGAGAAATGCAAATCAAAACCACAATGAGATATCACCTAACCCCAGTGAGACTGGCCTCTATCAAAAAATCCCAAAATGACAAATGCTGGCGAGGATGTGGAGAGACAGGAACACTCTTACACTGATGGTGGGACTGCAAATTAGTGCAACCTCTGTGGAAAAGAATTTGGAGATACCTCAGTGAGCTAAAAATAGATTTATATTTTTAAATGCCCACTTTGAATGTCTGAAGTTTTCTGTAATAAAATATGATGACCAATTAGGGAGATACTGTAATATTCCACGAAGAGAAAATAAAAGTCATGGGATATAGCTGGATTTGTATATATCAGGCCCATGTGGTATATCAACATGTGTGCTATGAAGAAAAAACATTGATAATATCTCATCTCTGAAAAAGCCAACATTGTCCATGGCTATAAGAACTAAACTTGCCATACACTGATGTTTGAGTCTTTTCATGACAGTTTGGCCTACAAGATATATTTATTATTAACAAACTAAGTATACATATAACATAAAAGTATTGAAATATTTCTCTCCAACATGATTTTTAAGATAGATGCAAATACAAAGCCAGTTCAGAAAGAGGGATAAGCAACATAATTAAGTATCAAACCAGGAAAACCTTTGTAAAATAAGAACTAAAAGTGCATGCTATTGGCAATTAATGATAGCTGTTTAATCCAGAACAAAAATTTGCAAGAAAAGTTTTTCTGTTCCTTAAATATTTCTAAGAGAATTCAGACTGTCTTAAGTATCAGAGTTACTAGCACAGCCAAAGGTAGAGAAAGTCTGTGTTATGCAGCATAATACAGGCTAATTTTCAGATGAAAGAAAGTATTAGTATTGAAATGTTGAAATTAACAAATTGTTTTCTCATAAAAGGATGGGGAAAATAAAAGAGAAAGAGAAAATAAAAGTTTTTCTAAAAGGTAGAATCAATAGTTATTAGCTTGAGAGCTCCACTATGATGGTTTCTGAGAATTGGTCACATAGATATATTAAATAGATATAATTGCAAAAAAAATTAAACAGAAATCTTGGAGCTGTAAATAGAATGAATGAAATAAAAAATGAATGGAGAGCACCAATAGCCAAATTTATCAAACACACAAAATAATCTCTAAACTTGAAGAAAGGCTAATTGAAAATATATATTCAGAGAGGAAAAAGAAATAAAGAAAGCTTACCAGATTTATGGGATTACACCCAAATTGCAAATAAATGGCTCACTGTTGTTCAAGAGCAAGTGGAGAAAGATAAAAGGGACAGAAAGTTTAGTTAAAGAAATAATAACAGAAAACTTTCCAATTATGGAAGAAGATATTAATATAAATATCCAGGTAAAAGAAGTTCAAAGTCTCCAATCAGATTCAATCCAAATGAGGCTGCTCCACAACATGTTACAATAAAACTGTCAAGGATAAAAGACAAAGGGAGGGCCCTGAAACCAGCAAGAAAAAAGAAGCAAATAACACAAAAAGGGAGTCCCAATATGGCTAACAGAAAAATTCTTACAAGAAACCTTACAGTCCAGGAGACAGTGGGATAATATATTGAAAGTGCTGAGGGAAAGAAGTTGTCAGTGAAGAATTGTGTATCCAGCAAGGTTGCTCTGCATAAATGAAGGAGAGATAAACATTCTTTCAGGCAAACAAAAGCTGAAGGAATTAATGACCACCAGACCTCTCTTAAAAAAAAAAATGATAAAGGTAATTCTTCAAGATGAAAGAAAAGGACACTAATGAGTAACATGAAAACATCTAAAAGCATATAAGTCACTGGTAAGAGTAAATACACAAATTCTAAATATTTTAATGAGAGTCGGGTGAATAATAAAATGGTGGTGTGTAAGCCACTTATTAGTATGAAGGTTAAAAAAATAAAACTTTAAAAAATTATAACTACAATAATTTGTTAAAAATGTAATATAAAAAGATGTAAATTGTGACATAAATATTCAACATGTGGGGTAGGGGAAAGAGAAGGTAAAGAGTAGTTTATTTTTTTCTTTCTTGGTGTGACCAAAGTTATCAGTTTAAAATAATCTCTTATAACTAAGTCTTTTGTAAGCCTTACAGCAATGACAAAGCGAACATTTACAATAGATGCACTGAAAATAAAACCCAATAAATCAAAACAAAGAGTTATAGAGAATCACTTAACCACAGAGGAATACAGTAAAAGAAAAAGAAAGCATCTACAAAACCACTAGAAAACAATTAACAAAATGGCAATAGTAACTCCTTAGCTATCAATGATTACCTTCAATGTACATGTACTAAATTCTATAATTAAAAGAAATAAAGTGCTCTATAAGAAAAAAAAATGACTAGGCGTGGTGGTGCATGCCTATATTCCTAGCTACTCAGCGGGCTGAGGCAAGAGGATCTCTTGAGCCCAGGAGTTTGAAGTTTCAGTGAGCCATGATTGTGCCACTGCATTGCAGCCTGGGTGACAGAGTAAAACCCTGTCTCAAGAAACAACCAAACAAAAAACAGATAAAGCGGATGAATAGAATGACTGAATAAATAAATAAACCAACAATACCCAACTTTATGCTGCCTACAAACAACTCACTGTACCTGTAAGGACACAGATAGACTGAAAGTGAATAGATGAAAAAAACATTCCATGCAAATGAAAACCAAAAGAGAGCAGGAGCAGCTATACTTATATCAGAGAGAAAAGACTTTAAGTCGAAAACTGGAAAAAGAGACAAAGAAGGGCATTATATAATGATAAAGGGGTTAATTCCACAAGAAACTATAGCTATTATAAATATATAGGTACCCACTATTAGAGCACCTAAATACATAAAGCAAACATTGATAGATCTAAACATATACTGCAATACAACAGTAGGGGAGTTCAACATTCCATTTTTAGGAATGGACACATCATCCAGACAGAAAATCAGCAAAGAAACAATAGATTGAAGCACTACTCTAGACCAAATTGACATAATAGACATTTACAGAACATTCCATCCAATAAATAAAATATATAGCTTCTTCTCAACTATACATGGAACATCCTCCAGGATAGATCACATATTAAGCCACAAAACAAGTTTTGTCAAATTTCAAAAGATCAAAATCATATCAAGTATCTTTTCTGACCACAAATGTATTAAATTAGAAATTGATAACAAGAGAAATGTCAGAAATTTTACAAATACATGGAAATTAAACAACATCTTCCTGAATATCCAATGAGTCCATAAAAAATAATTTCTAGATAAAAATAAAAATACACACATACAAAACCTATGGGATACGGTAAAAGCAGTTCTAAGAGAGAAATTTATACCGATAAATGCCTGCATCAAAAAAAAGAAAAATCTCAAACAAAAAATCTAACACTGAGCCTAAAGAAACTAGAAAAATAAAAACACACTAAACCCCAAATTAGTAGCATAAAATAAATAATAAAGATCAGAGCAGAAATAAATGAAATGGAGACTAAAATAAAATATAAAATATCAACAAAATGAAGAGTTGGCTTTTGAAAAGATAAAATCAATGAACCTTTAGCTAGACTAAGAAAAAAAGAGAAAAGATCCAAATAAATCAGAGGTGAAAAGAAAAATTAATAAAAAGGATCACAATAGACTATGATGAACAACTGTATGCCAACAAATTTAAAAACCTAGAAGAAGTGGATAAATCCAGTGACACACACAGCCTTCCAAAATTGAATCGCGAAGACACAGAAAACCTGAACAAACCAATAACAAGTAACAAGACTGAATCTGTAATTAAAAGTCTCCCATCAAAGAAAATCGCAGGACCTGGTGGCTTCACTGCTGAATTCTAGCCAATATTTAAGAAAGAACTAATAAAAATTCTTTTCAAACTATTCCAAAAAATTGAAAAGAGAACTCTTCCGAACTCATTCTACAAGGCCAGCATTACTCTGATACAAAACCAGAAAAGGATGCAATAATAAAAAAGAAACTATGAGCCAATTTTCCTGATGAACATACATGTAAAAATCCTCAACAAAATACTAGCAAATTCAACAGCACATTAAAAAGATTATTCACCATGATCAGGTGAAATCTATTCCTGGGATGCAAAGATAGCTTAACATGTGCAAATCAATAAACCCGACACATCACATTAACAGAATCAAGGACAAAAACCATATGATCATTTTAATAGACACAGAAAAAGCATTTGATAAAATTCAACATCCCTTCATGATAAAACTCTAACTAGGCATAGAAGAAATGTAGCTCAACACAATAAAGGCCATAAATGACAAACCCACAGCTAACATCATAATGAATGCGGAAAAGTTGAAAGCGTTTCCTCTATCTGCAACAATACAAAGATGCTCACTTTCAGTATCGTTATTCGACATATTACTGGAAGTCCTACCCAGAGAAATTAGGCAAAAGAAAGAAAGAAATGGGATCTAAATTGCAAAGGAGGAAGTCAAATTGTTGCTGTGTGCAGATGACATAATCATCCATATAAACTATCCTAAAGATTCCACCGGAAAGCTATTATTTAATAGAACCAATAAATAAATTCAGTAATGTTTCAGGATACAAAATCAACATACAAAAATCATTAGTGTTTCTATACATCAGTAACAAACTATCTAAAAAAAATCAAGAAAGCGACCATAGTTACAAAACCTACAAAAACTAAATACTTAGAAATAAATTTAATCAAGGAGATGAAAGATCTCTACAATGAAAACTATGAAACATTGGTGAAATAAATTGAAGAGGACACAAATAAATGGAAAAATATCCCATGTTAATGGATTGAAAGAATTAATGTTGTTAAAATGTACATGCTACCCAAAGCAGTCTACAGATTCATTGCAACTCCTATCAAAATATCAATGACATTCTTCACAGATATAGAAAAACAATTGTAAAATTTTATAGAATCACAAAAGTCCTCAAACAGCCAAAACAATTTTGAACAAAAGCAACAAAGCTAGCATCACACTATCTGACTTCGACATATTCTACAAAGCAATAGAAACTTAAACCGCTGTGGTATTGGCATTAAAAATAGACACATAGAGCAATGGAACAGAATAGAGAACCCAGAAATAAAACCATCTACTTACAGCCAACTGATTTTCAAAGGGGCCAACACACACGCTAGTTAGGACTGTATCTTCAATAAACGGTGCTGGGAAAACTGGATATCTACATGCAGAAGAACAAAGCTAGACCCCTATCTCTCATCATATACAAAAATTAACTCAAAATGGATTAAAGACTTAAATGTGAGACCTAAAATGATAAAAACTACTAGAAGAAAAACATAAGGGAAATGCTTCATGACTTGGTCTGGGCACAAGAAACTAAAGCAAAAATAGACAAATGGGATTACATTGAAAAAAAAGCTTCTGTATAGCTATGGAAACAATCAACAAAATGAAGAGAAAACCTACAAAATTGGAAAATATATTTGTAAACTATGCATCTGACAAGAGATTAAGATCCAGAATATACAAGGAACTCAAACAACTCAATCACAAAAAACAAATAATCTGATTTAAAAATGGGCAAAAGATCTGAATATACTTTTCAAAAAGAAGATAAACAAGTGGCCAATAGGTATATGAAAAAGCACACAACATCACTAACATTAGGGAAATGGAAAACAAAACACAATCGAATATCACCTCACTCCCATTAGAATGGCTATTGTCAAAAAGATAAAAAATAACAAATACCAGTATGGATGAAGAGAAAGGGAACCCTTGTGCACTATTGGTGGGAATATAAATTAAGATAGCCATTATGGAAAAAAGTGTGTATATTCTTCAAAAAATTAAAAATAGAACTACCATATGATGAAGGAATCCCACTGCTGGCTATATATCTACAGGAAATAAAATCAGTATGACAAGGAGATATCTGCACTCTCATGTTTATTGTGGTACTATTTACAATAGCCAAAATAGGGAATAAACCTAAGTTTCCATCAATACATGAATAAAGAAAATGTTATACACACACACACACACACACACAGGTATATTATTCAGCCATAAAATAATGAAATCCTGTCATTTTCAGCAACATGGATGAACATGGAGGACATTATGTTAAGGAAAATAAGCCAGGCACAGAAAAAAGAATACTTCATGGTCTCACTGGTATTTGTAATCTAAAGAAGTTGGTTTCGCAGAAATAGACAGCAGAATAGTGGTTGGAGAGGGGAGAGGGGAGAAGAGAATAGGGAGAGATTGGTCAATGGGTACAAAGTTACAGTTAAATAGGAAGAATTAAGTTTTTGTGTTGTATTTTAAAGTGGGGTGACTATGGTTAACAATATTGTAATGCATATATCAAAATAGCTAAATGAATTTTGAATGTTCTCACAAAAATAGATAAATGGATGAAGTGATGGATGTGCTAAATACCAATTTGACTATTACACATGTATATATTTATTGAAACGTCACACTGTTCTTCATAAATATGTATAACTATCATATGTCAATTTTCTAAAAGTTCGGGCTTATTTAAAATCTTTAAAACAAATTCCTAATTATCTTGCTATTATAAAAAACTTCCTAAGATTTGGCCAAGGCCCATGTGTTCATTTCCAAGTTGTCAGACCCACTTGCAGGTTAGAAATAGCCATAGTTAAAAAGTGTTTAGAATTACCCCAGTATTTGTAAACGTTATCATGTTTGACAAATGCTAGAGGAAAATATGTTTTATAAATCTTAACAATGTCCATATTTTCAAAATAAATTGACAATAGAATAACAAAATACATAATAAGTACTCATTTATCTGGATGATAAAAATTTTATGTTTTTAACTAAAAAAACACAAATAAAAATTGAAGAATGAGTTGTAGTAGTGCAGAATATATGGGAAAAATTTAGTGCTGTCTGCTGGCACAGAACACTTGCTGCCATATTGACCTAAGTCAAGCAAGGGTCAGATCAAAACAGTCTTCAATGCTGTGTCATGGTAAACTTACCAGTGACACATGTGCAATGACGATTTTCAGAGATGAATATTTTGGCAACTCAAAACTTCTCTATATATTTGAAAAAAATAAAAAATGCATATTTTTATTTATAATATACTTGCAAAACAAGAATATGATACATGCAGATGTTATTTTTTTCATCATACATTCTTCCTCAGTTGATATCTAAACATTGGCAATTATATTAATCTAAAGATTTCGTTAATCTTATGTCAGGCCTTAGTTTATTATAAAAGGAAATATATTTTATGATGAAAAAATGGGATTCTGGAATATTTACAAACTCAGAATAACCTTATGTTATCAGAGTTTAGATGTGAAGGCTGTGTTAATCTTTAAAATTTTAAAGTAAAGTATTTATAATATTTAAAATCTAGTTATATATTTCCCTAGATACAGTTATACAGATTTCTCAAATATATATATATATATAATGGGGCCAAATCCCTATTTAATTTTAGTTTATATCATTTTTTAAATTATTATTCATGGTCACAATAGTTTTGAATATTTGTTCAAATAATTTTTTTCCATTTAAAACTTTTTATTTGTTAATTTAGGTTTGTGCTTCTTTCCAGTCATCACAAAAGCATTACAACAACAGCTAACACTCCCACAAATTTCAATGTCTTCCTCAAGAATTACTCATTCTCCATTCCCAGTACAGTACACAAAAATATTTCATATTTTATTCACTCTTTAAAATTAATTCTGAATCATTAGATATTTTCTTTAACATAAATAAGGCTCTCTTTCTAAACTACATCATAAATAAAAATGAATAAAGGAAATTAAAGACATTTTTTTCTAAAACCAAAACCAAGTAAATTTCAAATAGATTTCTTTGTTCCTTTAAAAGTTATTTATCATTGCAAATGGGGAAATCGAAATCTCTTTTTAAAAGAAATATTTTCCACAAAAATCTCAGTCAGCAAAATACATAATTCTGTACTTTATAGTGAAACCTAAGTAAACTTATGGATAAAGAAATAAAGTTAGTATACATCAAGTTAGAAAATGTTTTTTAGAGTTAGAAATTTAAATTTAACTACCACATAAAAAACAAGTTGCCCTTTATATT